>SEMN01000011.1:600000-941643 GCA_005408345.1 Macquaria australasica
ACTGTGGCAATTACCGGATACGTCACACGAGGCACTTGTGGGTTTTGGGACAAACTGAGTTGAAACTGAAGTGGTAATGAATCAGGATGGACTGCATTGTCTACTCACTCTGTGCGAGAGGTGAAGGGGAGAGGATGAGTCGTCTCATCGGGTTGGTGGGCGAGGCCGGCACGGGTGAGGTCAGGATACGCCGGTCGGGAGCCGGAGACCTGGACAGGGGGCTGCTGGACCAACGATCTGCACCAGAATGAAAGCAGTGATCATTATAGCCGTCTGTCTGTGACTGGTCTGCATGTGGTTTATGCGACTGAGACAAACCTTGTTTTGGAGGCAGGGCGGGAGCCTTTGGCAGGGGGCTGGAGGGGGCAGTGTGGAGGATCCTTTCTCCATTCTCATCGTTGGCGGAAACGTATGCTGATGACATAAACAGAGTTTTACATGGTCAGCCTCGTGGACTGCTTGTAAGAAAATGCACAGGAAGACAAAATAAAAATCTTGAGAATATGTCGCCTCACTGATATTCTCTTCGTAAGGCTCCTCCAGTAGGAAAGGCTGGAGAGTTCCTGCTGTCTTCTCTACCAGAGCGTCGATGACCTCGTGAAGGTCAGCACAGGGAATCTGGAAGAGGACACCTTCTGTATTATATATGCCTGAAGCTGCTGTTTTGTTAATGGTGTTTACATACAGTCTGAGACATTGTTGATTGCCGTCATCTCAAAGCATTACTCAAGTTTCCATCCATCCATCCATTTTCTATACCACTTATCCTCTTAGAGGGTCGCGGGGGGCTGGAGCCAATCCCAGCTGACATTGGGCGAGAGGCGGGGTACACCCAGGACTGGTCGCCAGTCAATCACAGGGCTAACACATAGAGACAGACAAACATTCACACTCACAGTCACACCTACGGACAATTTAGAATCATCAATTAACCTAACTTGCATGTCTTTGGATGGTGGGAGGAAGCCGGAGTGCCCGGAGAGAACCCACGCAGACACGGGGAGAACATGCAAACTCCACACAGAAGGGCCCCAGCCGGCCGGCGGGTGCGAACCCAGAACCCTCTTGCTGTGAGGCGACAGTGCTAACCACTGCACCATACTCAAGTTTGTCATTTTCATGTCCTACATCTCTTCTTCAAATAATGTTTACAAAATCCTCTATGTGCTACGTTGTAACCTCTCCCAAAAAATCCTGAAAACTCTTCAAGATTGAAAAAGCAGCCAATAAGACAGAGGGCCATTTGGAGATTTGCAGCATCAAATATTTGACTTCCCACTGACTAAACAAATCTGTTATGTGTTTTCTATCTTTTCAAATATTTAACCCCATGACAGGGATGCATCGGTCTGATATGTTGGTTTTGTATCAGTACCAATACTATTAAGCAGATCAAGTATTGTCCATGTGACTCACCCACATTAAAAACTTTAATAATGTTATTGTAAAATTCAGTGTTTTTGCAAACAGTTAAGGCAATCCCTGGCCTCATGTTGGCTATATTAAATTGATTCTGATGACACACAGTGTGGTATACAGATGATAAATCTGCTAAAAGAGAGCACTGGTATCAGATAGGTACATGGTATCAGCAGATACCCTGAATTTGTATTGGAATAATAATAATAAATATTGGAATCTGCATCGGGAGAGAAAAAGTTGGATGGATGCATCCCTAACCTGAGGTTTCTCTCGTAAAAACACAATCATGATATAACATTAAAAACTGTGAATATATAAGCAAGTCAATTATGATCAGAATTTACACAGAATGTTATAATTCCACCTTAGGAAATGTTGTAAGATGTGAATTGTATCTGCAAGTATTATACACTTACAGGATTTTCCACATCAATGACATAACCACCTTGGTCCCTCTGAGTCACGCGGTAATGTCTGAAAACCGACCTGGATCAAAAGAAAGAAACAGAAAGCTTGTAACGTCAGCACTGAATGTTGTGTCTGACTGGGATATTTGCAGCTGTGGTGTCCAGATGTTCAGCAGGTGTTTACCCATTGAGGTCCTGCCGAGTAGTGACAGCCAGGGAGCATCCATCTCTGCCTGGACGGAGTAACATGTTGCCGCAGTCTGGGTGTCTCTCTAAGAGGACTTCAGCCTCTGTTCGAGACACCGGGCGAAAACACCTGCACGGCCCACACAAACACACACACAATTAATGGTAATACAGTCATGCACACACACTAAAGGTGCTATAGCTACAGCGTATCCTCTCAACACAACACTGAGGAGAACTCACGGTGGGATCTCTCCCACTAAAGGCACAGACAGGGGTGAGGGAGGGGCACGCGTAGGAGTGCGAGTTCTCCGCCTGGACCTTTCTTTGTCCACCACCTCCTTCAGCATCTGCAGCTGGCCCGGCAGCAACGTGAGACAGGACGGTACATTCAGCTGCGATTGGGACAGAGGGGAGAATATTTAATAAGACAGCGCAAGAGAGAGACAGATTGGTGGATGGATGCAGGTGTAGCAGGTGTGCAAAAGATGAATATTTACATCAACGACGGAGTAGAGGAAACCTTTCCACAGCTCCCTTGATTCCAAGTTAGGTGCCTGAAAAAGACATGTTTACACTTTGCAAAAATTATAATGTAGGCCTCTCTCTCTCTCTCTGTGTGTGTGTGTGTGTGTGTGTGTGAGTGGCTTTACTGTGAGTTTGGTCTCTCCATCCTTCATGCGCAGGATGAGTCTGGCGGCCTCCAGGTTTCTGTCCCGGCTGCAGTCGTCCTTCAGGGACACAAACCCACTGAGGTCCAGCTTCTCCACATACTGTAACACACACACAAACATGTTTCAGTGTCAACACACTATGATGCACAAAAAACTAAATGTATACAGTCTGAAACTTACATGAGTGTCCTTGGCGTTATTGAAGAAATACAAAGAATTCCCGCACAGACAGGTCCACAGTCGCCTGGATGCCTGTCACACACAGAAACAACAACAGTGCTGTTTTTCCTCACATCTGTGTAATGGATATTTCCCTTTTTTATCACTCCCACATTTCCTGTCCCAAGAGATGGATAGGGAGTGAGCCACAGCTGCTGTCAGTCTGTGGCCATGGATCAGTGCAATCCCCTGCACCTGAGCCAGCCTCACATTACATGTCTATATTGCATTAAAATTAGCCTAATGAGAGAGGGTGGGCCTGGGGGGGGGGGGGTATATCCCAGTCTTTGTCATATATAAACTAAAACAACATGCAAAAGAATTATTGAGGGATATTGTCAGCTTCACTGTAACTTTGTATTTGAGATATTGCACTTCAGGGATCAGGCTGGCAGAACAGTATGTCAAAAGAAGAATATTTCTCTGAGTCAGCAGTGAATTCTGGGTGATGAAAATGCTTGGCAGACATACTGTATGTGACAGATGCCTAGCTATTAAGGGATACAGCCATAAATCATTCGTGATGTGATTTAAATGACATGCAACGTTTTGACAGCGGTCGGATTTCCACGATTCATACGTCGTGATTCAGTCATGAATTGTTGCATGCTTTCCCTGTCAGATTCTTGCAAAACCAGACATAACAGCACAACAAATCTGTGATCCGCTATGTGAAACAATCCCCACCAGCACCAGGCTCGCCTCGCCCATTTTAACACAATAAGGAAGTTGACATCTCTCTGGGAATGGGAGATCAGCCGGTGCACACGCACACTGACCACCGCTATCCACAGCATGCAGTGGAAACAACATGGCACTTGATCTGCACCGGGAGAACCTACCTTTTCTTTCGGTGCTCGCTTCTCCAGGTATCCTTCGTAGTAGCAGGGTGGGAGCTGCGCCCGGGGTCCCCCTGGCCCGGAGCGCTGCCTGACGGGTGCAGCCGCCATGAGTGTCGCTGGCTGGGCACCGACAGAGGACAAAGGGGCGCTGACTAATTCGGGGAGTGACACGCCTTCCCCGATGAGATAGCGCTGTGGCAATAATCCAACAGCTGGCTGGTGAAGCCTGCTGTGTCTGGGGATCATGCAGACGGGTGGTTGTGCAGATTAAACATTGGAAGGTTGGGGGATAAATGTCCAAAGTATAGAGATGTTTATTGAGAAAAAAATCAATGGATGGATCTAAATAAGAATCAGGTGGGCTACATGTAAAAAGAAATAATCCTACACCTCTACGATATCCTCTGCATCTGTATACATACATTATCATTAAATTGTATACATTTAAAACGACCAATTCAGTGGCAGGGCTGTAATTGTAAAGACACTGGGAGCCAAATTACTTTATATTTATTTGAAGAAGCGAATGAACAGCATCCATTCCCCTTTACATAGTAACAAAAATATACAATACACAGAAAAAGATTACATTTAGTATAGAGGTAATCCATATATCCTAAAGATAATCCAGGATAATCCCACTTTTAGTCTCCCCAGTGTCACAGTTACAAAAATCTAAGGCATTGCCTAAAACACAGAAGCTGTAATGAAGACACATGCAAAGCACTTACAATTAACACAAAAATAAAATAACGCTTTAAAGTCTGATAATACTTCATTCAATATTGCAAAGTCGAGACACTTATAGGTATGGATGCAATACAAGTCATCACAGAATGTAGTGTTGCAATCAATGTCAGCCACAGCAGTCAGACAACTATTTCAGCTGTGACAGCAGCAGTACACAAAAATTGATCTCTGCCCTTTGCTCCACGATATTATTCATCATCAATATTACACAAGCTGCGTAATAGCTCATCCTGAACCCCTGACCCTCCTTTCCCCTCTCAAACTCTGGGCTTTTGATTAAGTGTAATGAGGCATGTAAACCCACACCTGAACCTCAGTTATTACTCTGCACAGCCAAAGCCCACTGGCCCTATACATAACATGAATAACATAGGAGGCATGCAAACATAACATTTAAGAGGCACATACTACGACAACAATGAGGAGATTATTCCAGGGATGGACCAGGAGACTGAGCTCCAGAGGCACCATGGGATTGGGATGGGGCCAATAATGAAAAAGGGGGTAGAGGTACGGGGGCAGGTGGTGAATAAAGACCAGTGGGGGAGGGAGGGCATAATCCACTGCTGTGTGCCCTTCCCTGCTGAAAAGACCTGTCTGTTCCGCTCCCAGTCTTAACAGAGATGGGAGAGATGAGTGGGGCGGGGGGCGGTCTAACAAGGGGATCATGACAAGAGGAGAAAGTTGGCATTTTAGTGAACAGCGCAAACCCTCACAGTTCACAGGCAGCTTGTAATAGGCATAATTGAAACTGAAACCGGGTATTGTGTACAGGCCTTCCTCATTATTAGTAAATTCAGAACACAGTAGTTGGGAGATCGCATTTTCTGTCAGGTCGGGTGCACAGTTTCAGCCTGACAACTGAGGCAGGTACAAAAACACCCGAAACACATCAGATTAATTTCCATGCTCCAAATTAAAGGTTAGAGCACTAAAGCCAAGCGTACCCCAGCGCTATAGGAGGAAAACAAATCACAGGCTGAAAATTCATTGACAAACAGTTGGGTAAAAGGCCACAAAACATTGTGAGTGACACTGCCAGCAGTATCAATAGAGCCTGAGAGAATAGAGGAACTGAAGGATGCATGCATATGGCTTTGGTGTGATGCAAAATATTTGGGGTGGGGGTGAATCACGTTACATAGTTGTGGGTTGCAATGTAATGGAAACAAATGTCTGCTTTTCTTATTTAAAATGTGAAGTAAATAAAAGGGAAAACAAGATGTTTGCATATAATCACCTCAGATATTCAACTTCATTTTGCAGCATTGTGCGCGTCAGCCTCTACTGTATGTTTTAACGACAAACGGCAGCCTCATCCAATTTGGGAATGTGTGCAACATTTCTTTGGCATCAGCTCTAAGAGAGTGGAGTGCAGTTGGAATAGCAGTAGGCAAATAAAATCAGTGACAACTCAGCAACTATTAGTGTGATAAAGGTTATAGCTAAGCATATTTATGGATGCCCTCCAGCTCTTTAGAAATCAACTATAAAACAACTTTTTGTCTCGAATAAACTTAGCTAATGTTTGTAAAACTTCTTCAAGAGTTTCTCTGATCAGCAGTAGTGTAAGAATGAAAAAACACTGAAAACAGCAGTCAATATATGTTACCTGCTGACTGGCTCCAGCTATTTTTAAAGTTTTATATACATTTGGGGGAAAACATAAGGCAAGCCACCCAACGTGGATTTGGTAA
Source organism: Macquaria australasica (assembly GCA_005408345.1). NCBI lineage: Eukaryota > Metazoa > Chordata > Actinopteri > Centrarchiformes > Percichthyidae > Macquaria > Macquaria australasica. The sequence goes on from SEMN01000011.1 coordinate 606,198, forward strand.
GAGATATCAGAGGCCATTCATATATGCTACTCAAACAAACAGCTAAGAATGATCTCTAGTTCCACCAGATGGCAGTGGAGGGTAATCTCAAACATCGACAAAAGGCAGCCAGTCCTCCATGTTGACTCCAACTAGTCCATGATGACAACAGCGCTAAGCCTGAAGGCACAGAAGTGAAAACTGGGAGTGTAGAAAACTGCTTAGACGAAAGCATGTGTATACATGCATGTGTGTAGTACCAATATGAACAATACATAAGAATAGGAAATCATCTTGTGAATATAAAATAGGTTAAGAATATAAGAATAAAGTAGTTGCACTTCTTAGTGTTTGTGGATACTGCTGGACAGGTCATTACAGATGTCATCCTCTCTTGATCTTTCCTCATCAGTCCCAGTGATGGAGGTGTAGTGTACGAAGTGCTCAGGTGCATAGAGAATGAATGTAAGGACTCACCCAAACATTACACCGTCATTTGTCTGACTGAACATCCCTCTGTCCTGACTGTTTTTAAAAAATCCATTAAATCTTGACATGACAGAATAAAAAAAAGGTCTTTACTCAAATAACTCCTAGATATAAAAATTAGATCTCTGTCTTGAGATGTTTACCCTTTAACTACAATAAAGAAAAGATATCTGGATTATTGAGAGTTGATAATCCTCTATCATCCCCCCTTTTCATCCTCTCCATCCTGCTGTCCCCCTCTTGCCTTGCTGTCTTCAATGCGACAGGGGCACCATCACTTCAACATAGTTGTTGGGGAAGAATCCTGATTTTCCGCGAAGGCTTCCCTCGAACCAGTTCTCATCGATCTGACTGACCAAGGTGATGATGTCACCCTCGTTGAAGCCCAGCTCTCCCTCATTCTCTGGCTCAAAGTCATACAGGGCTTTACAGCACGGCTCACCTGCAGAGAGAAACAAAAGGTAGAGAGATGCAACAAGGGAGAAAGAACAAATACTGTCATTTTGTGAAAAGAATATTTGACATTTTCCCTTCAACAGGATTAGTATGTGCATCACCAGTATGTTTTCCAATAGGACTCTGGAATAGACCATAAAACGAAAGTTATTCAAACAGGCGATGTTTAGAAGTTAGTCATCAGTGTGGTAAGGGAGACTCCTTCTGAAGCTCAAGTTCAAAATCAATGTACTGACATGTTACATAGCTAAACTGTTTTATTCCAAACATAATGACCATGTTCACGTTTTAGACTTTTCACTTTAATTTTCTCATGTTTGACTGAAGAGGTGAATAATATTAGATCCATCCCCTGACTATATCTGTAAAATGAACCATGTGGCATGTAGTGATTTTTCTTGAGGTTCAGAAGCTCCATGAGTCAGTAAACAGGCTGTCAGATACATACAATTCAGCAAAACCATGACTGCAGGGAAAAAAACACATTTTGTAAAAATTTGATTGACAACTGATTAAAACACCACAGTCACTGATCACGTAAAACAAAGATTGTGATTTGCTGACGATTCCATATATCTGCAGCCTTGGACAGACAGAGTAATATTCACAGTCTGACAAGCCCCGTCTTGTTGTAGGAACCTGACAGACTGGACACACAGTGGGTCCAACAAACACCATTCAACAGTGTTAGTCAAATACTTTACCATCACGCAGACATGCATACACCTCTCTGCCACACAGTTGTGCAACAGAGTGAGTGAAAATAGTGAAACTTTCTAGTTCTGTGTAAGTGACACGTTCTCTTCATCTGTCTCACTCACGCGGTCTGCTCCTGATGGAGGTTCTTTGGAAGGATGTAACTGGATATTGTGCTGGGGCTGGTTAATGATGCAGAAGGAAAGACACATCAGTCTTAAGAATGAGATTGGCTTGCACACATGCCTTCTTGGGAGTAGGCCTCTCACACACACACACACACACACACAAAACATACATAAGTAAGTTTACCGTGGGAGTAAGCTGTAGGGCTTGTTGCAGCTGGTGAGTATCCTCCGTTAGAGTCTTCTACCTCTCCATAGTCAAAGTCTGGTCTGGGTTTGGGTGTGTATTCACGTCTTGGACGAGACTGAGCATCATTCACCCTGCACACAATCAGAATAAAAAACATCACCTCTCTGAGCTCACAAATAGAGAATGCACCAATACAGACACAAGCAGGTTCAACAAAGAGATGTAAATTAATTTTCTTGTGGGCTATAAACCAGTTACAACTACAAGTACGTTGTCAAAAGCAAAACAAATCTACTTCATTTTAAGTTATTCCAAAGTAAAATTAATATTTTATTTCTGTAATGGAGGAAAAAAAACAAATTATATCAAAATTATCTGTAACTACAAAACCAAAAGATATAATTATCTAATTCTACACTGTTTAGTAAAAATAAGTGATTTGTGCTCAGCATAAGCTGCTACTTGACATTTATTACAATTGCTCGAATGGGAAAAAAAAAAATATGGTACTGCTGAATCATCCCTCGTCATGAGCCAGAGGACTCAGCCTCAACATACAAAAGGCATGCCATTTTCCACAAATAGTCATGTCACTGACCTTTCTCTCAGTTTTTCAGAAAGCTCCTCCAGGACTTGCGAGGCCTGTCTGTGGTACTGCAGTAGAGACTCCACTAAGGAAGACAGCTGACTCACCTGCTCCACCTACATGCACATGAACACACAAACTATTTTAGAATGAGACCAAAACACAGAAACAGCAGTGGCCCTTCAGTGCATTCTTTATTGGTTAACTGTTTGCAGTTCTGTTTCTCATCATTATGTCAGTTTTGTTGATCACAATAACTTCACTCAAACAGTTCTGAAACATGTCATTATGGCAGGTTTGAAAACGGGAAATACCAAACAAAACGGGTTTGACAAGCTCACACTAGTGCAAGTCACTGTGGACAAAAAAAAATCCATGTCATCTGACACATACCGTCCACATGTGTCATGTGGTTTGCTAGCTGAGAGGTTGTGAGCAGCAAGCAAAATGCATTTTCAATGCAACCAGAAACAGATACCAGCCAGAATAAATATGTTTCATGCAGCTCTAATGGAGTTTATCTAGGGTCAGATTTTTTTCTTAATTTGTCCCACTATTTTGATTTTGTCCAACTAGTTCCAGGGCATGAAATTCATTCACTGCATTAATGCACCATTATAGAACGGACCAATTCAACTCCATCTGCTTCAGCCATAACTGCTTTTAATTAAATCACAATATTTCATAAGATTGTATTAAATGTATTCCTCCTGTCACTATACTGAAAAGTAAAGTTGCTGGACTTTTATCTCACAGTCTTGGCAACCATGAAATTTTTATAGCTCCCCCAAAATCTTAGACTGAAGTATTGATACATTTTGGCTCCCCAAAGAAAACTAGACAGCATTATAAATCTTCTGCCTTGTGTGAACTCTACTCATCTATCAAACCACATATTAATGTGATGCAGTATTTCCACTGGCACTGATTGAGTCAGATGGCTTATTTATTACTTTAAGCCTATTATGGCTGATTATATCGCGCATAACAATGTTTGTTGACTTTGAACATGTTGACATCACTTAGCCTCTTTGTTGACAACACGATTAATTAAAAAATTAAAAAGGTCATTAGATTAACCAGTAATTAAAATAAGTCACTGCAGCTTTCTGAGTGTTTGTTGCAAAATATTTGTGCACAGTTGTATTCTCTTGCAGTGCAGTCAAAAATGATGGATTCTGAGAAATAAAAGACAATCTGAAGTAACAGTGTATTTTGTCTCTTTCAATATATTGCTGAATATGTATGCTGCTGTCTATTTACATTTCACCTTGTAGAAGAACAAGGACAGTCTCCCTCACACTACTGCAGATGTAACTTTTATGCATATACAGTGTTTGCTAAAGTTACTCAAATACAAAAACAAACAAATACAGAAAAAGAAAAATAATCACTCTTGATCGAATTCAAGGATTGACACATCTTAGCTGCACATCAGTCTCACTGAGAACAATCACAGGTTTACCAGAAGTTGTCAAAGGGGGGTAAACTGAGAACTGACGCGTTTTTATTAACACATTTTATAAACAAAACAGGTCTAGCAGGTTTCAACGTACCATCTGCAATGCAAAGTGAATCAAGTTTAGTCTACTCACATCTGTTTCCAGCAGGTTGTGCATGGAGCTTTCAGCCAGGTCTTTGGACTCGTGGAACTTCTCCAGGGCCTGCCTGATCTCTTCTTCTTGGATTTTACCTTGACGTTTCTTTTTATAATCATAGTCCAGACGGCGGCCCTCCAGCTTCTTCAGGTGGTGCTGTGGGGTGAAAGAGTTGGGGTTGGGAGGATGAGGTTTTACAGATGATACTATATGAATAAGTATTTTCATGCGTTTATGATAGTTTTGAGAAATATGCATGATTTAAACATTTGCATGTCATTCCACTGTTATGCATCTGGACTGTTAAAACTTTTTTCATACTACTGCAGCTGAGACACAGACTGCAGAGCTCATTAGTCAATGCCTGGCCTGTACGTGCAGAAGCATACTACCTCTTTGATTCTACCTGAATGTCTCTGATGTCCTTCTCAGCGACTGCCTGCAGTGGGTCAATAAAGTTCTGCTTCACATCAATATCCAGAGAGTCCTTGATCTCGGCCATCCTCTTCATTGACTCCCCAATGTCTATTAGAGCCCCACCTGCAGTACACACACACAGACATGCACACAGACACACACACAGACACACACACATAGACACGAAAAACACCAGCATTAGGGAGTGTGGGAAATCGTGAGGCATGTTAATAATCATCATTGGATCTATACTAAGGAAGGTTAAAACATTAAAAAAGTAGATTCATGGGCACACCCTGAACAAATACACTTATACAAACTTAGCTCTAATTCTCCCCTCTTTTCACGGTTTCCAAACATACACCATTACGTGCATACCTCTTCCAGCCTGTATCTCATCCTCTAACTGCCTATGCTCTTTCTTACCGAAGTTGGTGTCGTCGCCCATATCCCGTCCATACTTAGTCATGCACTCCCCCAGGAGGCCCTCAGGCTGGGGGTAGCCCGGACTCTTCACCTGCCCGCGGATTTTGGACACCGTGTTGAGCATAGAAAGCTTTGCTCTCGTTGCTGGGTTAGGCTGGAGGTACTCTGATGTTTTATTGATGACTTCCACCACTGCTTTGCTGGTAATATCTGCTCTCTGGTGGTACAGGTTAGAGAGAGACAATAATTGATACCTGTGTGCATATGCTGAGTTGTATACCTCTGAGAGTGTTTAAGTGAGTGAGGACAACTTGGGTGACATCATTTAACTTTAATTTAACTTTAATTCTTAATCTACGTTTTATGTATAGATATTTTCTTTAAATGTATGTATGTTACCCTCTCGAGGTCCTTGAAGTCTTCATCCAGTTTGGTTCCCTCTGCACCTCCAACCTTCTCACTCACCATCTGAGGACAGAGCAATCAAAGCAATGAAGCCGACTGAAGTCAGCATATTCACTGGTCTCTCATGAATTACTTGTAGGATTCCACATTTTTTGCTCCTTGACTAACTTGACAATCTATGCATCGTCATAAAAGAAAACAAAAGATTGAGTCCTGTATATTCATAAAAAAATATATTGATAATATTGTGAATGTTTTTGTTAACCGTCTTCCACTTATGCACCTCCAAAGGGAGGTCAACTACAGATCAGAACCACCATTTTCCTTCTTTCCAAGCCTGGTTAACATAATTCTCAAATTCCAAGACATGTTTTCCATCAGTGGAGGAACCTCCTCAAGTCTGCATGCAATGAGGGAGTGAGTTCTGAAAACTGGACTTTCCTTTCTGCTGAGAGCCTCTGTTCCATAAGGAATTACACCAAGGGTTTTCCTTTTTCCATCAGGTCAGCACACACACTGCAGTTTCCTACACTACAACCACATCCATGGATACTTTTACTAAACACACATGCTAACTTCATCTTGCTCTCACTCACTAATTCTTATCCTGACACATGGCACATACATTCTCCATTTCTCATCCAGAGCAACAAACTCTAAAATCCTGTGCAGTTGGCTGGCAGGCCAAACAGAGACTCATTGTGTGTGTGTGTGTGTGTGTGTGTGTGTGTGTGTGTGTGTGTGTGTGTTTTCTCATTTGGTTCAACTCGGTGCAGCTGTCAGCACCACACTGCACATTAAACTCTATGACCAGATGGATCAATCAATCTCTCTAGTTTATATAATACACAGGCCTAGCAAAGTTCTTTTGTGAAACACTCAGTAGCTCTAAAAATGCCCTAAGCACTGATTGCCAACTGATTCATGGGATATAACTCAGCCCCACATGTTCCCCAATTATGAAGTCTAATAGACACCATTTTAATTGCAATTAATGAATCTCTTGGTACCAGATGTGAAGTTGTGGCATGTAGATGTGTGAAATCCAAACACAAACACACTTTCAGCACCCCATCTGGCTTCATAATTGCCAGCACAAGTTTTTTGTCCTCTATGACTAATAAACCTGCCCATCCCGGTCTGAATATGGTATGTAGGCTTAATCCATTTAGAAAAATTCTAGTTTTAGTTGTAGTTATATGAAATTTAGCTTTAAATTATTTATACCTTTTGTTACTTAAAAGTGTTGAAAGCTAAATGATACAGATTCACAAGCAGATTTGATACAGGACTCAGATTTGGTAAAGAGTTGTTGTGGAGATGGAGGCGGAGTTGGGGATCTTGCCTAGACAAGAAGAAGAGCATGTGGGTTTAGTCTTGTTGGTCAATGACAAAAGCAAGATGCATAACATGATGAAACAGCGGGTGCATAATAATAAATACTATGTGCACAGTGTCAACTTTATATGTTTGCTTAGCAACTTTGTGGACAATTACTTTGTTCAATCATTGACTGAATCAAGTATATTTTTATGGTGACATGACGTGGACCTTCTTAGGCAATTACATTACAGGACTGATTATCCTCCTCTACCCTGTTTTTTTCTTTCAGCAACACTTGTTGGCCAGGCCTGCGCTAATACAGGGCAGGCAGGATGTTCAGTATAGCTCCTATATGTTTACAGCTATACTTTATGTCCCAACGTCCCAATGTTAACATACTGGATTACTTAAGAACTGGAACCTGGTTTGGGCAGAGTATTCGCATAACTGGGATTCCATTATACACCCACTGAGCAAGGAGTCGGGACTTGCATATTGCATAATGTTAGGCCAAAGCAAAGACCGGTTGCAAGGCAGGTGTCATCACAACACATGCCACCGGTTTTGCAGGCCATGTCTTGTTGAGCCTTATGTTTGTTGTGGTGGGTTTAACATTCAACTGCCTCAAGAGCCGACTACTCCATTTCTTTCCTAAGAGGAATGAGTGCTATTTGAAATCTGGAAGCACAAGGAAAACCTGGCTCACTAAATCCAAGATGTTCAAAACAAACAAAGGCAGGGCTGTGATATTGATACACAGACTACTGTGAATGTCTGTACACAATCTGGCAATCAGACATTTGACGGACATGGCATCAAGTCACTTCCATTTGTTTAAATATTTGACTTCCTTCTCTAAGCTTCCAGATCCATCCTGATGTTAGTGTTAACTTGTGTTTTACATTTTACATGCATGCTACATCTGTAACACTGAGTGTAAAAAGAAAATCGGAGTTATATTCTAAAATGAACTATTCAGCAATGGAAACAGTATTGCCAAAGTTAATAAATTAGAATATAAACTAATTTACATAGAAACGTCTTGAATGTGTAACGTTGTGTCCTGATATTATCCAGCAAGATAGATAGATGCTCACAGTTCAGCCCAGTCCTAAAGTGTGAAACATACCTACAGCTGAGAGATGACAGCATTCTTATGAATGGCACAAACATGCGTTTTGTGATTTTAACTATGGTATCACCACAACACATTGGTCAATTTGTCTTGAGGCATTGTGTAATCCAACACGTTACAAATAACAAACATGAACCTGCTGTTTAACATGACAACAAAACACGACGAAACCAAGCACCAACCCTCAAATACAGTATCGTCCTTTCAATACCTGACTTCTGCGTCAGTCAGAAACTTCGTCAAATTAGCGTTGATCTTGTACCTTTTAGTGAAAAACTCACGACAATTACCGTTAACCTACCGACGACTAACTTAATTAACCTAGGGGCAAGTAAGAGCTTCAATACACACAGTTAGAGCAAACGGTAAATAGTCAAGTTTAACGTTAACGTTAGTTAGGTCAAAGTTAACTATAAAGTCTCTAACGTTAATTTGCCAACTCTCTAGATAAGACTTAGCTAATTTGACTTGACGGGTTACGCTGACGTTACCTGAGAGCCGCAACACATTTGACAGTTTAATAACAATACAGTTAGTCGCATAACGTTACTTTTCAACAACTTAAAGCGTTAGTACTTAACAAAGAAAACGTGTTTTATCGTTAACCGTTTCCCACTTTGGTTAACCAGCTCGCGTGAAGCTAGCGTATCCTCGCAATAAAAGTAACGATAGTGTTAGCTAAGTTAGCCAGCTAAGCTACCGGCTAATGATTTAAAAAAAATAAAGTAGAGCGTTTACCTGGCTTGCTTTGTAAAATTGCTTCTTAAATCCTGCGACCGACATCATGCACCGTCAGCGTTGCCACCTGGACCTCGACGGGGGAAATGTGTTTTGAAATAAGGTAGTTGTTGCGGGTTTGTAGTTTACAGCACAGACAGCAACCGAGCAACACGTCTTCAAACTTTGCACCGTAGATGTGAAACTTGCTAGGCAACCACAATTTCCTGGCCTCAGCCTCATGTGGGAGGCTCCATCCTGGTGGGTAAAGTGGGTCAAAACACACACACACACACACATCATGCATCCAAACATCCTTCTCTCTCAGCAAAATGTCACAATGAATAAAATTGCTGTCTTTAGCTGAGACAGACATCCATTAACCCCCCATAAAACATTACTTTAGTGTGTAATGCTGCTGCCTACTTTTGGTTGATAGTAAACCAATAGCAAAATATTATTTGAAAAATATTTGATTCTTTATTTATAGGAATTTTGTTAAAATAACTAGTTATTTAAGTTAATGTGAGGCTGTTACTAATGATTATTTTCACAAGCTAAATTAATAAAAAATAATTTGCCTATTACTTTCTCGATTAATCTAATTAATTCAAGGTCGTCAGTCTGTGCAAATTCCATCCACTGAGGAAGATTTTGAAAGGTGGTTGAAAGCCAAAGACCTATAAGTTAATTTATGATTGATTTATGTTATATAACAGAGAAAAGCAGCAAATCCTCATATTGGAGTAGCTGCGACAAGAGAATGTTTAGATTTTTAAATTGATAATTTACTTAAATGTTTAATCTTTTGTCAAAGCTGTTGCAGATTAATTTTTTGTCCATTGATTAATAGACTAATCCTTGCAGTTCTTGGTTAATGGCATGAAAGGAATACAGTATGCACACAACACAAATGCTAGTCTGTGATTCAAAACATTAGAATGGTTGCGGCCATTTACATTTGCAGGATTATAACATCAGATCAGTGATTTTGGAGATGTCTGATCAGTCAACAATATGCAAAGACCCTTTTTACATGCATATTAACATGAAAGCCAAATTCAAGTTCAAATAAGACTCAATGAAACATTTCAAAAGAAAAAGAAACCATTTATTACATTCTTAAAACCACATATAATGTATCCCATTGGGCAACAATATATATCGCGCTGTGAGACTCAGTTACTCTTGGACTAGTAATATACCTCTTGTACATTTTGTCATACAAGGAAAGAGAAGGGAGACAAACTATTCTTTTTTGTTTGTACTTTTCCTAATCTTTCTTTAATTAAAAAAAAAATCGATCACTGACTTTACAAGACAAAAGTGGAGACACGTAAAGAAAAAGGTGGATAAAAGACTGACAAATAAATGAAAATCACAGCAAAAGAAACATTAAATCCCAATAATGAAATTCATCTTTAACTCTGATTCTTTTTTTTCTTTTTTTTTTGAATTCCTATGTCTTGTAAATTTCATGTTACAATATTAGGACAAAAGGGAAGGGCTTTGACACTTTGTGAGTAACATTCACAAAAATAGAACTTACATCCACAGTGATTATGGTTATGGGTCTCATCTTAGGTGCAAAGGTGTGAGGACCACAAGGCTAAAAGACGACATTGGTAATAAAGGGACAAGAGATCACAGCTAGCTCCCTGAGCGGCAGGCAGACTCCTCAGACTCTGCTCAAGAACTTCACAGCACCCCAAGTAAGACATTTTCATCATCATCTAAATGCTATAGCAACCTTCAGAAAGCGTGTAATTTATGTACATGAAAAATGTAAACAGTTGCAGGTGACCTTGTGTGACAGATATGGAATAAAAAACAAAACTAATACAACAGATTGACTGAAAACTATGAAGTCTTACCGGCATTGAGGCCCAACTCAGGGGGACAGCTGGTAGCTCTGTCTGACCTTAGTGTCCAGTGAGGAAGAGGAAAGTATAAGTGCTTGGTATTCGAACAAGTGTTGGGTTTGGGACTAAAGGTGAGAGGAACAGCAAATGTACAAAATAATACAGTTGCTCCAACCAGCGAGGAGGGTTTATGATACACATTATGGACCATAGTTGCCCCGGTCTTTAACCAACTGAAACATCATGAGTGAAAGACAATTATACTACACCTACTGTACTGACTGCTGGTTAGAAACAGGTGGGGAAACCCTGTGTATCCCATTTTATTATACAGTTCATGAAGTCATCTTTTGCCTTGCTTTCTCTTTTCCTTAGTGTCCTGTTTGTCCTCTTCTCTCTTGAGGCAGGGTGGGGGGCAGCAACACCAGCACAGACTGAGAGCTTTCAGTTTAAATGCAAGAAAAAGGCAATGTTTCTCCGCCTTTGTTCGGGTATGCTGCCGCCCCTGCTGTGTCGCATCTGCAACAAGTGTCCACCCCATCGCTTGCGTGATGGCCGCACCTAACCCCGCTGGGTTTGCCGTCGGGGCAAAAGAGGGTTGTTGCCATGGAAACCTGAGAGTAGTGTCAAGAGAGGAAATTGTCCAGAAAAAGATTTGAGTCCAAATATCCGCTTTCGTGAAAAATCCATCTTTTTTCCCCCTCTCTAAATCTTACTATCCACTTTTCTCTCTCTTTCTCTCTGAACTGAACTCACACATTCTAACTCTCTCCATATACTTATATAGTCATCTATTTACATTCTTATTTAAAATATTTTGCTTATAAATGTGTATATAAATTAAAGATAATTTCATCTTGTCCTGTGTCTAAGTGGCATTTACAAGGAAAGGGGTGTGTGGGACTGAGGTTTCTCATTGCATTATAAGAGCCTACAACGAGGCAGCACCGAACACTGTCTAACTGTGTGTGAAACTGGTTCTCAACTGATTAAGGAGGTCAGCTTTTGCTGTGAGTCATATCGTATCTGTGTTTCTTTTTATATCAGAGAAAGTGACTCATGAGCTTGGTCCCTAAATGATGGTCAGTACGAGGATATTGTCTGTATGAATACGCATGTGTACCATACTGAGATGTATTAATATAGAGAGCTTTCTTAACAGTGAGACCTGTTGATCAACACGACTTCATTCTAATACTATGTGTAAAACTCTGTCTCAGAGTGGCAGGGTCGTACATTCGCTGTTGTTAGGTTCTGGCTTGTGCACTGGTGCTTATCGATGAGGTACATTCATAACTGGTTGGGTGATCCACAGTGGATCTGATGTTCAACAAGTGTGGCAGCTTGGAGCTGTCTCATGCTTAATGGGCTGCTGTGTTATTATTACAACGCCCACATGCTTGTTGTTAATGCTACAATATGCAGAGGACCATGAGCATGTGTGGTCTGTAGTGTAAGGTGCTTTGCCTGCTGGGAAAGTGGAGGACTACTTTGGGATCATGGGAGATGGAGTATTTAAAGTCCTGGATTGTCTTTCAACTGCTGGTTGTTGAGCTTCAACATCTCTATCCTACTCTGTCTCTCCTCTTGCTTCCCTACCTCTCAGTACACTCTCTCCATCTCTCTCGATTGTCTATCTGTCTGTCTAGCTGTGGGTGGAGTCCGGCAGAGACATCTCGCTGCCAAACACTTCCCGGTACAGCGGTGGAAAACTGTAGGCAGTCTCCGGGTGGACCAAACGGAAAAACTCAAGTTTGTCAATGTGGAGGTTACAGATAGACTTCATTATGGGCAGCTTGGACACCATCTGTGGGGACAGAAGACATGCAAAGGTAAGTTTATGTGTGTGTGTCTTTATGTGAGTACATCTGTGTTTAACAGGAGTTATGGCTGCTTGTCTTTACCTTTTCCAATTTCTCGTCAGAAGCGCCACTCTTATGTAGACTGTGCTGCAGAGCCAGGTAGACTTTCTCCTGGAGTTTCTGAACCTTTTGGCCTTCTGTTAGCCACGGTCGATCTACAGGCAAGACAATAAGAACCCCTCAACATACAGTTTTGTTTCTCCTTAAGAAGCTTTAAGGTTGTTAAAATCCACACAGTCCGACAGTATATATTCTGCGTAAGATCTTGATTGACACGATATGATGTTTACACTGAGTGAAATATTCAATATTCTGTTTCTTTTATGGCCACACCATTCAATCAAATGGAAATATATTAGATGTCTCGCACATCATTTTTACACATCTCCCCAGAATTTAGCCTGATGTATTTGGTATGTTTGGAAACTTCGGGATCTACACCAAAATTTACAATTAAGTTCTGTGAGTCATCCTTCAAGGATGAAAGGATCAACTGGCTGCTGCGTTTAAAGATGTTAGGCATCATTTAAGTGATGGCGTCATGTACTAAGTCCTTTCTTTGCAATTCTAAAACTGTGAGTCAAAAGCTGATACATGACCCGCTTTATATTGAAAAATCTTAACAAGTTAGCTAAATAATCTGCAATAATATTGAAAACCTACAACAAGAAATATATTAATAGTGTCAAATGTGTGCTGAAAATGGACATCCTACAGTCGCTCTCGAATGTCAGTGTGGCCCTCTCTACCAAGGACAGAACAGAATTAAATAGTGTGTGTTTATGTATGAATGTGTGAGCGAGAAAGAGAAAGGGGAAAAAAGATAATCACCTGGAGATAGGAGGACGGCAGCACTAAACAGAGCCATCTCTTCATCAGACAGCTGTAGACGGCAGAGTCCTTTTCCCAGGTCAAACACTGCACTGACCAGGTCGTCACAACCTGCATAAACACAGGAAATGGATAAGTTCATTGTCAAAAATAATAGCTTAAAGACTTTAATAGTCCTGCTTAATTCCACAACTGACCCAGGAGTTGACCCGGGATAATTGAGGCTTACTCAGTTATTCTAACTCTAACTCTTCTTTGTGTAAAATTCAGTAGTTAAATTACTGTCTGCATGATCTCTCAGTAGTCAGAGGATCCCAGTGTTTTCAAAAATCTGTTAAAAACAGCTCACAGACAAATACGGCTGTAATATATCTTTTAAAGTGGCACAACTTGGGTAATTTTCCCTTAAATTAGTTTATCACACTGTTTACTGCTGTGTTTTCATGGTGTTTGTTTTCACATTTTCCATTAGGATTGATATTGTTACACAGTTCTGGTGGTACTAAAGAGGCAAGACAGTGCTTCAGAAATTCAGCAGGAGGCTTTCAATTACCCCTCTTCAAAGCCAGTTCTGGCTTTAAGGAACTGCTTTTGACATGAGATTGAAACTCAAATTGCTGTCTTATAGAGCCCTTTTAAGAACAATTACCACTGTCAAGTCATTTAAGATAATGAATTACGTTAGTCAATGCAGAAGTATCTCTGTGAGCTGTCAATAATGGATTGAGAACAGCAGGAGCTGAGGCATTTTCTTAGGCATTAATGGTAATTATTGCACAGTGCGTGTGAAAAAGGCATATGACTTTCTAACTTGCATAAAGAGTGGGAAATGTAAAAAGCTTTCATGTGTGACCCTGCCGATTATCTGAATGCTTTAGAGCTTACACAACTACATTCCCATCTGATCCTCACCAAGGGCTTTGAAGAACTGAGCCGGGGCAAACTTTCCATTGAAGAAAATGGTGCTGTTGCTGACATTGAACGCTCGGCACATACGTATCAGCAGGACCTCCAGACAGCCTGGAAGGGTAGCCACAGACAGAGGCAAAGACATGGAGAGATGGAGAAAGAGGAGGGGGAGGGATGGACAGAGAGTGCCCAAGATACTCCAACATGCACAAAACACAACATACAAAATGTAAATAATTTTGACCCAGATTGGTGCACAGCATATAAGACATTTTGAACCATTTAAAAATCAATAGGATAACATGGATATCCACAAAGATTTTTTTTTAAAAGTTCAAGCGATTTACAGAGAGTAAACGCATTGTCAAGAATAGGCATTTTATGTCACAGATATATGTGTGTGTGTGTGTGTGTGTTGAACAGATAAAGAAAGTAATTGAAAATTTTGTTTTCAGAATTTTGGTTTTCTCCCAGATGTTCGAACCAGGTGTGTAATTTATTAAAACACATAAACAGATGGTAAACAAGGTAAAGGTAGAAGGTTGGAGACAAAAATAACAAAGAGGAAGGAACTAAAGTTAGCAAGTTTCAGACTGTTTACTTTTGAAGAATTCATTCTGTGCATTGGGTATTTGAGATGTGAGCATTTTTGGACTGTACACTGACCTGCTTTCAGCAATATAATCTGATCGTTCTGGCACAGGTCCATGAAGCCAGCAATGCGTTTGGCAAACTCCACCACGTACTGAATGGCATTGGTGATGTGGTGTGCACACTGCTGCCACATCCACTCTGCTGACTGAAAAAGAGACACAAAGAAGAGACGTGAGTGTTTAAGTCCGTTGACATCACGTCAGCATAAATATCTTCTTAGTAGTTGTTCAACATCAGATCAGATTCAGATTTTTCAGATTTCTTTGTGTGGAAATTACAATTTTAGAAATCTAACCTCTGCCTACTCACTGAAAAACAATATATCAGCAAAGTAAGCTAATTAAGTTATTTTATATTTATATCTGATATTGTGATACTGAGCTGTTATTCTGATCTAGTATTGATACGTTTCAATGCTGTAAATGTGTGCGACTTTACACGTATTGGGTTTAAAGTGTGCATTATATACCTTGGTTTGAAAAGCACGTGTTTCCTCAGGTGTGTATTGTACCCAGGTGAATCTCTTCATGTCTTCAGCGCTGTACTGACACGTCTCCAGGTGAGACTTAACAATACTCTGAGTGATGCGCTCTGTGAAAAACAAAACAAAACACAAGCATATACACAATAAACATCAGTGTTTTTCTCACTCAGGTTGTTTGCGGTGGTAGCAGGTTCGGGCTTTGAAGAGACAAGAGAGAGTGTAGCAGAGTGTAACAGTGCTATTGTTTAAACATCAACAATTCACAGCAGTGTGACCTTGCATAGCTTGGCACCACTCCGCTGTTGCGTTTGCCACTGATGACCTCCACAAGATTGAGTGCTAATGGCATATTTTATTCATGTTATCTCTGCAGCTGTTTGGATCTTTTCCACCTCCTGCACTCAAAATATCCACCGGTCACAATATTTACTCATTGCTTCCTTTAAAAGTCCCCAGAGCCCTATTCAAAGCCAGTTTATTGTTGCCTGCAACCATAAAGATGTAAAGTAAAATACAAATGTATTCTTCCTCAAGGTCTCTGTAGACAGCTCCTCTATAAACACCGTCCTCCCCTTATCTGTCGCTGTTTTTCAGCATGCACTGTTGAAAGTCTTCTGCCCGTTCATATTGCTTGTTTCCTGCTTGTTTTGCCCATTTAATCTTGCATTTGTGTCCTTGTGTCCATTTAATCCCATTTTGCTGTTCTATCTGCCATGTATCATTCTGGTTCTTTTTTTTTTTGCTAACCAGTTTTTGAGATATGTCCTTGAGGTTTTAATAAAAGCAGATAATGGCCAGGGGAAAAAAACTAAATGACCACAATAGTTACGGTACTACATTTTTATAGCATTATATCCAGCAGTACAACATACTCATGCCATACTCAGAAATACTGTTATTACTCATCGATTTATTCATTATGATAGATTCAGCTTTGCCTTGCTTTCTTAATGTAAACTGTTGTTATTGAAACTCAACACTTACGGCAAATGATTCACAAGGAAAAGGAATAATGCTGCCTGAACTGCTCAGAGTGAATTCATGTGAAATGGTTGGAAGAAGTGTTGAGTTTGTATCTAGAGCATGCAGCAGGAAATTAACATGAAAAACGGGAGCAATACGACAAAATATAAAAAGGGGACTTTACAAATAAATGCCTGGTTCTTATTATATCCTGTCTCAAGTAAAGGCCTGGTTCTTTCTTCATTGAAGTACATAATACCCCCAACCACTATTTGAGAGTGACACTCTGTGTTTGTGTAGGTAATGAGTGAATAAAAGAACAAATCATTTATTTATCATTGTCGGTACTCACCAAGGTCTGTTATCGAGCAGTCATCAGGCAGATTGTCCAGAAGTGCGTGTGTGTGCGCCAGCAGCGGATGTGTGTGAGAGTGTGTGTGCAGGAGCTGGATCCCGTTGCTGTCTGCTCCGTCCAGCATAGTCTGCTGCGGGGAATTCTGATTGGACAAGGACGAGGAAGAGGAAGAAGCGGACGATGAGTTGGAGGTGTTGCCGGTGCTGGCTCCTCCGCCGAGCAGCTCCAGGCTGCAGTACTCGCTGGCCTCCTCGGGGGTCAGCGGCAGGTCGAACAGGTCCGGCAGCGCTGCAATGTCATCCAGGTCGCTGAGGGTGGAGCTGGAGCCCCCGCTGCTGTAGGACCGGCTCAGACCCTCTTCGCCATCCTCCCCGCCACCGCCACAGATGCCGTCCTCCTTGGGTAAGGACAGAGCAGTAGACCCCCCGCCTCCGGAACCCACACACTCCTGGGACTTCTGGTGTTTTTGCACCTCAGCGTAGAGGCTGTCACGCTGCTTCTTGGACATACGACCGAACTTGACCGCTGCAGAGAGAAAATACATTTCATTATAGTAGACAAACTTCATCAAGCATTCTTCAAACATCAACAAGTAACTGTAAATACTTGGCTATAATGAATATTGATGACAATTAATTAAATATTTTATTCATATTTTTTACCTTTGTGCAGATATGTTGTGATTTTGCTGTGGCCAAACATAATACATTTCACCTCTGTTACCTCAGTCTAATAGTAAGATATTTTGACACACACACTTCTGCCACCTTATCCACAAGTACTCTCTGTTCCAGTCCCTGTATCCAGTTTGCAGGATGACAGTTCGGCACCTCTTCAGTCTGTATACTATATTTGTTTTCTCTCTGTAACCTACAGAAGAGGGCAACAAGTGGCGGGCCCTCTTACGACAGCTGATGTGAAACATTACAGCTGAGGGCTTCAAATTCTCCTGGTCTCAGCTTTAAATGAAACCAACACAAGCACTGGGATTCACTGGAGAAACACATCTACTAAACTTCCCCCCCGTGTAAGTGAAAGTGTGAGAAAGGGAAAACTCAGTTGTGGCAAATTTTTAAGTTTACCGCTGAATGTCATGGTTAAAAGAAGTGTGTAAAGAAGGCACAGTGCGTTCTTTGTGTGTGTTTACCATCTCTGCTCATGCCCAAAGCCAGACACTTCTGTAGGCGGCAGTGCTGGCAGCGGTTACGGTTAGTTCGGTCGATCAGGCAGTTCCTCTGGCGGGAACAAGAGTACATGGCATTGTTTTGCTGGCTGCGACGGAAGAAACCCTAGACACACACAAACACATACAAACACCGTAAATGACATGCTCATTTGAGATAAAACAGGTTGGCTGAAGTTAAGTTTAGTAACCTGGTTTATTCTCTGTGTTTCCTCCTCACCTTGCAGCCTTCGCAGGTGATGACTCCGTAGTGGATTCCTGAGGACTTGTCCCCACAGATCTTACAGGGGATGACCTCGATCTGAGCTGCAGGAACAAAAACAACATTGACGAGAGAGGTCAGAAAGCTGCTGCCTAATGTGTCTCTATGAAAGTGCCTCAAATTTACAAAGTAAGTGAACCTGAGATTAGTCAGCATCTGCTTAGTGAAGTGCAGCAGTTACATGTTTGGCTTGTTTGACACTATTGAGTCATAGTATGGACTGCTGCCAAAAACAGTACATATCTAAACACTGACACAACATTGAGTCACATGATAGATTCATTCAGACATAACACACACCATATAGTTGGCATATATTTGGCGCCAGCACTAAAACTATTCTTATCAAAATGAATAATGATTTACTGATCAGTTTCTGCAGTTTCTGACTGGTCTTGCTTTTACTTCACTGGTTAAAGTTTGTTAAGTTGTATTTGAAAGGGCCTCTTCCTCTTTGGCCCCTGTCTCTTCTAGTGTTACCCAGTAGTCAGTTATGTGTCTCTTAATGCTCTCCATGTATTTGCAGCCCTTTGGGTATATTGTCAATAAACATATTATCCATTTACAATGATATGCTAATGATACACAGCTGTACAGTTAGCCCCACTTAAACCTGACAACATGGCCAAATGATCCTGTGTTACATAATTCCTGGTGGTGGATGTAACAGAACTTCTTCCAGCTTAATAACACAAAATATGAGAGCCTTTTATTTTAATTCTTGGCAACTTCTCCATCACTATAATACAAGCCAGCCAGGCTTTTTCAGGCACGATTTTTGTCTCTCTCTTCTGCTGGTCATTTATGTTGTGCTATCATGTTTTCTCCAGCTATAAACCTTGGCCAGGTCTTTTGTGTCTTCTGCAGACCTTGAAAAGGTCGACCATGCTTTTATCTTGTCACAGTCAGATTGCTGTAACCCTGTGTACTCTGAGCTCTATTAGAAGGCCATCTCCTGCCTCCAGCTGATACAAAATGCAGCTGCGAGGCTTTTAACAATTTCTGTTTATATTAAACCTATCCTTGCCTCCCTTCTCTGGCAGATTTTGAGTTGTTGCAAGGTTAAGACACAGTTACATTTTATGTCAGTGGCCTTTGAGTCCCCTTTGAATGCAGTCTGGGATCCTGAGGTCAGTCCTTGGGGTCAAAACATGCCTATCTATCTGTAAATCCCATGCTAGCAAAACTCAGGCCTTTAACATAACCATTTTTCTCTTATCTTTTTTTGTTTGTTGGTGTATTTGTGTCCTTTCGGTTATGATGCTTCATGACCTCTGAACTTTGCTGTGTTTCACGTTGTTTTGTTGAACGGGATAAATTGAAAAGCATGTATATAAATCACGTTTTATTTCTTCTTATTATTAGGAAATTATTAACACATTTTGGAAACTGAAACAGAAAAAAAATCCTGTACCGGAGTGTAGTAATCAAAGATGAAAACACATCAAAAATGTAGCACCAATTAAGTCACACTTTTTTTTTCTTCTACTGATGCCCTGCAGACAAACTGTCCCACAATAAGCACATACAGTACAAGAGAAGATAACTTGCCATGAACTGTGTCTGCTCATGCATGGGGCCCCAATGAGGGAACAGAGTACACAAACAGATAGGGAATCACGTGACACTTGCACACATGACACATACACAAAGACTCCTTCTTCCTTGACCAAGGAGAAAAACAACAGCAGCTATATCATTAGACAGTTGACAATCTTTGACTGATTTACAAAATCCCACTTGTACCACTTGTGAGGACGGTGTATGGAAAAGGTTTATGTGATTGAGGAGGAATTGTTGCACTTCCAGGTACTGGGAAACACAACTTTCCACTTATTTTCCCCTTTTAATGACAGCGCCGGCTGTCTCTTCTCTAAAACTGTTGACTAAAATACTCCAACTGATCAGGGCAGCTGCAGGCATGCGATGGAAAAATATCTCCCTCCCTCCCTTCCCCTCTTTCTCTCAGGTTCCCCTCCACCCCTCCCTCATCTCTCACAATTATATAACTCTGGTCTGCGAGCATTCCTCACAACACTCATTCAGCAGACTCACTCTAGCAACGCTGACACCCCACCCTCCTCAGACTCTCTCTTTCCCACTGGCTGAGCGGCGTTCGCAGCCTCCTTGGTATTGGTTGAGTCATCCGCCACTCGGGCGCTGTAGCCTGTCAGCCCATGTGGACACTCTGTCCTACTGACACACTTTCCCACTGCAGGGGGAGAGGGAGGAGGGAGACTCATCCCGCCTCTCCGGCAGACCAGTTTTAAGGTGGAGCTGAACAATGCTCAGACTTACCCATAAAACACTTCCCTAAAGGCTCTTGGCTTGCATCTGAATACTGGCTATATTACATAACAACAACATTAACCAAGAGGGGCAATAATAATAATGATAAGCCTAGAAAAACAGCACTTACGAGTTAATTAACACAGATCTTCACTGATTTCACTGATAAGTCTATTTCTGTATGGATTGATTTCTAAGTAATAATCAAACACTGTGCTGTTTCCTTAAAGTGAAACCACATTTGATTTGACTGCAGTAACCCACACTGTACCTGGCTCCCGTCCACTCAAAGCAAACAAACTCTGAACTTGAATGTCTGCTATGCAGCCTCCACCCCTCTCCTCGGATCTTTGACATTGAGCTTCTGCTTCAACCCGTTCTATTCTTGTCCTGTGCTGAGAGCCAGAATTACACAGATGCCCGAGCCACCCACCCCTGTTGCTACAACCACACATAGGCTACATGCTTTATCACTCCTCTTCTCGGACTCTCTGCACATATCCAGGCACAACCCAGAGACAGTAAAATATCCATCTCCTTAATGTTCCCTTATTTAGTGTGAATATCTTGTACGTAAAGTTGGTAAATGACAAATTAACATGCAGTTAAATCAATTACCTACGAACAAAGCATTAACAAGTACAGAAAATCAACAGGGATGTCTTGGAGACTTGTAGCACTGAGCCAATAGAGAGAGAAAAAACTAGGGCTGCAACTAACAATTATTTAAATTATTGATCACTCTTATCCATTATTTTGTTTAGTTATTGATTAATTGTTTGCTCTAAAAAACATCAGCAAATAGTGAAAAATGGCCATCAAATCATCAAACTTTGGACCAACTGTCCAAAACCCAACAGTATTCTGTCATGTAAGACTGAAAAACCCACATTTGAGAAGCTGGAACCGGTGTAGTTTCTGCATTTTTGCTTCAAAAGTGACTTGAGCAATAGTTGCCGAGCAATTTCTGTCTACCTTATAATCAATAAATTGAATAATTGTTTCATCTCTACAATAAACACCACTTACTTAACAGATTTGACAAATTCAACTGCTTAACAATGCTAACAGAGACGCAGCAGCAGTAGCCACTCTAATGTTAAAGCAACATACCTTTAACCCTGAATATCACTGATGACCTTTGCTAAAACACCAGTCTTAGGTATCTGACCTTTAGCTTTCTAGAGAGAGGCGACATTCTAAGAAGATCAATACCGATCCTGCTTTTTGCTAACATGAACGGTAGGACAGCTACTTTGTGTGGCACACCCAAGCCTTTTTCACGAAATGAACTGGAAAGAAACACTTTAACAGTTCAGCTCCAAACACGTTGGTCCCAGTGTGTGGGGTAGAGAGAGGCAGAGAAAAATCACACACTTTGTGCTTCCAACAGTTCACTTCTTCATATCTAATGTGGAACAAATGGCCAGTAATTCTCCAACAGGAGGCCCCTGGTCTGTGTGTAAAGCAGTCGGTGTGTCAGGGTGACAAAGAAAAAAAGCAGAATTTTTACCCTCCATGTGTCTGTGCAAACACATACACACACATCACGTCTCCATTTTTTATTCTTATAACCTGTTTTTAAAAAGAACAGGTTGTTCGTGTTAGCTCACTGCTACATGCCCTTGAGCAGCAGGCTGACACAAGGCTCAATGGAAGCTGGTGATCTTGTCAGTTTTTTCATTACCTCATCATAAAGAATGACTGACAGAATGACAAGACAAACTCAATAGGAGGTCGGGGGCCTTGTGCCTGAGCTCCATACATATTAGCAATGCTAAAGCACTTGTTGTGTCATGGCTCACAGTTGGGTGTAGGCTTACAGTACAGCACAGAGCTGTATCACAGCAATATGTTGTTGTCTTCCTTGTCCATCTTCCTCTTTTGAAATCATGTTAGAGTATAGGGAAGTTTTCCAGATTATTTTGTTTCCGTAAGATCAGAAGCTTGCAAAGCCTCAAGGCCTTTGCAGAGAAACCCAAGGAAAGAAGATACATTCTTTTGAAAACAAAACCCTATTTGTTTTCACACCTCCTGCTTGAATCTATGAAGGCATCTGATTACACTCGACACCTTGTTGCACGCAGCCTCGTTCTCCAACATGCAGATCTCACGGAATATTTGTATCGTGCTCTCTACTACTTGAAAAACAAAACTGTTGAGACTTAACTCACATATTCAAAATGCAGATATGCTATCTGGCTGTCTGGTGGGCCAGTGTATTCAAATCAACGGGCGCTATTTTAAAAGATACAAATACCAGTGGAGGCGGAGCTGAGGCCCACAGAGGGGGAATTACAGCAGAGCTAAGAATTCCATAGGCCTCTTACACTGGGTGTCAGTGTGTGATGTGAGTCTTGTGATCTTTCCCTATGTCTATATAATACATTCTGCAGAAGTGCACTCTACTATCCAGTACAGTAAACCGGAGGAAGTGTCAGAGGTCCAGAAATCACAACCGGGCCTCTAAACGTCTGTCAGCCATCCAAAGCTGTCGGAATGATTCAACAAGTTTGGACTAAGGAGACTGTGATTGCAGATACCTGTATGTTCAAACTGGGATAAAACTGGGATAACTGGGATAAAAATTTTGACATGCTTTTCTAGTGAGGAAACGACAGGTTGAGTGACTAAACTACATTTTCAGGGTAGTGAGGTAAGAAGGGGCAGTGGTTTGTTTACATTTGGATATCCTGCCAGCAAGAAATGTCTTTCCAGTATACAAAATATATTTCAAATTACCGGACCTACATGTTACTAATAAATATATTTTATTTTATATGTTTTAATTATAGGCCTATTTTAATTACAAATATTTGCATGTTACGGCTGTATATGAACAACCTTCCTTGTTAATAAGAACTGTCTGCTGCCCCACTGCCCAAGTTCAAGCTCAGCCTGTGTCAAGGCTGACTGTCACTGCGCGCCTGTAACCGCACATGGCGCTTGCACGTCGGGCGGCACGGCGCTTCCCATGGCCGACATTTCTTGCTGTGCACATATACCCACAACATACTGTCACCTCTCATTAACATTTTTTGAACCTCATCTTCATGCAACAGTTTGTGGTTGCAAACAAACAAACTCGTACAGAGCATGATTTAAATAATCATTGTCTTAATGTTTGTATTGGTTCTGTTCTTGTGTTGCATTTGTGTGTTTCTGCTCAGAGCATTGCCAACTGTTACAATCTTTTGTTGTGCAGGACAGGGGTGCTATTTTAAAAGATACAAATACCAGTGGAGGCCAAGCTGAGGCCCACAGAGGGGGGATTACAGCAGAGCTAAGAATTCCTTAGGCCTCTTACACTGGGTGTCAGTGTGTGATGTGAGTCTTGTGATCTTTCCCTATGTCTATATAATACATTCTGCAGAAGTGCACTCTACTATCCAGTACAGTAAACCGGAGGAAGTGTCAGAGGTCCAGAAATCACAACCGGGCCTCTAAACGTCTGTCAGCCATCCAAAGCTGTCGGAATGACTCAACAAGTTTGGACTAAAGGGACTGTGATTGCAGATACCTGTATGTTCAAACTGGGATAAAACTGGGATAACTGGGATAAAAATGCTGACATGCTTTTCTAGTGAGGAAACGACAGGTTGAGTGACTAAATTACATTTTCAGGGCAGTGAGCTAAGAAGGGGCAGTGGTTTGTTTACATTTGGATATCCTGCCAGCCCCTCCCTCCACAAGAGCCCCCCCCCCCTTTTCAGTGCAAAAAATGTATCACTTTCCTCCCCTGCTGAAAAAAAAAACAAATCTCCCTGCAGCTTATCTCCTGTCCTGCACAACAAAAGATTGTAACAGTTGGCAATGCTCTGAGCAGAAACACACAAATGCAACACAAGAACAGAACATTAAGACAATGATTATTTAAATCATGCTCTGTACGAGTTTGTTTGTTTGCAATGGCAAACTGTTGCATGAAGATGAGGTTCAAAAAAATGTTAATGAGAGGTGACAGTATGTTGTGGGTATATTTGCACAGCAAGAAATGTCTTTCCAGTATACAAAATATATTTCAAATTACCGGACCTACATGTTACTAATAAATATATTTTATTTTATATGTTTTAATTATAGGCCTATTTTAATTACAAATATTTGCATGTTATGGCTGTATATGAACAACCTTCCTTGTTAATAAGAACTGTCTGCTGCCCCACTGCCCAAGTTCAAGCTCAGCCTGTGTCAAGGCTGACTGTCACTGCGCGCCTGTAACCGCACATGGCGCTTGCACCTCGGGCGGCACGGCGCTTCCCATGGCCGCTTCCCCTCCCTCCGCTGTGAATGCTGTATAATGTTGGGTGACATAACTGGGTCAGTGGAACAGCCAGATCCCTCTCCTCTATACGCTCACACAGTCGGCCATGCTGGCACAGCCATTACATCACAACAACATCACAACTACACCAACACACTGCTCAGATTCATGATGTCAAGTCAATGGTACAAAACCTAAAAAATTGCAAGCATCTTCAGGACTATTTTATTTAAAAATATATATAAAATATCAATAAACGCCAGAAAAATAGCTTAATGCATTATTATTTTACGCGAATGTGTGCAAAACGTTCACTATTTGAGTTTTAACTTCACCTGACCAGAAACCTGATAACATCTCGGTTACTAGTTTTGGTTAACAACAACCTCCACTCATGCCCCTCCCTCTCCTTATTGCATAACTCTAAACATCCCCTGGCAGAATATACAGAAGGACTCCCAGGTGAGATATGACTCACATTTCTTCACAGACAGACACATTTGGCACGGCCGTGAATCATAAAGCAACACATTACGCATGTGTACAGTTGAAGTCTCGGACTGATTTCACCATAAACAGACCTGAGAGATGACAAAAACCTGAATTGATCTGGTTAAGTAAATTCTCGTCATTTATCATTGCACGCTGAACTTCGGCGCGGACTGGAGCATGCAGCCTCGGGCTCTGTGCAGCTATAATCCAGTCATGAGGGATTAATGCGCACTGGGAGGAAAAGCGGGCGCACTCCAGTCCCTGTGCGCACACATGTGGCCGTTCCAGCCCGTACAAAAGCAAAACAAAACACACACACCGCGATCCTTTCAACTAAACATGCACAGATTTATTGGGACATGAAATCAGCTTACCTCTCATTTTGATGTTTTCTTTTTCTAGACTGGACGATGAAAACTCGACTACATGTATGTTCATGTAGGTGACAGGATAGAGGAGAATAACGCGCTGGAGCCAGAGTGAGCTGGCTCTGTAAATATTAACTTCGTCCCGGCTGCAGACGGCTCTCGTAAAGCACGACCAAAAAGGAAGGGGGAAAAAACTACCCGAAACTCCTCTCCTCTATCGCTCGGTCAAGTCCGAGCGAAATAAAAGAGTGAAGAAAGTCGCTTTGGATCGCATCGTAACTGTCACTGGCGAATAGATTTGGCTCAACTTCTGACAGAATAGTCCCACGGTGGACGAGCGGTGTTCTGTTGCCCCCCTCTGCGCTCTGCCTCTCCGCTTGCTTTCCTCTCAGTCTACCCTGCTAACCTACTTTCTCCAACCGTGGACTCTCCCATGATCTCACTGCCGACAGCTCCTCTCTCAGCTCTCGCGGGGGCGCGCTGTCGGGAGCGAGTTTAAGGTGGCTGGGCAAATGATTGACTGAGCGCTCAGTTCTTCCTCACAGCGACGTGGTGACACACAATAGGAAGCTAATTAGACCCATAATCAGTTCTGCTTTAAAACAAACATTAATGAACGCTGTTTCCTCCATTTCCCTGACTTCATATAATTTGCATCAGTCACTGTAGCAGTGTAAGTGTAGCCTAAAAATCTATGTCATTCAGATTCACACCTGTCTAATCAGGTTTTTCTTAAGTTAAAAACAAGCAGCAAGAATCTATCACGCAGGTTATTTGTTTACCACAGAGCTGACACCTCCTTCTCTGACTATTTACTGTATTTGTGTTAATGGGGTTGACATGGATGACTCTGTGTAAACATTTTGGCCTAAGTAAGCTTCCAAAAATGAAAGCCTGAATGGTGACCGTCTTGCAGAAATCTCACAGAAGCAGAATGTAGAGCTGATAATCCATTAATCAACCCAAGCTTCTTTTTAAGCAAAAATGCACTGGTCCCAGCTTCTCAAATGCTGGTTTTCGTAGGGTTTTGGACTGTTTGTCGAACAGAACAAGACATTTAAATATGTCAACTTGGCCTCGTGATCAGCATTTTTCACTATTTTCTGACATTTTATAGGCCAAGCGATTAATCAACTGATTGAGAAAGTAATCGATAGATAGAAAATAATTGTTAGCTGCAGCCTGAGCAGAATCCACCCCCGAGCATTATTGAAAGTGGACACTCTTTCTCCAAAGAGTTTCCTACCTGCACAATGGCACTCGGTTGAGACAAGTATATTTACTACCTGCCACCTTTAATAGTGCTTGTGATATTTATGGAAATTAACAGCTTTTTTCCCCAAAGAAATGAAATGAATTTAAGTCAGATGGCAATAGATACACAATCTAGGGTTGCTACTCATTTCTTGGCCCTGTAAAATATTTATTTGAGCTATTGTACTCGAATGAGCTTTGTTCCTTAGTAGTGTTCTCAGTGGAGTATCGTTAAGAAAATATCCCTGGCTGCTCTCCCGATGATTGCTCACCACAGTGCAATTTAGTCTCTGTGGCACAGCTCTTCACACCCAGTGACCTCGAAAAGTTTGATTCACAGCAGTCTGGTTCCTGTTTCATGTTCACATTTTTGTACTGGACATGCAGGAACATATCACATGAATACTGCTGTAACACTGGCATCCCGTTTATTCACCTTATTTGTATCTCAGTGTTAGCATGTTATCCACAGTGGTGGGCGTTTTTTCAGCAAATGTACCAAATGTGTTGTTTTTTGCCCGCATGAATCATCTCTTTCTTTGTAGATGTTGTCCTTTTTTTTTTTTTTTTTACATACAATTTACATCTTCCCTGATTTAATCTATGAATAAAAATAATTCTGATGTAAATATGTGTGTGTGTGTGTGTGTGTGTGTGTGTGTGTGTGTGTGTGTGTGTGTGAGACTGTGGCTGCTGATGAGGAGGTGGGTGAGTGGGGGTTGCTGTAGAGGCCTTATGATGCAATGTTCTGGCAGCAGTGTTATGAAACAGCATGAAGGCAGAGATTACTCAAACTAGGTTAGTGGAGCAGCCGAGCACAGAGGACCTACAGATTCTTTTTCTGTTTCTCACACACACATTCACCCACACAGAAAGACACAGGCGCTCGCATTCTTTTGGTTTTTCCTCTCCAAACCCTTTCTCTCTGCCTCTTCCTTGTTTTTCACACGTATTTGCTTATCTTTCTTATTTATACACTTCCTCGTCTCCTGTGTCACAGCCCAAATGAAATATTTTTATTCATGAACACAGGTTCAAATCCTTATTTTTCTAGCCTTTTCTGCACAGTTTTCCCTCTCAGCCGTTTGTGTGTGCTGTTTTTCCCTCTCTCTCGCCCCGTGCACATCTCCTCTAAAGCCCCTCTGTTCTATGTCTCCCTTGACAACGGCAGTGACACTTTGACCTTAGCTCTTACATAACCACTGTGCAGCTCGGTTAGACGGTGGAGGAAGGAGAGAGAGGGGGAGTGGGAGGAGGAGGAGGAGGGCCTCGGCATGGCTTGTATATGGCAGACATTTTGTTGCCTGATGATAAAGTAAGAGGTGAAAGAAGAGGCAAGGAAGAAGAAGAGCTCAGAGCTGGAGGATTTTGGAAGGCTGCCAGCAGCAGCATAACAGGATGAGAGAGCCGATGGGGGGGGCGGCAGAAATGATACGTAAATGGACGGATATTTACATCATAGACTGTGTGACAACAAGCAGAGCTGCAGCACACACAAGGAGGTGATAGATAGGAGGGTAGCCCATGATGTCCACTTTGCCTTAAGTCTTTTCAAGTACTGAAAAAGTACAGAAAAGTAATTTAAACTGGCAGCCCTGTGGAGTCAGTGATGGACAGAAATGATCTCTCTGCAGAGAAGCATTATGATATTTTTCCACTTCAAACCTGCCAGGATTATTTTAGGCTCTCTGAGAAGCACCGCAAAAGAGTATCTTTTCCCACCCACCCATGAATCCGTGCTTATTCACCAACGCTTTGACTGTCAGGCACGCAGACGTTTTTTGTTGTTATGCAGAAGTTCTTGTTGTTAGGAACCGCATAAGGTTTCTCCTGACTCAGATCAAAGCCTGCGCAGCCTTGTGACTCCCCAGGGTTGAATTTAAAGGCCTCGCTCACATCAAAGAGTCTTTGTAAGGATGAGGGACCAACTGTAACTGATTGGCTGCACATGCTTTCAGTGGGGCCCCATGGCCAATCTCTCCGCCTTAGCAGCATCAACTCCTTAGATTCCAGCCTGTATTCTCACGCGCCACATTGTAAATCGTCGGCCTGCCTTTATATGTGAAGCTACATCTATCATAGATAACATTCACCTGGTCATGTCCTTTAATTCCTAATTTGTACTAATTTAGTCATCACACTCACACACACATGCACGCACACATGTACTGGACTGTGCCAGTCAGTTTGCTGGGATTATTTCCGGCTCAACCCATCCACAGAGCTGTAATCCCTCACTCCCTCTTTCAGTTAATCTCCCTGTTTTCTCCTCTCTGGAGGCACCATTAATCCCCCCCCCCCCCCCCCTACAGCCATGGCTCTGTAATCTGGAGCTGTGAGCTTTGCAGCGTCACTAGGTCAGTGTGTCAGAATCCTGTCACAATCTTCTCATCCTCCTCCACTCGACTCCACTTCACATCCTTGTCCTATCTCCATATTTTCTATTTGTCATTCCCCCTGTTCTTCTTTATCTTCCCAGCTCCTGTTGCCACTCTACATTCTCGCACATCTGTTTCTTTTCCACTCTCAGTTTCTCCTTATCAGTTTCATTTTTCATACATTGTACAACTCTCAAGTTTGATAAAGCCTGCAGAATAAATAATAGATGAGTTCAATCACAGGTCATTAGGTACAAATTCATCCCACTGAGCACTCACACTCCCCCAACTCACATGCACTACAAGAAGAGCACAAACATATATCCTTGTAGCGCCCTTGGCCTGCCTTACACTCAATTACACTGCTGAAAATTAGTTATTTTTAAGTTTTTCTTATGCCATTTATCACAGAACATTTGAACATCAAAATGCACCTGTTCTGGATGTCGAGTACAACCTGCACTGAAACAAAACCTGAATGTGGCTTATACAGGAAGAGGTATTTCACAGTCAAAACCTGACCAGTGACCCAAAATGCAAATCAGTTTCATATCATAGTTTCATGTTAAAAGCCTTTTTTTTTTTCATGTATATTTTTCTATCAGTCAGATTCTTACTGAGTGATTGGGTCCTACATGAAAACACTGTTTTCTGCCAAATTAACAGTTTGGGTTATTTTACATGAGAAATGTTTGTTTTTCTCTGGGCTCTTCTTGCTGGTTTGAGGTAGGAGGGACACAAACTTATACTCATACTTCAGTGGACCAATCAGGATTTAGCAACATTAGGACCTGATGACAGTTGGTGGATTGTTTCATTTGGTTACTGTCAATCAAACGCGCCCAAACCACACCTACACAGGCCTGATAAAGGCAATTAGCTAAGTTCTTGAAAGTTTAATTCTTCATAAATATCACCTAAATAAGATTTTAAACTTATTATTAGCTTATTTAGTCTTAAATGTTTAATGTTAAATAGAAATATGTAAGATTTGAAACCAAGTTTTCAGGGGCTTTAAGTTCAAGCTTGTTGCTATATAAATAAATCCACACAAACTGCATGAACTCTGCTTACAGACCATCTCAGTTTAATTATATTGTATCAAATATTTATGTCAGCAATTACTGCTTTCTGCAAACACAATTACTGACATTGACTCCTCATATTTGCACAGTGGAACCGCAGCATTTTACTATTAATGCACCTGAACATTCGGTCCCTGTTCAAGGGCACTCTACAGTAAGTACCGAACAGGGGAAGATTGGTTCTTCTCTATTTCCTCTGTACAAATAGTCACATGAATCAAACTAGCAAATCCTCTAATGAGGAGCCCACTTCTCTAAACCTCCACAGCATACCATCACGTCTTCTAAACAGGATGTATCCTTCTAACATGTTGCTAAATTTGGGCTGCACATCTTCATGGAAATGTTCTTCATGGCTGTTTGAGTATGTGAGAGGCATGTCGACACACACAGAGTTACATCTGTGTTTAAATGTCTACAGTAGGCTCTGTCCAGACTTGTCTTGACACACACAATCAGCAGCAGCAAGTCTCTCGCTCTGTCACTCACTGTTCCTGACAAAGCAAGTTCAGCATCCACACCCACAGATGCTTGAATAGAGGGAGGACTCTGAGGTGTTGACACATTCACTGTACTGAACCTCTAATTCAGGTAACACATTATCAAAACAAAAGACGGCCATGATTGATTAAAATGTCAACCTGTTCATGATCATAAATGATAGCGCTGGACTTCAGAATACAGCTTTAGTCTGTGTCAACATTAACACAGAATTCTGACACAAATACAAATATGTGTTACCACAAAGATGTGGTAAGAATAAAAGGAGGTTACCACGGCAACTGGGCTGTATTTATCTCCAGTGTGAATCAACATGCTTTGCCATGTGAACCTGACCCAGTTACACCTAAGTGTCTGTTGTGTGCCATCCGCAGGTCCCTGCTGGACACCCAAACGCTCCTTATCTCACTGCTCTTTCACCCTCCCATTTTCTTTTATCCTCCCATATTCCCTCAGATCCTCTATTCCCTTTCATTTTCATGCAAGACCAGAGCTCTTTTTTTATGTTTAATCGTCTAACTTCCTCAAAATGATCTAATCAGGAAAGAACAGAAAAACTGGATAATCCTTTTGTGATGATAAATCCGTATTCATACGTGACACATCAGCTAAAATCACTTGTCTGCCCCTGTACATTTGTCTTTTATTGTGCAGCTCGTCATATTAACCACCCAGATTTTAAGACCATCTGTTCAACACATATAATACACAGTGCATCCACATATCTCACTTCAGATCGTGGTTTACAGAGATAAACACACTGCATTTGCAAAATCAGGCATGGGTGAGATTTGGTAATTCAGTTCATATATAACCGCCCAGATGAGTCATCGCAGCACGGCCAGCAGAAACAGAGACATCCAGTGCTGGGATTGTGGTATAACATGCTGGGCTTATGTAATACTTGGAGTTTGCTCTTTAGCATGCATATTTCATGATTTTCAGTCCATATTGCCAACAGACTGCACAGACACACAATAAGGCACAAGTTAAGTATTTTACGGGGTTCAAAAACAGCAGATGAATGCAATAATTGTTGTTACATCATCATCTCTGACACACACATCAGCAGGCTGGAGGAGTTTCTATAAGAGGGTGTGTGTTCTCAAAGCAAATGCACAGCAACAGTGACAGTGACAGTGACACACTTTCTGATGGCTGCACTTGACTGCCCTACAATATGCCACAAGCGCCTGATCACAACCCCCACAAACATTATGCAATCCCGGAACATTATGTAATCATCACAACAAAACGTTGGGCCAGATCGTTGAAACTCTGGCTGGCGGACAGATCCATGTGGTGCCGCTGATTCATCTAACTTGACTGGCATCTATAAAAGTGCAAGCTGTCACCGTTCAGCTGATACGTGTTTGCTGGGTGCTGATTTGGAGGAGGATGTGTCGCTGTCATCAGTGAAGTGGAAGACGGTGCTGTGTTTTCCAGGTTCAGGAGGTAACAAGAGAGAAACACATGAGGACTATGCAGAAAGTCTGCATTGCGTCACAGCAGGGAGCAGAGGAAAAGGGAGAAAAAGGAGACAGGAGGGGGAGTGCAGGGGCACACCGAGGGGAGAGTGGGGTGTGTCTTCACTGACCTAGTTAGAGCGATGGAAACCCCCCTCCCTCATCCCCCCACAGCCTCACTCCTGACGTGTAAAGGGCACTTTCAAACAGTACCAGACAGACAGGAATGAATGCAGGGAGGCAGGAAAAAGAGATAGCCAAGCGGTGAGAGAGACAGGCAGGGGGGCAGATGGGAGTCTAGAAAAACTGACTGAGACTAGCAGACAAATATATCCACGATGATATACCAGATCCGGGTAGATCTGGGAAATATCTCTGTGAAAACAGGATAAGCCTAAAGGGATTTAAAACAAATTAATGACAACAACAGACCGCATCTGAAAGTATAGAACCCCTTCATATCCTGCGCGATATTAGATTTCTGCCTTTATTTTCAGAGAATAACATCTTTGAAGCATAAAGCAGCTTTTAATAAAATCAGAACATCGCTAAGAAATGCAATAACTGCAAAACTACAAGCTGTAATTCCTAATAAACAGGATGTAATCTGACATTTCCTGTGCTTGTCAGGGTTCTTGTTGTGGAAATCTGAATTTTAAGGCCATTGCAATGTAAGATGTATTAACAGATAAACATACTGCATTAATTACAAGTATTTCACTTCATTAAGTCTCTGCATCTCCAGGTCACTTTCACATTATTGGCCCATGCTCATTTACAAAGCTACACCTAACCTTCAGTCTTTTCTCTAATAGGATGATTGCTTCCTCATCTAGCTTCAAATACACATTTCAGTTCGGAGGCTGCAATCTAATGGAGCAGGCTGACTCTTTCGGCTTGAAAGGGCACGCCAGAACTTTCCTGAAACCAAACTGTATCAACTAAAAATAGATTTAACTACATGAAACAACACGTAAAAAGGGCAGCTTCATACTCCAAGCCTTTCTGCTCTGTTTTTGTGTCATGTATTCTCAACTGTTCCGTTTAGCTCAGATTTCCATTCACCCCCCCCCCCCCCCCTTTTTTTTTAAAGGCCCTCAGTCGTTCACATTTGGTTTCTTTCCGTCAATCGTTTTCTTCCCTTGTTGAAGGAACTTTCAGTTCTGCATTTTGATGCTGAAGTCCTCGCCTTCAATGACATACTGAAGACTGATTTTCTTCTTATCTCTGCACTTTGCTCAACTGGGTAACCTCCAGAGTATTTGAAAACACTGGACTGGTGTAGTTTGACTCATCAATAACAGTTGGCCAAACCCAGAGTTGGTTGCACAGCACTTGATGCTCTGTCATTAGACTTTCATTCCTGTTTTAACCTTGTTTACTAATGAACCATACAAAGACAGGATACACTCTAAACCTCTAATATGAATCTTGTCGCCTTCCTCACCAAAACAGCCCTCCTTTTTACTCTCTTGAAATCTGTTTATCCCTCCCATACAAAGCTGTGCTTCTGCTCTAAACATTTAAGGCCACGATACAGAGACAACCATTGTACGCAATATTGCCAGGAGCCAGAATCAGTAAGATATTTTAAATGTTCTTTTCATTTTCTCAACAACTCTGTTTTTCTTTCTATGCAACCATGACCTCATCTACCCAAGTTGAAGGGCTGCGATCTACAAACTAGCACTCCTTTGCCCATTATTATCTATACTTGAGTACTCGAATATGAGCACAGTATTTGATTCATTGCGGTATAAAAGATTAGGATGCAAATGATGATTCATCTGTGTAATCTTTTTAAAATCTGGCCGGGGTTCATGATTATTGAGGACAAGCAATTTCAGTAAATGTTTCATTATCCAATTTCAGCTCTTTTTCTCCCGATTCTTTCAAATGTCGATCGCAGAAACTCATTAGCTGTACATGATACAAACTAAATGTCACAATGGACTAATCTTGACGTTGGCATTATGTTCAATCAATGTCCAGCATGTGTGTGTCACGAAACGCTCAGCAGCTTAGTCACTCCGGTGAATGTACACACCCTCTGCCACAAACAAGTGAATCAGACCCCTCGGAGACAAACAAGCACATAGAGACGTAGTTACTGTAAGCAAATACAAAGCAAAACATAACAACAAGAGCGATGCATGCAGACACACACTGATTCTGTGAAGCACTACGTGGCTCCATTTCTAATCAAATGCCCATTAAACATAGTGCAACATCTGACTTATGTGTGTGGCAGCCACACCGGCCTGCGTCCAAGCCCCCCCCCCCACCTTGCCAATCGTCTGTCCGATTGGATAGAAACACTTAGATGAAGACATGTTGACAAAACGACTAAATAACATGTTGGCCAGAGCTGCTTGAAGGTAGAGAAAGGCCTGCAGATGTCTTGATGATTCCTCAGTCTGTTTCAATTATCTGCCTTATTGAATCCAGAAATTTATTCACAAAGGTTCTTTCATAAACTGAGGTTTAAGCCAGAGGCCTGTGGCTGTTTTATTGTGACTGTCAGTTGTTGACAAGCTTAGGAGAAATTACAGGCTATTTTTGCTTGTCAATTGATATATGACGACGGAAAACAATGTTTGAGACAAACATTTTCCCAATCAGGGCTGACACACTGACACACGTTTTCCAAGCAAAAGGTTTGCTGTAACATCTCATTTTTCGGAGTCGTGTTGGTTTTTGCTGAAATTTGTTGTATTCTCTTTTCAGCCAACAGAACAAAGCATTGACCCATTTTCCTTCACAATCTAGCTGTTAGAAGAGGTTTGTGCTCTCAGTCGCTCCTATTGCACAAGGACAAGATTTATTTTGTAATTTCCTTTTCCAGTCTGGCTTTGTGAGTGCAGCTCTCGACCTCCCGTTCTCACCTCCATCACATTCTCTTCAGCGCTGTTCCTGGAAACTATCACTTAGCATGGCAGATTTTTAATTCAAAAATGTAAAAAACAGCACTGACTTAAAATGGCAAATAGGAAACTATATGGTGTAAGGAGGTATGTGACACAAACGTGTCTTACTTAATTCATTATGACCACCAAGTGCTGCAAACAAAGTTCTATATTTTAATTTTCAACGGGTGGGAGTGAACAAATATCACTGTGAAACTGCAAAGGAGGAAGTGTGGTTTGCTATTCTGTTAGCTTGTGCTACATGTCAAAAATAATTTAGCCACAATGAGTGACATGTGCTGAGAAGACAGGAAATGCAGATGCAAATTCACACGATAGCCTGTGTCTAGACAGCATGCAGGTGCAGCTGCCATTAAAATCAATTCAGTAAGGTTTATGCTCAGAAGAACAGCTCATTTGGTAAGTTTTGTTTTAACTGTATACATGAAATGGGACTGGTTACATAGCTACTGTTTTTTTTTTACTGTTGTTTTTAACTCTCATCCTACCAACATATTTAACATACAAGAACATTCGGCTGGGGTTCGTGGGGAGCCCACGAATAAATTACTGTAAGAAACAACCATCATAGCAAATGTTAACTTATTTCTTCTCAAAACATTATTAGTTATGTAATTAATGTTATCTGAAAAAAAAACAGTTAATTTGTATTTCTGACTTTGAACATCATCTTACCCGAGGAAGAGCAGTATTTAGGGTTGTCGACAGAACACACGAGGAATGCTGCATCTGTGTCTGTCTCTTTCAAAACTAGTGGCCATACTATAGTGTGTGATACTTTAAATTAGGGCCCATGGCAAACATGCCTTTCTTACCCAGTCGGTAGGAAAGAAAGAAAGACTGTTTGGAAATGATCAGCTCGAAAGGCAGAGTCATCAAGTTCTTTATTTCTTAAGAATTTATTTTTCTTAAAAAAAGGAAGTAATAATCGGTTGTTGTACGATGAGTAAACACTACAATAAGTTCTGCTATGATAATATTTTAATGCAGTGTAATAAAATTACAGAACTACAGTGAACTTTTGAACATGTCATATAAAATGAAAGGATAGGTTCACATTTTTTTCAGTCTTGATATGCTTGATATGTACATTGAAACAGTTTTTGGTTGCTGCAATCATTCATCTTGTCCATTCTCTTGTCATCTCTGATTCTGCTGCATCGATTTTGAGTCCATCTTGAGAACAATAATGTTATAATGAAGAGAGTAATGCTTGAAAAAATGTGAACCTATCCTTTAACAAAGTAAGATCCTCCAGGCTGTATCGAATAACCATTAACAACATGTTTGTGTGTGGTTTTTATGCTCAGCTGTTTGGAGTTGTGTCTCCGTTTTTACTCCTTTCTCTAAACTAACATACCAATTATTTTCACTCGGACACTTGGCCACTTCTTACAGACAAGTATGTGCTGCTGCAACACCACCAACACCACCAACACCACCAACCCTGGTTGCAAAGTGGACATCCTCCAGGGTGTGGCTTACATCCCTTTGTTTCTCGTGGGTTTCCTTGTCAATGCTGCTGCTCTGCGGGCCTTCATTGCCAAACGACACTCCTGGACAGACACCCACATCTACATGTTCAACCTGGCTATAGCTGATTTTGCCCTCATCGTCTTCCTTCCCTTTAGGATCTATGATGCCTTCTTCTGCCAGCCCAAGACTCACTTGTGTACTTTCATTATTTTCACACATTTTATCAACATGTATGCCAGCATCCTGACCACGGCAGCCATCAGTGTCCAGCGCTACCTGATTATAAGGTTCCCACTGCAGGCCAGATCATGGAGGAAGAGGAAATTGACGGCTTTTGCTGTGTGCTTGGTCTTTTGGGTATTTCTGGTGTCAATATGTGCTATATTCCAAAAGGAGAACTACCCTAACAAACTCTGGACCTGTTATGAAAGATGTAAAGATAAACCTCTCAATGTTACATTTATTGTCATTCTGGTATTTCTAGGCTTTCTCACTCCACTGTTGATCGTTGTGTTCTGTTCCAGTAAGATCATCTCTATTCTGTTAAAGATGGATGACAAGTCAGAGGAAAAGAAATGCACCATTGGCATAGTGACAGCAAACATGATTGTCTTCATTGTCTGCTACACACCAATCCATGTTGGCTTTCTTGTCAACTACTTTTATCAACCCCCTCCAAACTGGCAGCTTGTGCCCTTACCTTCACATGTATATTTACTTGTATCTGAATGGATTGCTTCCACAAACTGCTGTTTTGATTCCATCAGCTATTATTTCTTATTGGTACGGTATTATTCATAAATCAGTGAGAGTACAACAAATCATCTGTCTCTAGAAACAGCATTTCTTTTAGACTGCACAATAAAGAATAAATGATATTGCTAAAGGGGTACTCCACCGATTTTACACATCAAGTTTACTGGTCATGAGGCGTAGCCTACTACCTAGCCTGTGAAAACAGCTGTGTAATGTCTTCTGTGGCTCTGGAGCGAGTTTGAAAAAATCACCCTGATGATGTCATCAGGGTAATCTTGGCTTGGGCTTTAGACTTTTACAATTACAAACTGATGGTGGTGTGGGATTTAAAAGAAGTGGGCATTTAGGAGGCAGGGAGGGTCAAATGAAAGATGCTATTGAGTTGCATTATGGGAATTGTAGGACGGAGCTTGATACATTTTAGGGACTAAAAGTGAGGATCTCGACCTCTGCTGCTTCGTTTTTGACCATTATTCTGTCCCCCAACTTTATGGAAGTGCAACACAAATGTGCTGGAGTACCCCTTTAAATTTGCAGTATATATTATAGTATTCTAGCTGACTGATTGCAATGAATATTATTTGACATTTTTTGACAGTTTTTCGTGATTTGTTTGTGTATATTGTTAATGTAAAAATAAACTTTTCAGCTGGTTCTATGTGACTCATCAGTTCATAGTTGGTTAATTGTACAGTTGATATATGTTAATATAGGTACTTACTTTTAAAGTATTATTAATTATGTCAGTATTTAAAGTGGCAGAAGAAATTGTAACTCTATTGGTTACATCTGGCTTGGCCTAAATCATCAAGTTGCTGTATGAACTCTTCAGCTGCTTTAGGGATGTTCATGGCTGTGTGTGTGTGTGCATTTTGAGATATAAATACCAGTTATCTAACTCCTTCAACCTTTTGTTGACCTTATTGCTCTGTGCGATGTTCAAAGCATTATATCAAAGCAGAGAACAAGGGGTATTCTCATCTCTGTGCCAGACCTATCCACAAAACTACGGTCTGTATCGAGCTCAGCAGTGCAGACAGACAATGTCCAGTCGCTCAGACGCCCATGGGAGTTCAAGCCTTTCACTCCCCTCACAGAGGCTAGATGAATGAAGGCCAGTGTCCAGCTCCCTCTTGTGGCGAGGAAACTAAATGCTTGAAATATTTTCTGCTGTCTCTCTGCTCTGGAGCTGCCTGTTGAGAAGTTTCAAACTGCCAATCTGATGACAAATATGTCTCATCTACAGAAAATAAACTGCAACAATGACATACACATTACTTGAGACTGCTGTGAAGTAATAGAGTTGCATTTGTAAACGTGTGTATTTGTGTGTATATGCGTGGGCACACGTGTAATGATATGCATTTGTTTCAATGAGTGCATTCAGAGCCACCCTCGACAACATTAGCAGTCAATTATATAATGCCATTTAATAGCAGTACTCCAAAGATTGATGGTTATTATAACAGCAGTATCTTAGCAACTGCAAAAACTCAGCAGGCATCAGTCAAATGAGAAGGCTCAGTTCTGGCTGAGATCAGGCCTGCGACTCTACTCTAATAACAGTAAACAGCTGAACTCAGCAGTCAGCCGAAGTCACGTAAATACTGTACATACATCTTATTCACAGCATTGTCACCGAGAAAAAAACAACAACCTCACGCTTCAAATACAGTCCCGTCTCAGAAGAGCATGAAGGACCTCCCCCCAAAACCAAACTGATACACTATACTTTCAGGATGATTATTTACACTATTCACAAATGATACAGAACAGCTCCTTTTCAAAATGCAAAAAAAAAAAGAAAAAGTTTTTGTGCTTTTCCTTATTACTGCACAGTATAATGAAACTGAAAGAAGAATGAGTACATTCATTCACTCAGGATGCTGACAAGTATTTTCAAGATCCTCCAGTATGGCAGTTGGTTGGCAATGACAGACAGACAATCACTAGACTACAGAACAAGACAAAAAGCCCAGAATCAGGACACAGAATGAGATGCACAGTGTTCCTTCACAGCTTTTCAGTCCATTTGAAGGTTTGCTCATGAACTACTCCTAAATCATTATTATTACATATCGGCTATTCTGCAATAAACACAGTTCATGTCATGGTATCAGTGAATACATTACAGTATAATCATAAAGGGCATGACAAAGTGTCTGTATTCATTCTTACATATTTACAGTATATAAGTGTGGCATGATGTGTCAAAGTAGTTTATAAACAGACCCTCAAACACTGTTGGCGGTAGCATTCAGTGTCAGTAGCATCCAGGGCAGACAGAGGGAGGGAGCTGAAAAAAATGATTTCAACAGTACAAGCCGACGTCTAAATAAAAAAATAAAACATTCAGCATGTAAGGTCAAAGGCATACATATCACAGGTATACTGCAACAAGTGAGTTCTCCGACACCACAGTACATGAGGTGCACCGCTGACTGAAATGGTCTCCATGGCACTTTAAAAAACAAGTTTCTCTAAGTTTTTTTTTTGCTTCAGTAATCAGGCATCAGTAAATCATTCATATCTTGGTATTGGCACACAGATGTAAAAAAAATAATAAAACAGACACTGGTAATACTTAGCGTCTTGGTGATTTCAATCTTGGAGCAGTTTGATATGAAACTTATATGAAAACAGATTTTCATACATTAATAGCTATAATGACGTGATAAATGTTTATTTTTGTTTGCAAGCTAGTGCCTGATGTCGGTTTTTTTTTGGAGTTACTGTTTGTCTTACATTATCATTTTTATCTAAATTAAAGTTTACTATGTACAGATAAACCATATATTGCTGCTCACCACAAGGTCAGCACAAACCAGCATTCATTTGTCGACTACTGACTGGGACTGATAGTGAAAATCAAGTCATCTGGCCAGTTATAACACATTCTCACTCTTTTCCACAGCTGTTGTGGGTGCACCTCATTTCATCAAGTCAAGACTTGCCTCTTGTTTCTGTCTTCTTCATCTTGTCTCTTTTATATGACTTCCATCTCCTCGCAAACACACTCAAACCATGTTGGTCTAAACGCCGACCATTTCATGGCACCGGACACTTTGATGGGCTGAATATATATAGTCCCATTTGCCTGCTGGGAACATTTCCATTACCCCTATTGGCTTTGAGTTAAGCCGGGGGTTTCAATCATCACTGTAACTGTCACTTTGTTCTGTATCACGTCTGTGGGACCTTGACCCACTGCGGGCTTAAGGGGAAATTTTGCCTTATAAAACCAGACTGTGTTCTATAATGCAGCATTAATGAATGTGTGTGTGGAAAAACCCTAAGGTGACAGTGAAGGACAAGGTGTTCATATATTGCAGTGCATTTACTTTAAATTCTTTAAAACACCTCTCTTTCTTCCTTTTCTTTCTTTCTGTCCCACAGTGTCAGTCCAGTGTTCTGGTGCAATCTCCCTCGACGTCCACGTGGAATTATTGGTCATTGAAGAGTGTAAGGAGGCAAACGAATAGAGCGATGGACGGCTCAGATGCCGTCATTACGGAGAGCATGCGGTTGGCAGAAATAGTGCTGACATTTCAGTCCTGCACTCTGCTCTCCAAAGACGTGAGTTATGGTCCCACATCCCTATGAGACAGGTTAGAGGCATTTGGCACACATGTCGTGCTTCTCATACACAATACTGAATACCCTCCGTCACCTGTACAAAAACACGTATGCATCTGCCGTATGTGTGCAGCAAAGAGGAAGAGAGAGAAAAAGAAACAGAGAGAAGGATATTGTGTTTCCTCATCATCAATTAGATTTGTGTTTACAGTCAGAATGACTTGTCTGATGAGTCACCTACAGCTTCAGATACTTTTACGATCTTCAGAATTTGCAATTTCACTTCAAGTACCTA
Organism: Macquaria australasica; assembly: GCA_005408345.1. Lineage (NCBI taxonomy): Eukaryota > Metazoa > Chordata > Actinopteri > Centrarchiformes > Percichthyidae > Macquaria > Macquaria australasica. The sequence continues at coordinate 647,232 of SEMN01000011.1, forward strand.
GTTGGCAATCAGACCAACAGGTAATAGAGTGGAGAACAGATGGGTGGCAGTCTTGTTAATGTTATCCAAGAGGGAAAAAGCATCCCACTCCTGCAGCAGTATTTGATTGGCTCTGCAGCCTCAGTTAATCTGCACAGAGAAGGCAGCTTCTAAGTGCCATGTCCATCTTTGTCTCTGTCCACATCCTCTCTGCCCCCCATTCTGCTTTCTTTCTTTCCCCTCCATCCTCTCTCCTCTCTCTCTTCTGAGTCCGCTGAGTAGCAGGAGAGAGAGGCAACTCTGCAATGCAGACACAGCAACAACCTCAGTCCATATGACCAATTAGTGTGAGCCAGGGTATGAGTGGCAGACCCAGCAGCCAGTCATAAAGAGAGACTCATCATGGGATGAAAGAGGGGGGGTGGGGGTTGCCTGAGAGACTGACAGAGGAGATCAGAGGGGCTGAATGACAAATCAAGATGTAGGGAAAAGAGAAGGGAAGGGAGAGGGGAATGGAAAGAATGAGGAGGAAAGAGAAAAGAGAGATCTATGTAAACAAAACAGAGAGCTCTGGACATGAAAAAGCTCCGGTCTCTGTCATTTCCTCAAGAGTCACTGGCCAGTCTGAGTCCTATCACTGCAGTTCTTCTTACTCATCAGCTGGCTGAGATCCACCAGCTCGCCCAGCTCCCCTCGCTCCAGGGCCCCTCTCAGCAGGGCTCTGCTCAGCCCGGGGGCGTGTTGCTGGGACACGTAAGCCTGGCCACTGGGAGCGGGCATGGAGGGTGGAGGCATGGGGACAGGGACCATGCCATGGCTGCTGAGGATGTATCCTTCCGGGGCTGGCCAGCGCAAAGGCAGCGGCTCGCCATACTCCATGGGGGCGCTGGGTGCTGAGACCACCCTCCGGCGCTCAGGTGAGTCCTGGGGGGTCATGGGGTATACATATTCTCCTGCAGACTTCCTGAGAGGGGCTTTGGGCATCCCCTTCCCTCCCTTTTCTTGCTTGCTCAGGCAGACATAGTGCTGGCGTGGCGTGTCATTCCCCCGGCCCTCTCCACTGTGTCTCCCGCCTCCCCCCTGCTGGAAGAGTCTGGTGGTCAGATAGACGGAGGGGGGCATGCGGCAGGGTGACCCCAGACCCACAGAGCCTCCCCCCAGGTACGTCTGGCTGGTGTCCCACCCTCCAGAGTTGGAGTCCGACAGTCGTAGGCCTCTGCGTTTCTGCTGGGGCGTGTGTTCCGGGGTGGGCAGGAAACCCGGGTCGAGCTCTCCCGACTTCACCCAGCCGTTGGGCATGACAAACAGGGTCTCTCCGCCCTGAGAGCAGGGGCGCTCCCCGCCTCCCTGCCGTGTCACGCTGAGCACGGAGCCTCCCATCCCGCCGCCATTACTCAGCAGGCCTCTTTCACGCCTCTGGATAGAGGACTGGGAGCTGTTGCCGTGGCGACGGTTGGTGGGCTTGTGGGCCATGATCCAGCAGACGGCGAGGCCGGAGAGCGCCGCCCCGATGGTGAACGCAGAGACTGCAGATGCAACGAGCAGGTTGAGGGAAACCAAGCTCTCCGGTTCAATCAGCAAACTCTGCTGCAGAATTCCTGAAGATTAAGAGACACAATTATGAAGATGACATTTAGTAGAACAGCACAATGGACATCCTCTCTCAATGTCTGTCCACAGGGTGCAGTTTAAAATGATTATTATTATTACATATAGTGCTATTCTGCTACTTCTACTTAACGCTTTTCCCCTCCCAAGACATAATGTATCATAATATATCAATAACTACAATAACACTCATAAATGGTGATCATCGTATTCAGCATTATACGATTATTTTCTGCAATGATAATCTTTAAAGGGAGCTTCTCTCCAGTCTGGCCTTGAGGCTCCACAGGCTCCAGGTTCAGAGAGGCCTGCACTTGTCATCAGCACAGCTCAGACCACAGCAGCTGACTCTCCTTTTCTCCTCTCCTCTCCTCTCCTCTCCTCTCCTCTCCTCTCCTCTCCTCTCCTCTCCTCTCCTCACACTTTCCGTCCTGCAGCCTGGTTAGAGAGTCTCTCCTCGCAGCATACCATTACCTCAGTGTTTCCACCCAGCTCTAATCACTCCCATCTGCAGACACAGCAGCACATGCCTGTCCCAGGCTCGGCCTCTGCTGCGCTTTCACCGCTCGGATTAGAGTTTGTCAGGTCTGCAGCCTGGCATCCCTGACTTCTACTATCAGTTCCTAAGAGCAGGATAAAAACTATGAGCCCCTTATCAGTTTAAAACAAATGCGTGTGATGAGGCCTTGGGATGTGCTCTTCTGTTGTCTTTTGCAAATTCAGATCAAACTAAATTAATTTTATGACTTTGAAACTGACCTAAAACAGGCGGAACAGTTCAGAAAGAATCCACTGGAAAGGAAATGACTTTTTTTTGGTTTCCACTGACTTTGTGAATTTCAGAGTAGGGTTCAAAGAGGCCCTCTCTGGTGCTGCTGCAGTGACATCTGAGCCTCTCAACAGAAAGTGACATCAGTATTTTGTGCTAAAGCTATTTCCAGCTTGCTCACTGGCTACCCTTGGTCACTCCTCTCTCAGATGTTCAGCTTTGAGAGAACAAAGCCTCGTAACCAGGAGGATGTTGCATTTCCCATCGTGCAGTCTTAGCGGCATTGTCTACCAGCAGTTACCTCTCACATCCTCCCTAATTAAACTGTCTCATACTGGGAGCGTTTTGACCTTTAGAAAGTGAGACTGAAACCAAAATCCCAGTTCGACTCCCACCTGATTCAACTCTGACAAAGACACCAAATCATTCTTGGTTGAATGGATCTTGCTGAGCTGGGGAGGAGATCACATTACACCTCGGATAATTAAAATGTGCTAAATTATAGAAATTGTCACAAATATTCTCTCACTTGGTAGTGTCAGAGTTATTATTATTTTTTTTTCAGAACAAAATGTTCGGTGACAAGTAGACAGGTGTAATGAGGAATTCAGCCACTAGGCGGAGCCTGCCCTCAGTCCACCGTACAGTCAGAAGCATCCATGTCATAGTGCTGCAACCTACCATCACAGTCTCCTAGATGGGAGGTGGTGTTTCCATATTCCACATCTTGTTGAAAAGGCAGCCTGCAGTCACACAGAGATCCCAGATCAGTACATGAGAGACTTTGATATTCTCTTCATATACAAACAGCATACAGCAGTAAACATGTCATTATCATGCCCTAAATTCACTTTATGCAGTTATGTGACCTCTCATCGTAGTGTATGACGAATGTTTACAGTCTAACATGACAGAAAAAATGAAGTTATACCTGAGTGAAAATAACTCATAACAATTTACATTTTCTATGAACATGCTCATATTTGCATAGAAAATTGTACATGAACGGGGGACATTTGTTGACAGTAATCAATTAAATTAATATGGCACATATTGATGTGTCATCCAGTGTAATGGGATACACGATTGATCCCATTATTGATTTTCTCTTTTTGCTTGCCAGCCCTCAGGGAGGCCAGAGGTCAGAGTCAGCCATACAGGTGGTGATGGGAGCTGGAAATAGGATTGTGATACTACGTACAATGTTTGACTTTAAAACAGATAGAAGTGTTACACTAATTGCGGATATTAATACTTCATATTGTTTATGGGAATATGAATTTATAAAGGATAATGATAGTAATTCTTTTGAAATTATTATTATTAATTGTAAATAAATACTGTAAATATTGCAAAATCAAATACTATACACCAATACATCTTTACTGGCTTAATTAGCTCACAAAATAAAATAAATATACCTACAAAATAAAATGAACAGGGGCTTGAATCCACGTCTCTCAAACTACAAGAACCCTCTGCCATCCAATAGCATTTATTCTCCTTATTTTACGTGATAAGGTGAAATACGAATCCAACATTAGCTCAGCTGCCAGACCTTTCCATGTACAACATACAGGAATGTTGCAATGTCGCCAATAAAACTCTCCACATACACCAACTTGCCCTGAGGTTTGCAGACAGCAGGTCTGCAGAGGTACAGAAGGAAATAATGTTCACAGGCTGGTGTGTGTGTGTGTGTGTGTGTGTGTGTGTGTGTGTGTGTGTGTGTGTGTGTGTGTGTGTTCTCACCGTGTGCCTGGTCTCAGGAAGGAGCAGGTGCTGCCTCTGGTCCAGCCACAGTATGGGTCCCTGGAGGCTAGACAACTCCTGCACACACACGTACACATACACCAATGAAAAAAACCCAAGAAATGCTGAGTAGTGACCTGATTATCACAGCGGCCATTTTGACCATTTTAACAGGAAACTCTGCCTGGGAATCTTAGAGAAAATTGCCCAGCAAACCTGAACAAGTGCTACAACTATGAATTTAGCAAGCAAGCTAGCTGGCTAACAAGGTAACTGGTTGAGTAGTGAGCCATTATAACCCTAAAATATGAAATACTGTATGTATGTCCCTATGGACTTGAGATTTATTTATGATATGTTTTGAAATGTAACATGTGGAGAACCTGTGAAATTCTAAACTCTCATCTGGATTCATCTTCATACACAGCAGTCACACATCCTATATCAAGTTGCTACTGGTTCTGAGTTTCCTGTATCCAAGTGTGATATATGGCTGCTGTGGGAATCAGGTTCACAGTGTTCACGGAGTTATGCTTCAAAGGATCTTCCCCATATTTGCAGTAATAAACAAATGCCTTCTTGGTATTCATAATGAATCATCTATTTTATTAGATCAAGATGATCTTGAAGCCTCTTTTGTCAAGTTAAATACTATTTCCCAGGGATAAAATTATCCCAGAAATGAATAATAACCCAACAAGCTAGCTGTAGTTCGACAAATACACATGCCATCTATTTCTTGCTGATTGAAACAACAGCAGAATTGCAATATATTTTATTGATACAACTGCACTAATAGGGAGTGAGAGCACAGGATCAAAACAAAGGTTGGCCAGTAAGTAGTGCCTTGGCTAATGGCCACTGCTACACTCAAACTGACCTAATTACCAGCCAAAGAAACATTGAGGGAAAGGAGAACACTCTCCAAGACAGAAACAGGTGACTGCGTGTCACTTACTTCATGCAGCGTGAGTGCAGGTGGCAGCGAGATGTGGGCACTCGGACCAGACAGGAGGGGAAGGCCAGCAGCAGAGTGTGGCTGGACCGGTCCAACGACAGAGACAAGAGCTGACGAGCCTGAGGAGAGTCCTCACCACACCTGCAGACACAGTGAGACACCGAAGTGTGAAGACAGGAGGCAGAGGGTAAGGAGCCAGCAGAGGGAGGTCAATGTACTCTTTTTGGCCTCAAATCAGTCTGTGACAGGGTCAAAGGCCTCATCTGTTGGTACTTGAAGACAGACAGCCCTGTGCCCTAACCCTCATATGAATGGTCACAACAACATCAGCACACTGAGTTTTATTGAGGCCTGCGCAGACACTGCACAGAGCCAGAGTTGTGTGGTGGGAAGAAATAAACTCTCTTTTGTGTGAGCTGCCGGTGGATGAAGCCAAAGTCCTCACTTAACTGCTATCATTTTTTGACGGTCAGGTCTTTTACAGTAACACAAGACAATAATTAAATCAGGTGCAGATACAAAGGTTTTCTGCTGCCACAAAAGGTTGGATAACATCAAAACAGGAACAGTTTGTATAAATTATGATCAATTCAGCAACAAACAAGATGCTTATTGTCATCATTAAGTCAAATAGAACTGAAACATTTAGTTGATCAATCAATAAGTCAGTCGATGGGCAACTATTTTACTTTACAAACACTTTGATAGTCATTTTTCAGCTAAGACTGACTGAAATGTGCACATTTTATGCTTTTCTTTGTTATGTATGATAGTTAACTGAATATCTTCAGGTTTTTGACAAATAACAAACAATATGAATAATCACCTTGTGCATTTTTCATTATTTTTGACAACTTTTGGACTAAACGGTTTTTAGATTAATTAAGTGAATAATTGTGACATTAATCGATAAAAAAAAAAGATTAGTTGTAACCCTAAAATCAAACTCTTATATATTTGAATATACCTGTAATAGATATGGTCAAATAAATAACTGAGTAGGTTTTTACTCTAAGCTGCACTTCAAAAATGTTTAAATCAAATATTTAAAATAAATGTAATTGCAGACAGTTCTTGGGTGAAAAGTGCTGCTGCTCTCCACTTCTCAAATGGTGGCAGGCAACATGAGACCCGATCTAACAGGGCAACATGCCAAATAGTATAATTCATTGGAGGCCAAGGACAAATATGTCCTGACTCCTACTCACTTCTCTGGATTGAATCCTTCCACCTCCTCCAGAAACACACTGCTGTGGGAGACAGAATCTCCACTGGGAATCATCAGAAACTTGAGGATGGTTCCTCGGGTCGAGCCCAGGAACAAGACTGTATGGTTCTTATGGGGACCCGCCTCTGTGTCCACCACCATGGATGTCAGCTGGTACCTAGATAGATAGATCGATAGTGAAAACATGTTGTTTTTTTTTTCAAAGTAGATCAATAAAAAACATTTCCCGTCCTACAGCTACAGGCTATGATGCCTATTTTTAGATTCATGCCATAAAAAGTTCTGCATGGGCGCTATCAAACAACTCAGCATGTGTACCGTCCCATAGTCTTGACCACCCAGGGTCTGTGCCCCAATAGTGGAACGGTCTCGTCCATCAACGGGTGGGTCTTCACAAAGTTCAGCACCTCATCCGGCAGCGTGGTAGAGGAGCTAAATCTGGACCCCTGCACTGCACACCCCCCTGGTCTGCAGACGGAGAAAGAAACAGAAACAGAGAAAGTGAGGGTTGAAGAACAGATAGACAGGAAAGAGAGAGCGATAGAAGTCCAGAGAGAGCGAGAAGAAAAGAGCCAGAGGAGTTCTTGATGCGGCTGCTGGAGGCTGTATTAGAATATTTGCTGAATAGTAGTGAAGTTGCTGTGTGATTGACAGTTGGAGCTTATAGCAGGGGAGTAAGTAGGCTATATGTGAGACAGATGCTCAGGACAGCAGCACTGCAGTATTCTGCCCAAGTTCTGCTCACAGACACTTTGCATAACAATACCATACCTGGGTTTGGGCACTGCTTCGTCCGGTACAGGAGTCCAAATGGACTCGGGGGATTTCTGCTCTTTAAACCGGCCCTCAAAGACATGAGCGAGCTGCTGCATGTCAAAGACACACACCGCAGAGCCAGGGATGCTAGCAGAGACAGAGAAAAGAAGACAGTGATGAGAAAACAACAGTGTTTGTGCTTCTTTGTGTGCATGTTGTGACCGTCTCAGTACCTATTTGGTGGCGTGGAGAAGAGACCCAGGATGACGTCTCGTCCCTGCATGTGGATGATGTTGCTTGTGGCGTGTAAGAGGTTGAAGTAGAAGTGTGAATCTCCCGGCACGGAGCAGTTGAGCCGTGCCTTCAGGAATGTGGTCCACTGTTTCTCGAGGACGCGCTGAGAGCCACCCAGGTCTGCCTTACACACACGAGCCACGCGGGACACCATCACCTGGAAATAAAACCAGCGAGGTTTAGTAAAATGGAAGGATAATAGAATAAAAGAAGAAGAAAGAAAGGATGAGAGCACCTTCTCTAGATGATGAAACTCCATGGCCATCTCTCTGAAGAAGAAATAAATATGAGGCCCCCACTCCATGGAGCTCACAAAGTATGGCTCTGAAAAATAATATGAGAAAAACACTGTTAGACAAACACACACACTCACACGTACAGAACAGCAGCGACGCAGTGCCGGGGGCCAAACGTGACGCTTCACAGTCCCTGACATGGCGCTGTAATAACAGTCACATCGACATGGGTCGCTGCTGTCCACTGGTCTCGCTCATCAAATATTCATGTCCTGTTTAATTTATCATCATGGACAAGAGGATTCACATTATTTATCATTTATTCATCCTGCACTGTTCCAGCTTTGACCTACCCCGGCTTGTCTTTTTCTCCATGGAAAAGAAAAGACTTCTTAAGACGCTGAATCTGTAGAGTCCGACTAACCTCAATACATCACTCTGTCTGAGCGTGTTCCACTTACAATGAATCCATTAAATGCAGGCCTAATCATCTTTGGTTTCCCTGAATGTAGCTTATTACTTAGCCCCCAAAATAATCTTATTCACCTCGTAAGCCACTCGTGAAAAGACAGCCAAACTCATTTAATTTTCTTTTAGTAAACTACTGAAGATAATGGTGATGGTTTCTGTTATTTGCTCCCTGATTGCCTATTGAAGGTGCCTGGCTCTGGAGGGTCATTTATGTGTCTGTTTCTAAAAGTACCTCTGAACCATTTGGAGTCGTGTTTGACTGTGCGGAGGGCGGGGCTGTCGCCGAGGCTACGATAGATCACCGCATCGATGGCCAGGAAGTCTGTCACAGTACCGGTAAAGAGACTTCCATCTGAGGGGGAGAGAGATGCACAGAAAGAGGAAAGGAGGAGATTAACAAGACGAAGGGGAAGATACAGATGGAGAGATAGCACAAGGTCAGGAAGATTAAAACCAAACAGGCAATGCAGCGAGAGGTCTGACTATAAATCATTTGTAAAGATAAACACAAGGGCACAGGTTTTTCAATGTATGGAGCTGAAAACTGAGTCTGCTGTCTGCTAGAAACCCTGAATTCTTCATCTTTAGGCTGCAAACACAAGACATTACCTGCAAATAAAGCCACATTGGCATGCCGTGGATCGTATGGGCACCGTGCCATCCCACTCACAGGCTCTCCCACCATTTCTAGAGTGTCTCTCTGCAACAGGAAAATTATACAAATAAACAAACTGGCAGATACACAGAGAATCACCAGATGACAGATAGATGGATACTAACAGTGTAGTTGGTACACAGCGGGTTGAAGGCGTTTGTTCCACATACAAACAGGCCACCATGCTGGCTGAGCAAAACCTTGATGAAATTACGGCACTCTCCCTGTAGAAAAGAAAAACACACACACACACACACACAAAGATTTAAGCTGCGGAGAAAATCACAAGGTGCAGGGCAACGTGAGAAAGACGGTTTTGAACTAAAGATAAGCTCAAAACTACCAGTCAGAGCAAGAAGACTGCTAGTGTGAAGTATGAAAAATGCAGCTTAAAATAATCTTTAGAGGAAATAACAGCTTCAACCATACTGCATCTGGAGGAACAATAGGATGGGGACTTTATAGCTGTCTTCAAAGTGGAGGCTGCTGATTGAGCTCAAATATAAAGCTGCTACCACTGAATCTATCTGACACTTGATGACGCCGGTCAGCCCCTCAGTTCCTTTGTGATAGTATTTTACAACAGTGTCTGGTGACGTGAGGTTACATGAAAAATGAGTGATGGAACTTGAATAAACCTGTGTAGGTTAACGATTTGTTCATCAGGAGCTTAATTCATTGCTCCTTCTTGATACTGAATGATGCTAGTTAGTGTTACTAGCTAACAGTATGTGTGTTGGAGGATATTTTAGTAACTACACTGGGATTGAGACAGCAAAGTATTTTGCATAAAATTCTATTTGCACATAATTTTATTGTTTGCCAAACGCTAACGAGACAGTACTCTTACCTGGGATTGAATTAAACACGCTTATCAACTGATAGTATTCCAGTGTGTGTTTGAACTGCCGAGGCTAATCAGTGTTGGCATTATTTCTGGCCATAATTTTAGTTTTAATGAGACTGAGCAAGCCTTTCTTATCTAGAACCGGATGAGATTGAAACCACTCTTATGACTGTACGGTAAATGTGTCGTTGGAGCCAGCAGCTGGTTAGCTTCTTAGCTAAGCACAAAGACTGGTAACAGGGGGAAACAGCCAGCCTGGCTGGGTATTACACTACCTTCACTAATTAACATGTTACATGTCATTTGTTTCATCTGCACAGCTGTTGCCAGGCAACCAACAGAGACTCCAGGAGGTCAATGCTCCCAGCCAAGAGACAGTCCAGTTAGGTTGGAACACTCCGTAAAACGGCATTGTTTTTGTGCGTATTTAACAAACAAGATATAACGTGTTAATTAATGAGTTTTAGAAGTGCTGGAAGGCAGAGCCAGGCTAGCTGTTGTCAGCCTTTAAGATAAGCTAACCAGCTGCTGGCTGCAGGCACACGTGAGAGTGGTATCAATCTTCTCATCCATCTCTTGGCAAGAAAGCGTATAAGTGACAACGATTCAGACTAGGCAGAGGACCCAAATGCAGGACGCAGGAGGCAGACAGACAGTTTACGGAATTTAATATAATAATGAGATCACTTGACAAGGTTTTTCTAGGGCTTTTCGACACAATACAGGGATTGGCAACGAACTAGCAACAAAACAGGGGAGACGCCGAGACTAAATACACAAAAGGAAATGGGGAACAGGTGGAGACAATTAGGATGGAGCAGACAATCACACTGGCGGGAAACACACAAGGCAGAAGGTAAAGGAACCTGAAACGAAAGGAAAGGTTAGACTTTTCAAAATAAAACAGACAAGCCAGACAGGAGACAGAAACATGACAGACATGACCCTTAACACATTTGACGAGACATAACAATAAGTGTATTTCCTAAAAACTGATCCTTTGACAATTTTAATAATGGATATTAAAGTTCAGATGTTTCAGTTCAGTTCAGTCAGGTATTGCTGGCTTACTGGCACACCTGAATGGAACAGGTGTTAATGTTATTAGTTCCACCTGTGCTTTCCCTGCTATGACATTTCCAAATGTGTGCTGTGAAAAATGTCTATTCTTGGAGTAATAACTTTAACTAGGTGATGCTGCACACTTAGCAATAGATGCTACGAGACTGTAAAGCATTAGGACTGGTCTAGTGACTGTATGTCAGATGATTCACAGTTTTATCAATAATTCCATTCACCCCGAGTTTTATAATTTGATCTCTTCATCTGAGTTTGCAGGTTTTAGCTAACATTTTTCACCTTTGTATCATTTGTCTTTCTCCTCTCATGCTCTTGCCATCTCTCCATCTTGGGCCAGTCTTTCTCCTCCTGTCTTTGTTCCTCTTTCATCACAGCTTTAATTCCTCTTTTTCGCTCCTACATCTTTTCTTATTTCATCTTTGTTCTTTGAAGCAACACATCTTTTCCTTTTGTTGTCTCTCTGCCTCTTTTTTACTACCTGATGGCTGCCCCATCCTCCTCATGCGTTTCTCTTCCAGTTTTCCTCCACCTAGATGGATCCCATCCCTACCTATAACTCCCTTCCTCAACTGATTTCAATTACAGTTTCCTCCCTGAGGCTGTGTCACTCTCTCTGCTCAGTCTGCTCTATAATGTTTCCTGTTGCCTCTTTTTCTTTTTCCATGAGTTCCACCCAGATTGGATTTTGCCGGTGGCACTGCTACATTTATACTATAAAGCTTATATTTTAGGGTACACCCTGTCAACCAAGCTACCATCCTGTCGAATCTTTCTTTTTTGTAGATTTTCTCAAATTCCCTTCATATCTCAGAACATTGTCAACTATCACTTTATATACACACATAATTGTTCCACTTTCCAGTCGCCCCCACAGGCTATGAATGAGATATATGGAGTAAACTGGCACAATGCGGGCGTGCAAGAAAATGGCTTTCAAGCTTCATGGACACCTTTTGGTCTGGGTAGCGTTTCACTGAGCTAGCGTGATTAAGTGATGTGCTGATTCTGTATCAACAAGATCAAATTTGTGTAAATACCGTATGCAGGTGCACCCAAAGGAAATAAGGTTTCTCTAACAGCTGTTGTGTCTGTCCATGCGTGTGATAGCGTAGATAGTGTTGATGCATGTGAGTGGATCTCAAAGTCAGCGTGTTGTGTATGACGAGCACTGTACCTCATGTTTGCCCTTCATCCGGCACACTCGAATGTCATTTTTATTGGATTCCCATGTCCGTTTCTGCCAAAGGAATGAACCACAGTCAGTATGCGTACGTTATCAGTTATTGGTGCGTGTTTGGTTTTGTGTGGGTGCAAGGAAATGAGTCTTACCTTGCTGTAGAACATCTCATCACCTGCCATGTTATCCAGCTCCACTCTGTACAAGTCATCTCTGCAAAACACAGAACAAATTAGTGCCAGTATAATACTAATCTATTAATATATGATATCTGAGATATAATATAAACAATGTGTAAGGAATCAGAATAAAACTGATTTATAAAACATCTTGTTTTAGTATTTTATCTGACAGCAGTTGTACTTTTTCCCATTAGTAAGTGAGGGCTAACAGAGCTACAGCAGCTTATGTTAACACTCATTTGGCAAAAAAAAATTGTATATGTGTGAGTATATGTGAATGTATGATCGGTGTTGCAGAAAGCAGTGGCCTGCTTCATTTATGGTTGAATGAAAGTACTGTTGTTGTTGTTGTTGCTGCCTGAAAAAGATGTTATCAGCACACCATTTCTGTTAGACTGCCACCTGTTTGTGTTTTTTTTGTGTATGACAAAAATCTGTTCTGGTCAAACGGGCAAAAGCCATGGAATTAAATCTGCGTTTAATCTGTGAAATGTTTCATTTAAATGAGGTGGATTATAATATTTATTTGTGTTATTCATGTGGTTAATTTCAGCATGAGAACAGTAGTCTGGGTTTGCATTCCTCTCTCTTCATGTGGGGGCAATATTAGACGTTACAAGGTCATATTTATCAGGATTCATATGAGCCTTGTATTTACATTGTTATCTACAGTATATTTATGAAATATCATGTAAAACTTTTGATGCATGAAACTATTTAAGTGAACACTTCAGCTTTCACCAAGGGGCCAAATATGCATACTCTCATGCATATACACATGGGTATACTGTACACACACACACACACATATATGTATGTACGTGCATGCATGCCTTTATATATTTATGTATATGCATGAGAGTATGCATGTATGTGCAAGTGAAGTATTCCATTTATTTTGGCCAAGGCAGCTCCTCAAAGCTTTCACTTGACATTTAACAAAAAGACTGAATACATCATCACTAGAACAAACTGACCCTGCCCTCTACAGAGTGACAGCAGATGGAAGCTGTGGCATCAAATGAAAGCAAAAGGATATTAATGCGAGAGCGTCAGTAACACACAGTTGGAGGCGGTTGCCGTTGGTTACCTGGCTCCTATGTAGAGCGTGCGGTTGATTTGGAGGACCGTCTGGATGTGCAGCTCCTGTCTCTGAGCTGAACGATGAGCTCTGCCCAAGAACACTGGATACCTCCGCACAACTGACATGAACACACAGACAGACAAACTTGAGTGAAACGCTTATTAAAAAAGCTAGAAATGAAGTGCCTGGCTCAAGGATACTTTGACAGAGTAAGTACTTTATATTACCCAACAAAAGAAAGCCATGAAACAGATTCTCTATCCTTCACTTTAATAGTGTCTTCACTCATTCTTGATGCTTTTGTTTAGGAAAGCAAAGATAATGGGCATAGATGAATGGTGTAGCAGTTACAACACACTGAAACACTTTTATCCTCTTAGTGTTTTTTTTTTGCTTTTGTTGATGCATGCAGCTCTATAATGAGAAAAACGGTGTGCAATCATTATTGTTATTTCATTATGAAAAAAAAGGCTTTCCCTCCCTCTTCTTCCTACATTTGAGATAAATGAGAGAGTACAGATGAGGTGGAGGGGGAAAGTGGCAGTTTCAGACTATGAGAAAGTTTCGAAGAGGAGGACAACGGTCTCTACAGGGAGCCCTCATCATCAGGAGACAGATTGGGAAAACGTCTCATTGTCCTTGACTGCAGGGGAGGGAGAGAGGACGTAGCGATCCATCTCCACCTGTCTCCTCCCCTTCTCTCTTCCACCCCTCAGCCTTCTCTCTTGTCTGTATCACCACATCCAATGAAATTGTCTCCCACCTTTTCATCTTCCTGCACCTCTCAACATCCATAACAATCATTTCTCTCTCTCTCTCTTTCTGTCTGTCTTTATATCTTTCTTTCTCTCTCATATTTATTAATCTACTATACTGCCATTAAGAGACGGAGTGAAGTCTCTTTATTTATCTACATGCCGGGGTAGCTTCAAGTTCCACACCAAGGCTCTGACCCTTGACCCCAGATTTCCACATCCACCATGGAGCCATTCATCAATGCTGCACATACAGTTCGTGCAGTCTCACTCACACACACACACACACACACACACACACACACACACACACACACACAGCGGGAAGGAAACATACCCTCTACGGGGACGTAGCTGAGTGGACTGGGTTCCTCTGGGAATGAGCCATCAGCCAGTTGAAGCAGCAGGAGGAGAAATGTAAGGGGAGGAGCCACGGTCGCCATGGCAGCAACACACATGCACTGTTAACACAGAGAGAGGAGAGAGAAAATGTTCATTGTTGGGTACTCAATTTTTTTCTGTGTGTGTGCATGTGCGACAGTGACATTTTGACAGATTTTTTAATCAATAGGTATGTGTGTATGTATGCGTATGTGTGTGTGTGTGTGTGTGTGTGTGTGTGAGAGAGAGAGAGAGAGGACGGGGTCAGAAGTGCAGCAGGGTGACTGCTGCCACCAACCTGGCTACAGCAGAGAGCTAATGTGTTTCTATTGTCTGCTTAGTGGTGTAATGGATATCTATTGTCAGAAATGTCACTCCATTGTCAAACAGTTTGAATTGAAGGGGATTCTCACAGCCATATAACACACAGAGAGACAAAACATTCACAGGATTAGGCCACTTTGGGCAGTAATGTTCCTTTCACTAATTGTGTTTCTATGCGGACATATGGAGGTTATTTTACTGGTAATTAGCGACAAAAAAGGAATAGCTGGTCTTTATAGATCAGAGAGTGAGAGGAGAGAAAGGAGAGATGAAGGGAGTGACTCGGGTAAGCTGGACAATGTCTTTCTAAAGGTCAAAAGTCAAGAATGCTCTAAATTATGAGCAAGAAAAAAGGGGAGGGAACAGATGTTGGTCTTTAAAAAGTTAAGAGGCCACAAAAGGGTCATACCGTGAGTCTACAGCTATGCTAGCAGCTCTGTGAAGCTGTACTTCGGCACAGTGGTGCTAAATGCTAACATCAGGACGCTATCTAGCTCACAATAACAGTGCTAACATGCTGATGTTTAGCAGGTATCATCTTTACCATGTTCACCATCTTAGTTTAGCGTGTTAGCATGTTAACATTTGCTAATTAGCATTGAACACACAATGTAAATGTAATTGGTTTTTAGACATTTTGACCTGATGCTGGCGCTAAATTAAAAGCTAAGGGATCAGCAAAGTCTAGGATTTATCCTCTGGGGACCATGAATGTCTGTTTAAAATTTCATAGCAATCCATCCAACCGACCAACAGACACACCGACATTGCCATCCATAGAGCCATGCTGCTAGAACCTACATACTATAAAGGGGGTCGCACTGTCAAAAACAAGCCCCCATGCTGTACATCAGCATCTCTTTCACCTATAAAACCAAGACAGTGGAATAACACTGCTGCACATAAGTTACTACCAGTCATAAATTGTGGCAGCCACACCATCAAACACATGTTTAAATGTAGAAGCTTTTCTATGCATTTACTCAAAATGCCTGCGGCTCAGCTACACAGCTTATGTGGCAGAGCGAACTGTCTTTGATGTGAGAATACTTTGAAAAAGAAGAGGAGATATAAAGAGAAGGAAGGAAAAGACAAGACAAACGAGGACGAACAAAAAAGGGTGGAGTACTCTGGCTTTGTCTTGGGTTGAGGAGAGCGCCGCTAAAATCCTGGAAAATGTGGAGTCTGATGGAACACAAATGAAAAGAAAGGCTAGAAAATGAAGAAAAAGATGTGAGCAATATGAATGCTGTTCCCTTCAAATCAACCTGAATACCATGTTTCCCCCAACCCCCACATATTTCCTTTCATCCTCAGTCTCTCTCCCTCCATCACCCACCTCCTCCCGTCATTTCTCTTTCTTTATATCTCTCGGCTTGTCTGTTCCAGGATAAAAACGCTACGACTGTTTTCAAAGATAGAACACCAGGTGGAGAGGTAGATGTGTTAGTTGCTAAGGTGATGACAACTGTTATTTAAAGCATACAGATGCACCCAGATGTAACACGCACATACTCGTATATATAACCACATTCACCTGTGTTGCCAACACTTCAGACTGTGCATGCGCTTGAGTGACAAGCTGTTTGAAGACATCAGTGAGGCGATGTGGGCTGCATACTATACACTGGGGGCCACTTCAAATGAAATTCTAGCCCAGAGATTGCAGGTCCGACATCTCTAAGCCTTCTCCTCATCAGAAGCATTGGAGGAGCCCTGAGGAGGGGGGTGGAAGGTTTGTTTCGACTGACTCTCCATTGGGATTCCCTGAACTAGAACTGATTGAGTCAGGTTTAGGGTCAGCCTCATTTCATTACGGCCACTTCATGAGAGGGATCCAAATTTGATGCTTAAACCTACAATGAAATTCTGTTGTCTAGTATGCACTGAAAGGATGGATGGATGGAATTAAATGAGACGTGTGTTCGAGTGAGATTTGGGCATCATATGGTTATGGACCACCTTTGTCACATTAACCCCTTCCCACCAAGTGACGCAGTTTGTGTCAAAAAAATCGTACCCCTTTTTCTCAGAGTGAGAACTCAGTCAAATCTAAACACATAGACATGCTACACATATTTAGATTCAGTGTGACGAACACTTTCTGAGGATATCGTTATCTCTGATGTACATTGTGTAATAAATGTCCATAAATCCACTTAGAAATCATAAAAAAGATGCTCCTGATAACTCAGGACATGCCTGAAAAGCATCACATTCAGTTAGTTTAAGTGTTCTTCAGTGTCAAAGTAATCCAGTGATAATTGTCTATATATCCGTGGGTGCACTGCAGACAGGAACTGCTAATAACTAATTCTGCATACTTTTAATGGTGCCACTTTGCCAAAATGTAAACAAATATAGACAAAAAAAATGCTGTAGGAGTTGTAGCCCACAGCATAATGAACCGAATCCATGGCAACATTATACTTCCTGTTTACATCCCACAAGCACTATTGGGATTGGAGTTCCAAAAGTGCAAAGTAAGACAAAAATAATAATAGTGTGTCAAAACTTTTTTCATGTTGCAGTAGGCTATTGCTATCTAATTTGTTTGACATTGACAAGGCTCAGAATGTCCCATCAACTTGGTTCATATACAGATATCATCCCTGTGTTAAAAACCCAATTTTAAATTCCATAAACCGATTTAGCTGCATAAAACTGTCCTAAAACATACATTGTACTGAAAATAACAATATATGGCATGTCTGGCTCATACATGTAATAACTCTAATGCTAAAAGCCTGCAAGAGAAAAAACACAAGCAAAAAAGCCTAAAGCTGGGCATCCCTCCTTCCTTCTTCACTCTCTGTGGCTTTCTCTCTCACGCACACAAACACATTTGCAAACAGCCTGCACATGCTACATACCAATACCCTGCGGCCAATCATTGATGAAGCCTCCTTATTAGAGCGTGTATTGATTAAGGTTATTGATCCATAAGATAAACCATCAGATCTGGGCCAAGGCCAGCACATTAGAGCCCTGCTGTTGGCCAGTGCCTTGACAAAGGCAGTGTTTTTAACGCTCTGGGCTATAAAAAGAGGTTTGAGGCAGCGCTTTGACGTTTGGTTATCAAGGGTTCTGAGTTTTCCCCGCTGAGCCGAAAGACAGAAGAGAGAGATGAAGGATAAAAGACAGAGACGGGCTGAGTAAAAGACAAAAAAAGAGGAAGAGAGATACCGCCCTGCTACAGACTTCCAGCTCATCAAGCTGTAAAAAAAACAGACCGCTGGTGACAGAATGAGTATCAGGAAATCAAGGGAAGAGAGACGAGCGAGTGGAGAGAAGAAAGGGTGTTATGCTATTTGTGTCAGATCATGTTGGTGTGATAGGATTAAATGGTGTGACACTGACACGGTTATCATGGGATGCATGTAATGACAGCGACAGCCACACAGGGTAATCTACCCTCATCAGGCAACCCATTAGCAAATCACCTGCTAACACTCACATCATTAACCAATCAGCAGGTCATCTGAAGAAGCATAATCACCTGCTTTCACCTCTTATCATATGTTTTGTCCTCATCAGCTGGGACTGAGCTCCATTTCATAAAGTCCTCATCTCCAGTGTGCTCTTGTTCACCTGCCTCAGCTGATCTGACAGGAATGACAGCGGGTAAGCAGCATGCTGGGAATTTCTATACGACCCCCCCCAGTATGTCAACAAGCTATATGAAATATATCTATTTAATGATTATCTATTTAATATTTACCCATGATCCCACCCTAAAATGCCTCAGTAGCCTTCAGTGTATATTGGACATGCTCATATTTGCACAAGGCATCTCAACTATTCAAGCTGCTGAGCAAGATCAATACACTCTCATCCTGCTAAACAGAGACAGAATAAAGAGCACCATCCCTATCCACACACAGAGGCATTTACTGACCACAAGGAAACACAGAGACGTAAATACAAAAGGCCTCAGCAGTGCGTCTGAAGGTACAGATACACAGCACAACCAAACCCAACATCACGGATGCTGCGAGCACTTCTGTCGAGATACTTGAGCCACGACCTGTGCAGCACCCAACTACAGTGCGGCCATTAATTAATCCTTTGATATGTGTGTGTACGCATGTGTGTGACAGAAACTGGACGGGTGAAATCTAAACACATCTTTCCGTGGCGTTGACGTTTCGCTAGTCACTGTATCTGAACTGTGTTTTCTGATGCGTTGCGTTAAATCTGTTGTTGTGATTAGGCTCTCTCTCTCTCTCTCTCTCTCTCAGTTTCCCCCTCTGTCTCTCGCTCTCTCTTTTGCTGCTGCAGCCACTCCACTCTGTGCCTTTGTTACCGTAGCAACCAATAGCAAAGCAAAGCAAGAGATGTTCTATTGCAGTAGATGTAACATCGAGGAGGGCGGTTTCGCCCTCTAACACATACATACGCACGTATGTGTGAGCATACACACATGCATACACACACTGATGCATACACTTGAGCATGAACCCCGATCCATGGACTCATATGAGTGCATGAACACATACATGGACACAGATATGGGGAGGCGGGGGTCCCCTCTCTCTCAGCAAGGAGGGGGATGGGGGGAGCTGCAAGCATTTTGTCTCCACATTATCCACGCACTGGCAAGACAGTATAGCTCATTTGAAATCAATAGGTCAACAATGGAAAATATTCACTGAAAACACAACAATGAATTTATTACACATTCACTTCGAAAAGATGCTTACTGCTGAGCCTTTGTTCATGGGGTTTCCCCTTCAGAAAAGTAATATTTCAGCTGAATCTATCAGCCTGCATGAGCTAGCTGGGTGATCATTGCTGCGTGTTTATGTAAAACCATTCAGACTCATTAAAAAGAACAACTTTACTTGAAGAAGTATGTGTGAAGCTCTCTTTTTTTTATGCTTTTTGTCTAGAGTGGAAACTCTGAGGCTTCCTCTGCAGGATTATTATGACAGGTTGATTTACAATAAAAAAAGATGGATCAAGAAAGTTAAAGTTGGATTTAACAGTGTAAACTGTAAAAAAAGATACACCCTCTTCTCATTTGTAACACACTTGCTTGCGTCACACTTGGACAGTATGCAGGTTAAAGCCTGGAATAAAGTAAGATGGCCTGAGGGTAGAAACACAGACACGGACTAAACTGGGAGAAGTGGGTCACCTTCACACATCAGTACTCCACCCTACAAGCACTACAGCTTCATTAATAGACTTAAAACAGATTTCCACTGGAAATGGAAAGGGCGCGAACAAAATGCAACCGTGAGAGATTTCAGGATGTTCTTCTTACTGTGGTACAGTGCTGATTCTAGTAAAAGTTCAAACAAACATCATGTGACTCCACAAAATAAATCTGTCATTACTTGTCCGTCAACAACACTAGGAGGTGCATTACGTACCAGATGTTTCTCTCAGGTGTCTCAACTCAAGCTTTGAGACAAAGAGTTCCCAAGTTAAAGGATCCGATCGATGTGATACCCGCGACAGCTATTTCAAATTTACTTCACAGTCACTCAGGTTGTGAAGCTCCAGCTCCAACTCATGGAGGAAAACAGAGTACAATCCACCTATGTAGCCTTTTATGTACCAAGATGCATTTCACACAAAATAACTGTAAATAAGACTAATATTTTCACACATTTCACAGATTACACACTAAAAACACAGAATAAGCATGGATGGAGCATCTGTAACGTCACTCATAGGCATGTTTTGAAGCTTGGACTTGGGATTGCTACTTTGCGTCATACCACTTTTTTAGGTCTAATATATTTTTTAAAATTCACCACAAAGATACACAGTTGAAAAAGTAAAATTGGAAAATAAAAAAATGTGCTGACTTTGTATTTCAAGATAGAAAGTGAGAATTCTCTCACTCACTTCAGAGTTTTTGGAAACAAGTATTTAACGACCATGGAGAAATATTAGCACTTTCACTTTCACTGGTTGCCTGGCAACAGCTACCAGCCACAAAATAGTCTAGCAACCCTGCCGTTCAACTGCATGCGAATTTACATCTTTACACTTTGGTTTTTGTATGGATTAAACAAACAAGATCTGTTAATTAGTGAGCTTTAGAGGTGCTGGTAGGCTGATTTTTTTAACCTTTTGTCAGAGACAGGCTAGCTTTTTCCCCCTGTTTCCAGTCTTTGTGCTAAGCTAAGCTAACCAGCTGCTGGCTGTAGCTTCATATTAACATACAGACATGAGAGCGGGTATCACAGACTGTACATAAAGATGGATGACATCTTTATGTACAAAAAAACCAAAACATCTCGATCGACCCCTGGTGGCTGGCTGCAGTATAGGTTATAAGCCTAACTCCTCCTCCATGTTAGCAGATGGGACATGGGCCAAACTGAAAAGTCAAAGTACACATCAAATAAATTTTTCCCAAAGATGGTTTCTGTCATTTTAGGTAGTTCTTATCACGCTGCTGTGTGTTCAAGTGTTCGTTTTTCTGATCAATTTGTTTTTAATTAGTTAAATGATGCTATAAAAACAGGGTGTCACATCATGATTGACAATTGTGAGTGTTTTGTGATTGGCTCAGGTGGCTGCATAGGCGGGAACTCGATCACTACTGCGCAGACTCTGGCTCCATATGCGCAAGATGGCAGCTCCCGTATCCGGGGTATTTTGGCTTCATTTTTTACAATGGGAGGAAGTGGAGACGCGTCGTCCATCTTTATGTACAGTCTATGGCAGGTATCAGTCTTCTCATCTGACTCTCCACCAGAAAACAACTGAGCATATTTCCCAAAACGTCAAACTATTCTTTTAATTTCACATAGTCATAGTACTTTTTAAAGATTATCTAGTCCATGCATTGCTGTAGGGGTAGCTGTGATTTTATGAATTACCTGTATGCCAGTATTGCCGGCTGAGGCTTCAGAGTTTGATGCAAGTTTAAAATGGTTACTGTGGGAATAATTAGTAGTGGTAATCCAGATCTCCTATAACAGGAGGTAATACCGGTAGAACCACATGGTGTCAAAGCAAACAGGTTGGAACGGATATGTATTCAGATAGACAGACCTGTTCAGGTGCACTCATATACAAACACAGGGAATACACACCCATGCAAACACACACACACACACACACACACACACACACACACGCAATATGCAGTGTTCTCTTTCCATGCACAAAATCTGTTGTTACAATTTCTCTTGTCAAAGACTTTGTCCTTCAGACAACATGTCTGGAGACAGTTTATAAAACAGATGTTTAAAGTCTCTTAAAACCTTGAAACCAGCTTTTTATTGAAGCTCGGACCAAATCCTTTGTGCACTTCTAAAATAGTATTTGTGTCCCTGAGAAATATTTACCTTATACTCAAAGATAGAATGGGATATAACAGGAGATGAAACGGCACGAGATGTTATGATTACTGTTAAGTCATTTCACCAGAGGGACAGAAACGTGAAACTTATTCTAACTCATTGTCATCATTGTTGGATCAAACTCCACACTGTTGAGTTGACATTCTGTATAAATATTTTGCACCATCAAATCTGAGTTTATTGGACTACCTAAAACATAAATTACTGAGAAATTGAGAACTATTTTTGGCAAACTGTGAGTCTGATGTCATCCCGCAGAGTCTCCACAGGATCTCTGTGGAGAATCCAGGGCATTGTTCCACAGTGTGTCAGTGGGCAGACCAGAGGCCCAGAACAAAACTCTTTTACTGTAATGCAGACTGTAAGACCCCCTCCAGTTTGGACTCTGACTCACCACTGTATATGGTTCTCCCAGACAAAAAAAAAAAAATCATATGCACTGAACAGCCGTGTCTGTGTTTTCAGTATCTGCGTCTCTAAGTCAACTAAAGCCAAATGTGTGAGCCAGCAACAGCTATACACAGTTTCATAAAAATATCTTGACTCATTTGGAACAAATCCTGATCTCTGAGGAGTGTCTAAATCATCAATAAATATAGGATGCATAAGGATGTGAAATGTTTCAGGCACTGGGATTCAAAGTCACAGGATTTTATGGATGGGTCACAAGCTTGAACTCAGTGAATGATGTGGAATATAAGGTCTTAAAGTAGTGGTGTATACTGTGTTGTATTGCAATGTATCATATTTGACTGTATTTAATGAAATTCTTTTGTTTGGCATCAGAGAAATATCAAGTATCCTAAAAATATCACAGCATGTTGGGTCATTTTGCATCACATCATGTCACATTTCGCCACATCATGTCGGATCTTTATATTATAATATATCAGAAGTATTAACATATTGTTTTGCATGACATCAAACAGATACACAATTGTCATGTACACTATACAGTATAATCCTGGATTGCATAATACAATATACCATGCAGGATGTACTGGATCCTTACATGGATTTGTTTGGGTGTCAACACATGCAAGTTAACTACATTTACAACCTGCTAGACTGTGTTTTTATAGGATGGTATTCCTTTCAGCACAATTAGAACAACACCTGGTCTAGATATGTTGTTTGTGTGTTTGTGAACATGTGTGTATGTAGGGGCAAATTCTTTGGCAGACGTTGATATGTTGAGATTTGCCAGCGCTGGCCTCTGGGATGAGGTAATGATTTCATACCTTTCCTCATTCAGAAAGTCTGTACACCAGGACATATGATGACTTAAAATATGTAAATTGTATGGTCATTTGTATGGTATTCCTGCAGTCTATAGTGGTGTCCTAAAAGAAGAGGCAAAAGGTTTAATGGACAATGAAGGCCAAGAGGTACTTTAGTGATGTAGTTTAAATACTGATAAAGTTGTATTGAAACTTATCCTTGCAGTAAGTGGTCACAGACTGATCTTCTCCATGTCCATACATCAGTATATTTTCCCTAATGTGGAGACCAAACCATTTAAAAGGCCTCTTCTCCTCTTTCTACCTTTTGATGTGGTCTTTCTTGTTATTCCTGGTCCTCACAGAGCCTTATACACTTTTAAGAGAAGTACATGGGGTGCTAGTAACTAATCAGCTGTGGCTAGCCTGTGCACCAGGCTGATGTCCAATAAAATGAAACAAATTGCCAACTTCTGCGTAGATACTTTCATAGGTATAACCTGAGAGGAAATGGACGCTTACTTCAGCTTTTTCTGCTCCAATTAGATTTTATGATGCACTTTTAGCCTAAGGGCCACTTTATGGACACACATTACAGTAGTAGATTGTTCTTATTATCTTTACAGTGTGTTTTTTCACTTCAGTGTTTTTGTGTTTTGGTTTCCATTGTGTCTCCAAAATGGATGCTTCTGCTGCCAAACAAATTTCCCTCTCTGGGATAATTAAGTTTATCCTAACTTCTGACACTTGAAACAATGACTGTATTTATAGTCAGTGTATATAAATTCTAATTCCTGGAGAAAATCAATGGAAAAACATTCAAAACATTAAAAGATAATTACAAATAGTTTGGTAAGCCTAGCTCCGTGCTAAATAAAAGGCTGAATCAACTTAAGTTAATGCTTTTCACCTTAAACGCCCAGTCTAATTATAGTTTACTGGAACCTACTGAAGCACTGACTTTGTTCACATGGATGATTTTGGATTGTAACCAGTAAAACAAAGTAGAGCCATGAGTGGTAAAGAAAGTCTTTACAGAGGAGAATACTGTACTACTATTACTATTAACAACAAGAGAGAAACACACTTTTTATAGATTCAGTTACAATCAGATAAATCCCTGCTTGTATCTTAGTATCTGAATATATCTGAAACTTGGACTGGTAATGCAGGAAGTTAATTGATTCCAGGTATGTGACCCTCCATGACCTCTGAGGTGGAAATTATCCAAGGTCACCCTACAAATGTCCAGGGGGATTAGAGTAAAATTACCTACACCTTCCTGTTTCCACTGAGGAAAGGATAGAGAGTCCTGTATCTATTTTACTGCTTTACACGAGCGTGTATTGATTTCATGGTCAAGGATTTGGGGGTAAATTGGAATACTTCAGAAGGGTCACACAGGTCACATTACCTTACTGAAGAGAGTTTAAATGTTGAATCACAATAAACAGACTGGGTCAGGTTGTTTTACAGCACTGCAGCAATCAGATCATCAATCTGTCACAAGTGATGAGTCACTTTGACTTCTCACAGAGACACACTCAGGTTACACAAACATCTTTTTGTTTGGTTTAGGCTTAAAGTTAATCCAGGTGGCACTATGGCTATTTTTACAACTGGGCCAAGACTGTTTTTCTGTTCAATCTTTATCTATACAGAGAGGATTTACTTCCCAGATGCGAGTTTTTTATTCCTTCAAGCTAGCATCCTACCAGACTATTACTGGTCCAATATCTAAGGTTGGCTCAGCTGGATTAGCCTCTTACTACACACTCACAGAGTTACATTTTTCAAGCTGGAGATGATATTAGACCTTTATTGCATGTCATCCTTTATCCTCTCCCCCTACTTCATTAATGTCACTCACCGCAGGATACAATCTAATAAAGTAGAAACGTCTTTAAAACAGTAGAAAGTCTGGCTTTATCTCTTGCACAAACCAACTTTGGGAGTTGTGGAGGAAAATGGTACTTGATAACAAAATAATCCAAGATAAACATAAAAACAACAATAGAACATTTTAAAGATAGAACATCATTGTGCAAATAAAGACTGAATTGACTGTTCCAATTAAAGGTGTTGGTTGTTTGATTTAAAAATAGTGGTGAAAGAAGTATTCAGATCATTTAACTAAAAGTAGCAATAACAGTGAAAACACTCCATTACAAGTGAAAGTCCTGCAAACTAATTATGCAAAATTTAGTCCTTCAGAGCACTACATTATTACATACCAGTATGTACAGTACCAGACTAGGGGATTAGTACTAGTAGGGATGGCCATGTTGGTCGGTTGGGCCACCACTTTGGTCCAGACTGAAATATCTTGATTGACATAAAATCTGGTACAGATATCCCTGGTGCCCGGATGATGAGTCATAATGATTTTGGGGTATCCCCTGACTTTTAATTCAGTGCCACCAACAGGTCACAGTTTTCCCTTGGCCAGTGAAATGTCTTGACAACTATTGGATGGATTGCCATGAAATTTTGCAGACATTTATAGTCTCCAGTGACCGAATCCCACCAACACTGGTGATCCTCTGACTTTTTGTCTAGCTCCACCATGAGGTCCACATTTTTGGTTTTTAGTGAAATGTCTTGACAACTATAAGATGGATTGCCATGAAATTTGGTCCAGACTGTCATGTCCCCTGCAGAAAGAATCCCAATAACTTGTGATCCCTGGGCATTTCATCTAGTGCCATACTTTGGTTTATGTCATTCCCATCAGCCTCAGCTGTACTTTGTGTTTAGTGCTAATCAGCAATATGTTAGCATGCTAACACGGCAAAGTAAGATGGTGAACATGGTAAACATTCTATGTGTTAAACATCAGCATGTTAGCATTGTCATTGTGAGCATCTCAGCATGCTGATGTTAACATTTGATCTTAAAGCACCACTGTAAGTATAGCCTCACAGAGCCGCTAGCATGGCTGTAGACTCTCAGTCTTGTTCTGTTGTAGTCTGATAAATTGATCATATATTTTGTATGAAAAATTGCAATCAGCAAAATAACTAGAACAGTATAAGAAATAAAAGAAAACACAACAGAGAGAAAAAAGTTGTTGGAAAACAGAGACATGCATACATGTTACATCACGTCTGAGGAGATTTGATCACCCACAAACATCTGTAGCTGACCCATCCTTGAGGGTATTAACCTATTTATGGGTAACACTGGAATGTCTGGGAAAGAAAGAAAGAAAGAGAAAGGAAAGCTCTATGATGTGTGTCTGTGTAGTGTAAGTTGATTTCTCAGACAGTTGCACATTGCCTGTTGGGAAGGATGGAAACAATTAACTTCATCTGTTCACCAGATCTAGAGGATAGCCTCTCATTTACATGCATGTTCATTTTGTGAGTGTGTATGTGCGTTAATGTGTGTGTTCCCCACAGCTCCTGGGAGGAATCCTCCAGGGCTGCCTGGCTTCCTCCCCTTTCATCCCAGCCTCAGTCCACAGACAGCCACATACTTGAAAACGCCACCCTCCTTGGTTAAGATGGTCTTAACCTTGGTTAAGTCTACGGAACATCTACGAGTCAAATCATCTCTCACTTTCTCTGTTTCGGTTTCTGTCTGCCCTTCTATTTTGGTCTGTTTCCACCATATGTTCCACCTTTTTCTAACGTTTTATGTTCCATGTCTCTCTTTTTCTATGTTTTCTCTGTGTTTGAACACATCACGTATTCTCATCATGAATCATTCTCTCTCTGTCTCTCTCTTTCACTTACACTCACACACACACACACACCACATCTGGTAACTCGTCACTCGTCACCACTAACAAATGATAATAGCAAAATCTCTGAGGGAAAAACAGACATTTCATATTTCTGGAGGGGCTATATTAGGCTCATATTAAAAACCCATGTTGTCTGATGTTTCCTATTGGAAAACTAGTGTTCAGTATTATGGAAATATGTCTGTGTATTCCACACAGTGGCCACACAATGATACAGTAATACCTCTAATTAAATGAAATCATACGGTATGTCATGAGGCTTCTCAGTAGAGGGGCATTAAATAGCCCTCAGAGTTTTACTGGACCAATAACATCAAAGACTGACTTGCCTGCATTGATATCGAACTTGTTAGCAAACAATTACCTGTTTATTCATCCAGCAGACAAGCAGCAACATTAGCATTAATTTGGAGTTGTGTGTTTTCGACCACCAGACAAATGTAGTTTCAATATACCACTCTTTTTTTTTTAGCTTTGATTTGGTCTCCACTAACTCCTAAGACAAATATCTGGCTCTTTAGCAGCTAAATGCTCCACCATGTTCACCAACTAGTCGCTAACGTTGTCTGTCTGCCATTTTGTCTGGGGCAGGTAGTGTACAGTGGGTTTTTAGATCTTTTTTTTTTTTTGGTTTAAACAGCTGCCTGTTGCAACGGAAAATTAAGCAGATGAGAGCTGCAAGAGTGAACCAAAACAATGAGCTGAAAGAGGCTATACAGCTCCGTAGAGCTTAGGGGGTTCAGAGTTTGATGATAATTCTCTGTGGCTTTGGCACCATGAGCTACCACCTTTCACATAAAGGTAGTCATGTGATACATTTTAAATATAAAAATACTGACGATAGCAGCTTTAAAGCATCACATGCCTTCATATTATAATAAAGTGTTTGAGATGATTTTCACCAAAAAACAGCAACTAATGTAACTAATGTCTCAAGTTACAGAAATGAATTTTATAGTGATTTTGTCACGTTAAATTGTTATACAGTATACCTTTTAAACATACCATCTTAAAACAAACAAGTTGACCAAGTCATAAGCACTCAAATCTTTCAGGTGACCAGTGTAACAGTGTGCAATAAACTTTCACTTTCCCAACTAAATTTCAACCATCAATTATAGCATTCAGGCTAACTCCAATTATTTCACATCCAAAACCCCCAAAATACTTTCCTTTGTTTCATTTTCTATTTTACTAAATGTACAAACCACAGAGACAGACTATAATTTTCCATGGATGCTGGTGCCATCTTGAAGAGGGCACAGTTCATTATTATTGCATGATATACTATATCCACAACTTATTTTGTGTGTCCCCCCCCCCCTGTCTGTGGTCAGAAACAGGCTAAAACTGTTTCTATGTAGTACGGAGGGTTTTCTGTTTAGTCCTCAGGAGAAGCCTACACCCCAAAACCAAAATTACAGAGTAGAGCGCTCAGACTGAGGGGGAGGGAGGGAATATGCAACTACAGTGATGCAAACATCTGACCTTCAAAAGGACATTTAAGCTCCTTTTTAAACGTCTTAAATTCATAAAACACTTATTCTGACTCTTGCAAACAATCCCCATCTACTTAAGGAAAAAAGACAGAATTTTACAGAAGAACAAACAACAAACATAAGACATTTGTGTGGGCCTACATATGTCTGTTCAGAGACCACCGAAGCGAGAACACAGTAACCGGGTTTGCTGAAAGACGTCATGACTCACTCTGGCTCTCTGTCTGCTGAGTCTCAGTAAAACCATTACCGTTCAGAGCTTGAAACCGACCCCCCACCGTGACCCAGTCCTCGCGCTGTTACACACATTCCCAAATCCTCCAGATTCTCACTATTGAGTGGCCAGTTTAGTGAGGTCTTAAAACCTCTCCACAGTGAAATGAAGTGATGATAAACGTAACAGGGGCACAGGCCTGCCACTGGACCAGATGACTTAAACCAGTGAGAAAAAGAACGAAAAATGCTAATTAACATTAAAAGAAAAACGTTTTTTAAAAGCTGCTAATGACACATTAATTTTGTGAGCAAGTCAACAAGTTAAGACATGTGTTCAGTTGGTGAGTGAAGGTGAGCAAAGATGAGCAGCTGCTGAAGATATGCAGCTCCGGGGTCGGCTGCACGCTCACTTGGTGACCTTTGAACCCTCGTTCAGCTGTGTGGGACGTTGGCCAGTGTTTGAGCATGTAATGGCCGTGCAATTCACCATGCATGCATGCACACACAAAATGCAAGCATGTCTGGATTCATGGATAGATTGTCTTCGAATGCATAATTAGTACACAATATAATATAATAGGCAGTATAGCAGCCAATTTATATTTATATTGCTTAACGTTGTCCTCTGTAGCCAGAGGTCATAACATTTTTCTGTGTGTTTTTGTGAGCTTACAAATTCAATTAATTATAGCAAGACTTGGATTTTGGTTAAAGCATCATATCTTTGGTTAAAGATATGAGTCTGGAAGAACAAGCTCAGTGGGTAACTCTTGAGATTGTGGGACAAGTTTCTGTGATCTGTGTAAAACTGTTTTTCTTTATAGTGCAGATCCTCTGTAGTAAAAACACATGAACCCTTTGGAGAGTCAATCTTTTCATTCACAGGAACGTTTAATGACCTCTCTCTTCATTTTTTGGGGGGCTTTATAGAATAGGTTTAGTTCACAGACCTTTTGGGTTGCAACCTTATATAACTGAATACAGTAGTAGTGTATATAATGCCTCTATAGAGCTGGACATATATGACTTACATTTTTTATGAGGTTTGTTCAACTACTACTACACTTTTGAACTAACCCTGTGACAGATTGTTTTGCCCTCTTTTACTCTTTTGAGGTTCATTCATATATGTTTTAACTCCATGATAAGCAATGACCATCTATAATTTCCTTCACTTAAGTCCTCTAGGTCTGTCTGTCTCTCTCTGTTTCTCTTTGTACCTCTTTCCATCAGTAAGCATAGAAACTCGAGTGTCAACATCATTGCAACCCTTGACCAGTCAGCTGCTCTCCTGTGGTGTCTTTGATGGACCACAAAAATGGAGGCATGTATTTTACTGTAAAAAAAGGATTGTGAATTTTCTCTGGCCCAAAGAGCTCTTTCCCATCATCCTGCTGTTTTGGCTTTCCAACACAGAACACACAGAGAGAAGTAGTTCCAGTGAATCTGGTGTAGAAGGAGTTTGGTCAACTTGAGAAAACAGGGGGGATTGGACACAAAAGACATGCAATGAATGGGAGGTGTGCTTCATAGAATGAGTCAAGAAAATAAAAATCCTTTGGATGGCCATGTGTAAATAAAAAATGGTGTAAATTTCAATACAAGTCCACTGACCTCCTGGTGCCTAGAGGGCTGTTTGAGCCATAACTTGAACACCAATATCAACTTTTCATGAGCTAAGAAAGCTGTTTTCAGCTTAGTGACGATGCAGTTTTTCAGAGGATCCAATGTTTTTTTAAATGGTTTATTTAGGAAGTAGGAGAATTTTGTCAATCCATAAAGGAACACTTAATCCTTTAGTTTATCAGAAAAATAAATAAATCACAAAATTTGTAGATACATGGTTTTCATCGACGGGACTGTCAGTTATGTTTTTACAATCAGATTCTTCTTTTTTTTGGCTAATCAGTAAACTGTTTATTCTACAAAATGTCAGAAAACAACTTTCAAATTACTTGTATTGTCTGACCAACAGTTCCAAACTCAAAGATATGCAGTTTAAGATAATAAAAAATGGAAAAAACCCAGCATATTCTCACTTTTCAGAAGCTGGAACCACAGAATGATTGCCGTTTTTGCTTCCATAAATGACTTCAACAAATTATCAATTATTTAAAATAGTTTCTTATTAATTTTCTGTTGATTCACTATCAATGAATTACTTCAGCATTTTTAAATCCTAGCTTTATTGCCAAGATCTCTCACAGCAACAGAAACAAGAAACATGAGCAGTCAAGACGATCAGACATTGTAAACAAAAAGATGGAATGTTCCTTTAAAGACAAAACAGGCAGGCAAGCTATGAAGCTGGTGCCTCTTCAGGGTCGACAGCACACACACACACACACATATGCATGTCATCATCATACTGTAGCTTGTCGGTGCTGGAAAACAGATGTTCCAATGAGAACTTACCCTTCATGGTAAATCATCTCTAGACACACAATCAACGTATTTCATTCCAACACACACAATCACAATCACGCACACACACACACACACTCCTGTACAGTGTAAGTGTTGTGCATATCACCATAAATCACAAAAACCTGGGCCAAGAATTAAACACAGCACAAAGAGGATGCTTTTTAGTCACCATGAAACATGGAGATTTGTTTGCTTCACAATGCAATTATTTAAAGATCATCAACTATCAAGGGACTTTCTGCCATAGATGACTGTATGTATTTATGTATGTGTGAGCAGGCACGTGTCCAAACCTGTCTGTATGTATTTACTTCTTACTATATATGTCTGGAGGAAGATTTAGAGAGAGAGAGACAGAAAAAGAATAAGTTAGAAAAGCAGGAGCAAAGTGTGTTTTTTCTGAGTTTTCTGTACAAACAAAGGGAGGTGATTTAAGGGACTTTGTGGGAGGCTTTACAAAAAAGAAAAAGACACATACACACACACACACACACATGCACACACACACATAGTTCTTTATCTGCGGTTCGGACCTACTCTCACTTTCTCAATTGGCCTCCTTTATCCTTTGAGATGTTGGCAGATTCTTTCGACCCAGAGAAAAAGTTTGACATCTGTGTAAGAAGAACAGGTGTGCTGGATCCAGGCTCACACACAATAACAGATATTCACACACACACACACACACACACACACACACACACGAAAAACACTTCTTTCTGCATTCCTTCAGTGGAGATAAACTATAAACCTGGAGTGAAAAAAAAGTGACATGAGGATAAGAAAAGGAAAGATTAGGAGGGGATGGAGGAGCGAGGTGTGTGGCAGGAGAGGATGACAGGAGGTGAGAGGGGAGGTAAACATGGAAAAGAAGAAAATGAAAGGGGGGAGAGGTGGTGGAGGGGAAGAAGAAGGAGCAAATGAGGAGAGGAGGGAAGAGGGGGAGGGAACAACATTTCCATTTATTGATGTCATTAAGCAGCAGGCCTGGCTGTTTCTGGACATTTTGGTGCCCTTACTTATCCTGGTTTTAATCATGTTCGGGATACGATATGTAAGAAACCCGGTTATCTATATTTGACACATGTTCACAGCACCATGTATTGGCTGGCTTTCTATTTGTTTTCTCTTGCCTCTGAAGGCAATGCAAGTAGCGTCTTTGCACTTTAAGGTGTATGACACTTGAATAAATTCATTCATTCACTTGGATCGGCCCCAATCTGCGCTCTGGGCATCCTTACTTTCGATCAATTATCACTCTTTCCTTAACTACAACATAATTAAATTTGAGGACATACCTGCGCACATGCACAGTATCCCATGGTGTGAGTCTTCACCCAGTTTGGATCATGTATACATGGTTCATACACAGCCTGATAGAAGAATGAACCATGGGGGCACAGCCAGCAGTTAAAACAGTTCAGTCCTTCATATTACAGCAAACGTCAGCCCCCATTTTCCCCTATAGATTCTGCAGACTCCTCTCACTGCCAGGTGTGTAGTATAGTGTGAGCAGTGGGTTTATTTAAAAACATAATGCACGCCTGGATGTCTGTGTGACAGCAAAGTAGATTAGGTGTGTGTAATTAATTATAAAAAATATCTTCCTCCTCTCCTCTCTGGCGCCCCTCCAGCTAGCTCGTCGCCTATACCTAAAAACGTCCTGTCCTGACTAAAACTGGAGAGCATGATGAGAGGACGGCGGATGAGGTATAAAAAGAGGCATGGTGGAGGATGAAATGTGACAGGAGTTCTGCGAGGTGAGAAGGAAAGTGGGAGGCAAAGAGAAGAGGAAAAAGAGGAGGACAAGAAGGAAAAGACAGAAGCTCATAAAAAGGACGAGACTGACAAAAAAGGATTGAAGAAAAGGGAAAGGGATTGTCGTGCAAATGGAAAATTTGGATAAGGGAAAGGGAAAGGAGTATAGGGTTGAGCATGAAGAGAAGGGATGTGGGTTGAATAAGAGGGTTTTGGTAGAGGTTTGGATAAGAAAAGCAAAAGAGAGAATAATTTGTGCCTGCCATGGAATGAGCTGAAGCATCCAGTTTGGCTTCATACAGACATGCTCACAGAAAATGTGATCAATCTACTGACTTACTCTGTCACAGTCTGACAACACAGTCAGTATTTAGTTGTTGCAAGTAGTTGTGCATTAACAATAAACCAGTTTCACGCTTGTATTTACTTCAGTGATGATGAATGATTTGTAGAGCGTAAAGATCACATAAACAGCCTGCTTCTGCGGCGTCTGCAGAGCTCTTCTTTTTTCTGACTCAGTGCCCTGGAAAGTACCCACTTGCCAAACAGAATATTGATAACATTCACTGGAAAATATTCTCAATGATCACTGCCACTGCAATTAATGATTCCAACAATACCCATGCATGTCAACTACAGTTGTGTTAAGATATAATTAGGCAACTAAAAATATATACTGTGTAAGGGGAAGTTCGCCGTACGACAAACACAGCATGAGTGTGTGTGTGTATTTATGCAGTGTGTGTGACAGGTGCTATAAACAGCTTGCAACATGTGGCATGACATCAGAGCACTGTGACACACCACAGCCCCTATTAGTGGCTGAGGTTTATGGTGCTGCCATCCTATGAAATCACAGATTGCAGCTTTAAAGAGAAAGTTAGAATCTCTATAAAAGAGCTATTTAAAGAAGCATGCAGTTAAACAGATGTAAAACTTTGCTTACGTGTTATGCCCAAGCCAGTGGTTATCACAAAGCTGCAAAACAAATGAGGAGACACTGGCAGCGTGTCTACACACAAAGCGTTTCAGTTGCGTTTTCTGAAGTGTATTTTTACACTTCAAGTTAATTTTCTTCCATTTTACGTGCGTAACTACAGTGATTGTGTGTTGGGCTCTGGGTGCTGACAAAGCGCGAGTGACCTACACTCTATACCGTGCCTGAACGCATCCCATGTAAAGCTGTTTTGCTAACGTGCTGCTAACGCTACGCCTCCTATGTAGAGCTGTCAGTGAAATTAAGTCTCCATTTGTTGCCTTCAGAATACACATTCAGTTATTAGATACTTCAAGTTACCACAACCCTCTTTCATGCAAATACTGTGTTGATGTCTGAGGCGTAAAGGTGTACTAAACAGTAATTCTATATTTATTGCAAAAGTCTGAAACACAAACTGAAATCTACCTTTATTCTAGATAAACAACTTTCTTCTACATAATCCCCTCCCCAAATAATGAAACCTTTTAAAACACGGATCTCTCTCCCTCCAGGTAAGGTTCTGTATCTGATCCTGACCTTTGGCCTCATGTAAAAGTGCATCAGTTCAGCACAGAAAGTCTTTTTTCCCCAGTGTATTAACATAGATAAAATCACGTGGATCCTCAAACAACCTCCTCCTCTGCAACTTCATACGTGCAATAAGATTTGAGGTTGCAGCTGCGTACATTTTAATATTAGATCTACTCATCCACTACCTCTCACATCTGACACAGCTGTGTAAACAGGCTCCATGCTTTCAGTAAGTGGTGCTCAATTTAGCATAATTTCAAAGCTAAATATTGGCCCATTGTCTCAGTGTTGCATTTGGCATGGCAAGACAAACTTAAAATGACAAATGCTGTTTAATGCAAAAATTATCAAATAAATGTAGAAATTAAAATATTACTTGATAGTCACAAACTAGGACCATATATCTATAGAACCAATAGAACTTGTGTACATTAAGGCCAAAGAAGAAGAAAAAAATAGGTAATTGTTTTCTCTCATTATGCTTCCTGTACACAGCACTGGATTCCTAAGAAACCAGGTTAGTCATGCTTCATTTTCAATAAAGAGGCTTTAAACATTTGCAAAATATCAAATGTAGTTTTTACTCCAAAATCTACAGTGTGATGTGTTTGTGATATTACAGAGAAGCTTGTTACATTTGCAAATGATTATGACTGCTGCGTGACGGTGTGTGTGTGGATGTGTGCTACACACACACACACAATACAGGTCACTGATCTATGGAAAATTCTGGTAAATACATGGCATGACATGTGAGTTAACTTCAACAACTAATAATTTTGGTTCCCCAGGGCAGAGACATACCATAAAATATTAGCCAGATAAACAGAGAGAGAGCTGAGTTTGGTCTGTTATTAGCAGGCCAGTGCTTGCCTTGTGTTAGTACGTGACCTGTGATTATGGTAACACCTGGTCGTTCTGATTTTATGTGTTCTTTAATTTCAGTCCTGCAGAAGTCAGCACAGATGAATCATAACCATCTTGTTGAGGCAGCAGAGATGTATCAAAGCTCGAGCGAGCAACATGGCTTAGAGAAGAGATTCAGGTTGGAAAATGGGGCAAAACCAAAGCAGGTACTGGTTTGTATGGAGTGAAAAGTATAATGGAAAGGTACTGGTAATGGTGACAGTAGGTAGCAAAGCTCCTATTACATTACTTCCAAATGGCAGCTAGTAGGTTAAGGAGAGCACATGAAAAGTTTGCAAACCTTTTTAATAAACTAAACAATGACAGCCTTTGTTTGGGAGACAAGATTTGGGTACGGCCAGATGGTGAATGGCAAATATGATTATAACAATATATATATATATAATAATTCAATATTAAAACTTACAGACGACCAGAGAAGAGCTGCAGGTACAAAGTAAAGAAATGAGCAACTGGGTGAACTAAGCAAGGTTTACAATATCCCTTTTATATCCTGCTACCATTCTCCAGATGCCCGGACCAACCAATAGGAGTCACTATGGCAGTAAGAAAAACATGATCCCTCACTGACTTCCCACCCATGAATACTGCCAGTAGTGTTTGTGTTTTGGATTGACAGGCTTCTCATCCAAACACATCCCAACCTCATAATCTTTAATATTTGATGTTATAAAACAATTTAGCACCTTTTTTTGGTTTCCAAGACCTCAATTTGTTGTGTTTATTCTTTCTGGCATGAAACAGTCCACTCATTTCCACTCAAAAGAGAAAAATGACACCACATCTGTTGCACCTCACAGGCTCAGACAACTGGTTTAGGTTTGTGTGTCTCCTAATTGATCACAACGTTTCTTCTACTGGATCTTCACTATAACACAACTGATATTTTGTCATTAGCTAAATTAGATTTACTCTTTGAAGGGGCCAAGTTGAGGATTTCCATTTCATGGCTTATCCCTGTTAAGGACAGGGCCATTACATCAGAAAAAGGGTGGAAACACTGGAACCAGATATTTAGCACACTGGAGTATTTATTATGGGTCTTGAGCTGCAGCAAGTTTAGGATCCTTAAGGTGATTGAAACTATTTCAACTTAAACGTAAGACAATTCTGAGCCAGAGAACACATCTGTATGTATTGGACACTCTGTAGCCTGCAGCTCATGACTACAGTAAGAGATAGCCAAATCCTGCTTAATTCCCTGGACATTGAATACCTTAGCAACACATAAGTTCAGCCAGTAGGTGACAGATACCACACAGAAATAAAACTAGTTATGGATACATTTTGGAGAAGACTAAATCGACTCAGTATGGATTGTGGACTGAAAAAAAACTTGAGGTATTGGAAAGTTTTTTTCCAGATCTAATTTAATCCAATCCACTCCTGATATTCTCCATACAGACTGCAGTGCCTAAAGAACACATCATCCTTGGAGCAGAGGGGGTAAAGATTCCTCAGTCAAAGCAATTATGCTTGGAAGAAACTGTCAAGCCTTTGCTTTCACTCTTTCCAGGATGCTGTCATGTGGGTTTACTCTTTATGCAGCAGTGTGATGAAATAATATGGGGTGATAGGATATTAGGGCACTCATTCTCTGAGGCAGAGCTGCAGAAAACCCCCCCAGATTGTTTGAGTTAATGGACAGAGCCAGGTACACTTTTGACAGCTGTGTAAATCAGTAAACTGGCAAAGGTAAGGCTGGGATATGGTCGAAATGAAATAGTTTGCACACAATGAACATGACAAATTGTATGGGACTTACAGCACAAACTTTTGGACAGTCTCTGGTCTCCTCTAAGGATTTATTGGTGTTGCGCTCAGTTTTACACACAAAAAGTGACAGAAGCAGTCGTGTTAAGAATGAAAAAAAGTTCTAATCTTGCATCCTTTCTCACCTACTCATACCTGGCCAATCGCTGCATGAAGTAGGCGTTATCGTCATATTGTCAGTTTCGGATAGTAACAGAAGTTGTTGGACGCAGAACCCCAAATTCTGACCTCGAAAAGGTGCAGGGGAGGGAGTTTCAGATGCTGTTTTACAATCTGACAAGCACTTAGTTTGAGGCAAACTAACGCCTTTAGGTCCCCACCACTTTCTTCACCACCTGTTTACTTCAGCACCTTGTCATTTCACACAGGGCTGACACTGCACATTAAACTTAAGTGATCTAGTCTACTTGCAATGGACAGGACAGTGAGAGCCAATAGGACTCAACCGTTCTAGACAGCAAATCAAAAACACTGATCTGAAAACAGCATGAAGCTGCAGAGAGGGGTGTTGATTCTCAGTGGGATCAGCAGAACTGGCAACCATTTCACACTACAGGAGTCAGTTGATTCAAATTTTACATCAAACAGCTTTAAAGGGTAGAAGGGAGCACCAGTCCTACATATATAAAATTGTTTTTATTTATTCATGAGCCGGCTATTCATAATCTCTCATCATGCAGGGTAGCTAGCTAACCTTTTTCTTTCTTGCTGGTTTCCTCTGTTGAGGTTTAGCTCAGCCAATAAGATTACAATATTTCTACCTGCAATCCATGCATGAGCATGCAAGAGCCCTGTAGGACTAGCAAATGTATCTACAATCTGCAAGCAGCAATCAATTTAAAATGTGACACTGCTACCATTTGCAATCTACGTGTAAACGTGCTCGTAAAACACTTTTGTGAAAGTGGAATACTAATATGATGAAAACCTTTTACTATCTGGATGGATTACTCAGTTTTGTTAGAGTAATTAAATACAGAGAAAAATCATTTTTTATTTTGACAAGATGTAAGGGAGAGAAGGGACAGAAGGACAAAGTAGCAACACAGAACAAGATGTACAAATGTGTTTTTGTTGGATTCAACTTGCAGGCTTCCTCTGCTCTCAAAGAAATCTCTATGGAAAATGTCTTTCTTTTCTTTTTCGTCTCACAATCCTTGTTCTTTAATGTTTACTCAGAAATCTTTAATTTGCTGTTCTATTGGACAGAACATACAGAGAAAATCCGAAAAGTACTCCTTGCAGAATTGTGTAAAGGGTTCGATCCTCGTATATGAGGATTTTGAACATTTAAGACAATTATGAAGTGGATTGTATAAACGTGGCTGCATTTCAAAATTAGAATTTATTGTTATTACATTGATAAAACACATGAGGATCACTCACAGGCAAGTTTTGGGAAAACGACAGACTACAGACGCAGACTTTATATCTAAACAAAACCAGAACATAAAAAAGTTTCAATAAAATGTCCAGATTCATCACAGAGCATTTGAATCCAACACACTACAGCAACAACCACACTAATTAAACCACAGTTTAATGTGCTGTAGTTACATTAGACAACAACACTGACATTTATTTCAGCATCTTTAAGCAATTACAAAATTGTCCTAAATGGCTCAAAGACAAAGCCATTTCTTTTCATAAAATTTGACTCATTAAAAAGCATTTTCTTCTTGATTTTTCTTTTTTAAATCCCCAGTTGTAAAACATCAAAGAAAAGGGACAATAAATACAGATTGTTTTCTTTCAGAAGACACATTTCCAACTGATTCTATGTGCATTTAAATGTGATTTGTACTGTGAGTTCCTAGTTGATCAGCTTTCATCTCTGATGGGGAAAAGATACAGTAACAAAAGACAGATGATTATACTATAGCACATGTAACTTGTTACACAGTGACACAAAAATCATACATTTTCTTGATTTTACTTTGTTTAGCAACTTTCTGACATTCATAAAGATCACACTGATCACCTAATCCTTGAAATGGTTCCATACCCTGTCATGTTGCAAACTCCTTATGGAGGCTCTTCTTAAAGTAAGCTCCCCCAGACTTGGCAGCTCAGCACAAAGTCCCATGAGCAGCTAAACTTTCTATGCAAATGAGTTTAACATGAATACTCTATTTTCTTCCAGCCCCTGAAAACATGGCGCTTCCTTGGACTAATGTTTGCTTGGCAGAGGAAATTTCCGGTGCTGGATAACTTGTCTTAGTGACCTCACTCTGCACTTCCCTCAGGGAGAACAGCTATGTAGCCTTTGGGCTAATGTGACTTTAATTAAGGCTTTTGTCTGGTTTGCTAAGGGTTACACAGGCAGGATTTTAACCAGTAGGTTGTTGGTTCAAGTCTGGAGGGCTATTTAGAAAACCAGGATGAGTAAGTAAGTAAGTAATGTTCAGCAACAGTAAAGCTGGGCAGTGGCCAGAGGTTCCCATGGGAGAGTTTGTAAGCATTAAATCCTCTCTACCCCAAATACTCCTCAAAGGGGTAGCAATTAATATGAGCTTGTTCTTGTTCAGCATCATTTTCTTTCCTCAGAGAGAAGAATCTCTCTGCACAGGGAGACGGATAAACTTCTTCTCTCACCTTCTTGTTATTTTATCACACTAGGGAGAAGAGCGATGCAGTAATGGTGATAACTCTGAAATGGGATATGGTCATTAGGGGCGAGAGAGAGACAGCATGATGATAAAATGGTTGACTTGAAAGATTTTAGCCATTAACAAAGCCATTACACTCAACATGTAAAAAATAAAAAGTTCTGTCTGGTGCTTATTACTGTATGTTTTGTCAACCTGATACAGGGGAGTAAGGGGTTTTTGTCACTGATTTGTTTGTGTGAAACCCTGCTATAAAGTGATGGATGGCACTGGATATACAGTAGATACTGTGTATGCAAAAGATGTATTCTTGAATTTCATAATATGGCACTCTGTTGTATATGAAATGCTTCTGGCATTAATGTTAAAGCACCATTTATTGATTTTTAGTTTTGTGTTTGGCCACTTGGGGGCAGCGGAAGAGGCTGTAAACACAACATTGACATATTATCACCCTATAAGTTGATATGCCGAACATTAGAGAACAGAGAACGAGTCACCTGATGAATGTAAGTCTAATATTCACTCTCCTTTTAGCTCTGCTTTGGTCTCCACCAACTCGTAAGGCTCTTTAGCTGCTGAATGCTCCGCTATGCTAACCAGCTAGTCAACTATGGTCTTCTGCCGTTTGGTGCTGGGCAGGTAGCGTACAGTTCGTTAAATCAAAGCCTTTTCTCTAAACAGCTCTTATGAGAGCGATGGGAGTGAACCTGAACAGTTACTGTAAGTTGAGGGCTGTAAAACCATAACAGTGAGCTGAAAGAGGCTAAAACGCTTGTAGCGCTGAGGGGAACTGCAAAGTTGGGTGATAATTCTTAATGGGTTCATCACTACAAATGACCCCATTCACATTACGCATAGTCATTTGATTCATTGCTGATATAAAAAAAAATATTAGAGCAGCTTTAAGTTATGTCTGCAGACAATTTAGCTGCTGACAGCAGTAATCTAACCTCCACCTTGCGGCAATGAAAGCATACACCTACACACCAACATACACCTAACCACTGGAAACCTTACACGGAAATCCAATAGGGACATAATGCCTTGGAGCCATTGCTCTTGTTTGTCTGGGTGTATCCACTCCTTCTAAAGAGTCAAACTCTGGCTGCAAGGTCACTTCTCCAACAATAAATGTCATCTCCATCATCTACAAGCTTTATGATATTTCTCCTTCACGAGAGATATGTCATGCTATCTTATCACTTATCCTTTAACTATCTGCCCTTTTTTGTCTGTTATTTTTAAATGACCCATTTTACACACTCTTGATAGTTCCCTGTAATTGTCTGGCAAAGTAAAACAAAAAATTCCAGTTTGTTGACTTCCAGTACAGTATGATGGGATTCATTTATCAGTTGTGGCACTCAGCTGGCTCACAAATTGGACAAAATGTATCCAAACAGTCTCCTTTCGAAACATCCTTTTAGCCTGGATTAATGGTTATTATTCTCAACACACAGTTACAGTTCAGTCATTTTTTAGTCATTACAGCACATTGAACTACAAACAGACGTGTTATTCTCTTCTTTGACACCCATTTCATCCATCTCATCCAACCTCACTGTAGTCATGTTATGATCCTTTTATCCACCATGACACCCAGAGAAACCGATTGTAACAACAACCAGTTTATTATGTGATACATAATCGATCCTTCAGATACGAAGGCAATTAATTGATTGTGTTTTTGTTTCTTTCTTTCTTTTCATGCTTTCTTCCTTTTTTGCATCCTTCATTTGTCTATCCACAGACACATTCCTGATGTATATCCCACAGCGTAATACACAATTGCAAGATTATTTGTATTAGTAATACACAGTGATTATTCAACGCAACATGACGCTTAGGCTAACAGATTGTGACACTCCTCCAGTGTATTTCATTGCGTCTAGCCGTTCTTCTGGCGCAGAGAAGAAAATAAAAAAAGAGAGAGGAAGGGAGGGAGTGTTAGAGAAAGAAATTATGCAAAACAAATAAATCACCAAAAGGAGTGGAAAGAGGGGGGGAAAGGACACACACACACACACACACAGCAAGACAGAATGAGATAGATAAACAGAGAATATAATAGTGAGAAGAGAAAGACTGGGAAAATAAAGAAGGGGAAAAGAAGATGACATGATTTCCTGATCTAAAGAGTGATTAATGCTTGTTGTCTTTGAAGTGAGCAATTACCTGTAGATCGTGGACTGAATCCGTGCTGCACACTTTAATGGGAGGGATTCAGTGCACGGTGCTTTGATTAAATAGGATTTAGGTTTATAGCCACAGCAGATGGAGATATGGGGTCATCTGGTTTGTCTAAACAGTTGCATCCGTACGGCTGCGTTTGTGTGTACATGTGTTGTTCAAATGCGTTTCCAGTCTGCCATGGACTGTGGCCAGGTAGAGGCGCATGGGACACCGACTGACAGAGAAAGAGATGCAGACGGACAGATTGCCAAACAGAGAGAGGCAAGAAGCAGACAGAGAGAAGCAGAGTTAACGAACACAACATGTACTGTATATAGCACCCACATTTTTGGGGGTATGGAAGACCCCTGCTTCATTGTGTGCCACTTGTGACATCAATACACACTTTTGTACACCAGAGACCAAAGGAAGGAAGAAGTGTGCAGTTCTTGCAACAGGATTTAGGGAGTTGTTCTTTTACTTTTGGGTCAGGAAAGTACTGCAGCCACCATTCACAACATGTTTTCCCTGTGGCAAAAGCTGGAGATGGAGGAAATGCAGCTTTAGCCTAATTAGAGGGCATTTTTATGTTTATATTACATGACTGACAATTACAATAAATTATAATGGCATTTAGATGGATTTCCTACCTCCCAGGAAGACATTGGTTTCCATTCATTTCAATGAAGCAACTTGTAGAGACTTGAAACTTAGATTCTGTAAGCTTTTTTTTTTGCAGTTTTTTGACATGCTATATAGTATAGATATTGGATTTTTAAAGATATAACAAAGGATAAACATGCCTTGAAACTGCCTTTTTATGGTTGTGTGTGTACAATGTGTGCATGAGTGAGTGGGGGTGGCTACTGTATCTCCACCATTTGTTGCTAAACAGACAGGTTGACTTTTTTTATAGCCTCTGCAGAAAAGCCCCCAGGTCTCCATCCCGGCTCCTCCTACTTACTTAACTGGTGTAAGTGCCCTCAAACCTTTAAAGTGTTTGGCAGTAAACAATCCATTTAAGCCAGTACAGAATGGTGATCCTAATATGGAGCTGTTTCACTCAGTGTTGATCCAGAGAAGAGACACAAAGAGAAGAGAAGAGACGGACAGAGCAGGCAGCATTGTGTTG
Organism: Macquaria australasica; assembly: GCA_005408345.1. NCBI lineage: Eukaryota > Metazoa > Chordata > Actinopteri > Centrarchiformes > Percichthyidae > Macquaria > Macquaria australasica. The sequence goes on from SEMN01000011.1 coordinate 690,090, forward strand.
ATTAGCAGGGCTTACTCTGGCTCCATAAAATTACACAGAATGCCCTTTGCTAGCAGATGAAACTATTCCTGTGGGAGCTGTTTTGTGTCAGAGAGGCCAACTGGTTCATGTTAGCAACAAGTGGTAGAGAGTGTCCAGCCACTGTGGGGATCTCCACTGCTTCATCAGTAAATATACAGATGTACTGCAGTGCAAAACAATTACACAGAATTTACCTTCAAAGAGACACCAGGAGCTCAAACCTGACCCTCCATCCTCTGGGGACCATGAATGTATGTTTTGATATTATGGAAGTTCATACAACAGTTTCTATATATTTCCTCACTACAGTCACTACAAAGCAGAAATGACAACCTCATGGTGGTGCTAGAGGAAAAGTCAGGTGATTACCAAAGTCACTTGGATATATCTCTGGGAGCCATGAATGTATGTACAAAACTTCATGGCAATCCATCCAATAGTTGTTGACATTGCTAGCATGGCTAAAAAGTAGCAGGACAGAATAAGTCCTGTACAAACACTGTACAAGTGGTTGGTTCAACCTCTTGTGCAGTCCAGATGATGGGTGGCACAGAACCTTGTCAAACTACACACAAGTGTTGCCTGCAACATGCACGGTATCATGGTTCAAGGGCCTAATAACAAAGGAGAGATCCTCCACTGATGCAACGATCAAAGGCAGATGTTGGAAGTGGAACAAGGCTATTTTGGAACAAACCTGCTAAGATTTACATCTCAAAGGCGTCTCCCTTCTTCTGGGAGCATGACACCACACAAACTCAGACACACACACACGGGGGTGTTTTGCGGTGGTGGATGAGTGTTTGGCCTCTGTGCCACCCAGATGCCCAATCTCTCTCTCTCTCTCTCGCTCTCTCAGAGTTCATCAGGCCAGGAAGACCATTGGTTTAATAGAGGGGACCAGTGCAGTGTTGCAGCCCTCTTATGTGTGTGTGTGTTTGTGTTTGTGTGTGTGTGTAATGCTAAATGCTGCCAGACACAGCCTTGTGGCTCCCTTGAGAATCAGCTTTACTTTGCTCACAGTCGCGCTCTCTCTCTCTCTCTCTCTCTCTCTCTCTCTCTTCACGATCTCAGTGCAATCCAGCTGAGTGGGTAAAAAGCAAAGGAGTGAGTGAACGAGAGAGAGAGAGGGGGGGCAGCTTGTATAAGGCAGTAGTCAATCACTCAGCACAGGCAGCTGGAGAGAGAGAGAGAGAGAGAGAGAGAGAGCGAGAGAGAGAGATTGGAGAAGCAGCCAGTCGTTCGTCCCTCACTCCAGGCTCTAAGTTTATAGGCAGCCAGGCAGATTTTCTTGGCTTAGACACAGCGCTCATGACAGGATTAGGAGCCGGGGACGTGGGACCAACTGGAGATCCTCAGGTCCTAGTGGACGAGCCCGAGCCAGATTCTCTCCCTGCACAGGTAGGACTGAAACTTTGTATTGTACCAAAGTGCACAAGATCTGTCTATCTACAAAATATTGTTCAGCTGAAAGCAACAGAGAATCCCCAATCATTCCTGATACAATATTCATTTTGCAAGAACTTTTTTTTGGCAAGTATTGTTTGACACCACGGTTTAGGTTTTGGTGATGAAATCTGATTCCCTGAAGGCTAGGAAAAGACCACAGCATATTATTTTAATCTTGATGTGAAATGGTTATTAGGCTGCAGAATATGCAATAAATTCCCCCAAAAGATTACTTCTGCCTCTTTTAAAAAAATCTTTTTTGAAGGTTTTACTACGTAAGTGTGACTTCATCCTCTTCTTATTCCTTTGTTTCTTGGATACTATAGGCATGCACTGATAGTGAATGCATAGAATACAACTCTGTCATGTTGAGAACTTGTGTGTTTCATGATGAGTAATTTAAAGATAAGTTGCAGCAAATGCAGCAACACAATATTATAATGTGTGTGTGTTCAGTGTATTTAATTAAATCATCTACAGCTTAGATGTCTCTTGAACAAATGTGACAAACATGAAGATATGAATGGACAGAGCTGAGCTTTTTTTTGGCATTTGTTTAAAAATGGGGAAAAAATCCAAACAAACAATGAATTATTTTATATTGCATGTTGTTCCAGCTCAGTATTTGAGGAATTGCTGAAGTAAGCTCTCTTTTTTTCGACTACAAAACATTCATTTCACTCCTTTGAAGTTGTCGAAGTTGTGCCAAGTTTATGGAGAGTCGTTGCACCCTGACCTTGGTCTTGATTTCTTCTCACCGCCAGATAATTGCTGCAGCAAAGAAAAATTCAATTGCTAATTTTAGATTCTTCCTCACTGCTTTTGTTATGTAACTGCCTGGTGGTCCCATGCACCATGACTTAAAAACCCTCACACTGCCATGATTAGGCATTCAGTTCCCTGTGTAGCTCAACGGATAGAGCTAAGCACCACTTCCGCGAGAGTGAGGGGTTAATTCACCCTCTTGGACCCTTTTTGTACTGTTAGGAACTCTGGATAGCCATGTCCACCAAATGACTCATGTTCATTGAATACGTAGCCAACTTTGGGACACTTTGGTGTTAGCTGTGATTCAGGAGATTTGTCAGATGGCTCTTTTTTGCAGAGATTTTCAAAATGTAAGGGTAAGATTACAAAAATCCTCAAGAGAAAGCCACAGCTTATTGTACAGTTTGTGTGTATACTTGCAGGTTCTTTAAGCATCTATATGCGTGTGAGCGCAGCTATATGTACATCTGCACACGAAGTTACATGCCCCTGTGTAAGTGTGAGGAAAATTCCAGACTCACGCAGCACAGAGCGGAGCAACGTGTGGTTTCACTCTGGAATCCTGCACCAAAAAAAAAAAAAATTAAGGGGGAAGAGAAAAAGCTTGACTTGCAAGTTTACTCTGATTACAAAGTGTGAGTTGTGGCACTTTCCCTGTCCCTTTTACTTAGATTTCTGCTGTTTCAGCTTGCCACAGTTAAGTTTAAGTGGAACACTTTGTAGTAAGAGGAGCGTGGGCATGAGTGGGAGAATTATGCTTGAGGTGTGTGTGTTGTGTGTGTGTGTTTAAGGTGCAGATGTGTCTGGCACCAATACAAAGCAATCAACATAGCTGGTTGGTGGGGAAGACATTGTGTGTGTGTGTGTGTGTGTGTGTGTGTGTGTGTGTGTGTGTGTGTGTGTGTGTGTGTGTGTGTGTGTGTTTGTGAGCTCTGTTTAACGTCTCATGACAGACACTCCCTCATTCTAATGAAGCAGTTTGCAAAACATTTGAAAGTAAAGAATACTGTAAACTGAAACACAGTAGAATATTGCAGAACAGAAAAATAAATTGCTTCCCCAACTCTTCATTTTTCTGTCCCAGAGTTTATAAACCTGACACATTTCATGCTTTACAGTAATCCTGTGTTTAATGTTTTATGATGGAGCTGAGTGTTTTGTAGTTAGCGGTTTCAGAACATGATTAGACGCAGCCAAAAGGCAGGGGGAGCCCACACTGATGCCTGCATAACGTCAGCTGGAAGCCGGTTGTCACACACACACACACACACACACACGAGTTGCATGGGACAGTGACCTCTTTTGATGGTTGTAGTTGCTATTTTCTTGGGTATGTTTGGACTCCAGAGAATAGGAGAAAACTGATTTCTCACGGGTATAAGGGACACACACACAAAGGCACACAATTTGGCTTATTTCTGTCGTTTCCTCTCTGAAAAACCAAAGTGTCATTGTTTCTCAACTTTTTTCCCTCTCACCTCTCCTATTCTGCAGAAATGAACGTGTCTGGTTTCAATTAGGCTTGCAGGGATGTGTGAGGGTTCTCTCTCTCTTGCTTGCTCTCTCTACATACACAGTATATGTCTGTGTGTGTCACTGTCTCATTCTCTGGTTTAGGATTCATGGCTTGTGGTTAAACTTTCCCCCCCCTCTTCTCTTTACATTCTCATAGTCTGTACTGTCATTCTTTCCTTGTGTTCGTCTCTGTCTCTTTGTTTTAGCTGGATGGTGGGTCTGTTACACGGTAACAAGCCACAGGCCTTCGGGCACACATACACTCCACACATAAAGGAAATCCAGCCCAAATTTAACAAGGTCAGCTTACTGGGAGGTTGGCTTGCGGAGGAAAAAACCCTCACCTTTAAGCTTGCTCCTTGTTCTTGCCCTCCAACTCTCTGTCACTGTTTTTTTTCTGTAATTAACTGCCTGACTGACCGACTGACTTTCTGCCTGCTCCTCCTTCCCTGTCTACATATAGTACCAATGCATACAACTTGGATGGAAGCTGACTTTTTTACATTTTTCTATTAGTAGCTAAGGAGAAGAGGCTCGTTCTTGTTTTTGCAGCCTCCCCTGCTTGTTCTCGCTTTCTGTCTGCAACACAGTGGCCCCTGTGTTTCTGAACTGTTTCCTCTGGAGGTCTGAACTCTTTCCATCCCCAGTGGCCTGTCCAGTGTTATTGGAGCATGGAGAGCCTCTACAGGCAGCCAAGGCTGTGACATTGTGTTTTCAATGGTGCAGCATGGATAAGATTTTTGTAGTTTTTGTATGACTTGCTTATTCCTCAGCCTGCCTGAGATTGCAAACCATCATTTTTAAATGTATCAATACGAAGTAAAATTGTTTCCTCCTCTTTTTGTTTACATGAAACAGGCGATTTTTTTTGGCCACTTGGGGGCAGCTGAACAAGCTGTGAACACAACATTGATATTATATCGCCTTATAAAGTTGATATGGCTAACGTGTTAGCAAACAATTTCTTATTTACACATCCAGCAGATAGCGTACAGTCAGTTTATCAAAGCTTTTTCACTAAAAACAGCTGCCTGCTGCTGCTGAAAACATGTTTGAATAGAGTGAACCGCAACAGTTAAGTTGTGGGCCGCAAAACCAAAACAATGAGCAGAAAGATGCTAAAATGTTCCGTAAAGCTGAGGGGAACTGCCCAGTTTGATGATTCTGTCAGTTTGTTCCTCACAAGTGGCCCCTTTCACGTAGACATAGTCATTTGATCCATTGTTGATATAAAAATATTGATTAGTGCAGCTTTAAGTCAGGAACACATGTTTTAGCCTGATTATGTAATGTCCCTGGAGTGGTGGGGAAAAAAAGAGGGGCACCAGTGCTTTAGGATTCATGCCACCAGATTGAGACTCAGACGAGTCAGAATCAAAACGTTTATATGAAACGCATTTGATTTTTAAAATAAAATAATGGAATCTGGACAAATCGGAAATAGATCCTGTATTTTGACCCACTAATGTAATCTGGGAAGGTCTGCTGTATTGTTAATGTGTGCTGTTGGCTCTTTCCCCAGTTGGTTAGGATTTATAAAAACCTTCTTGTGTGTTCTGAGCTTAACAGGAGCACAGCAGTGTCACCTGAAACCAAACAAATCCCTCTCCCTTTGCCAGGGGGAATTTCCCTTTAGTTGACCTCATAATATATTTTATATCCCATGCTCGTTCAGCAACTGACATTTATCTTGTCCTTAGGACCTTCCTCCTGTCTTTCACTTCCTCCATCAGGAGGAACACATCTGTGTGAAAGTGGTTTTATAATATGTGTGCTTCCTCCATCTGTATTTCTCTTAATGTCAGTCAGTGCCTCTTCTCTCACCCCCTCTTCCTGATGTAGGTGTGTTATGATGGTGTTAGAGGCCAACCTGTCTGTGTTCCCTCCGGTCTGCTGAGGCCAAATGACCCATTTGAGCCCACAGACAGTTCAGCAAACATACACAGACGCACACTCTCTCTTTTGTGTGTTAGTGTCTGTTTTTTTCCTCCATCTACTGTCCCTGCATGGGTGCCTGCAGTATGCATGCCTCTCTTTGTGTATATCTGCATAAATATACTGCTATAATATTTTACACATCTCTACGTGTGTGTGTGTGTGTGTGTATGTGCCATGTGGAGGCTTCCCCTCTCGCCCTGGCTAATGTCACCACTGAAGTCCTGCCAAACCACCTGGTTAAATGATGCTTTCCACTTCAATATGCAACACAACCCTGCATTATGTGTATGTAGTGTATGTGGTGTGCTACTGTACAACTCCAGATATAATTTAAACCCATTAAAGCTGGTGCAGCAGGGAGACATGTGATATTCAGTTGGAGATGAGTTTTAAGTCTACACTCCCTGCACACTGCTCCCCAAAACAAAATTCCACACAGACAAACACCACAGACTTAAGCATTTATTCAGTGGTTTGCACACTTGTGCTGAGTACTTGCTGTCCCTTACTTGTCTAAAAGACTGACTCTAAATTATTTTGGTTTGAAAGGCCATTAGAAAGATTTAATGCAAATTACCAGATAATGATTTTTCCATTTTCTCAAGTTTCAGACACATTGACACAGTAAGTGTCTGTTCAGTGCACGCTGGTAACTGAATCTCTATCACAACTGATGACATAATCATACTCTTACTGTTACAAGCACATTTATCTGCAGGGTTTATTGGCAGTGCTGTCTGATTGTGGTCTCCCTGTAAAAAAAAACCTTATGCAGTTGAAATGTGAAAGTATTGAAAATGGAGCCAGGAATGTTAACAAAAAATAAAATACCAAAATAATTAGCACCCAATATAAAAACCAAACAACACACCGTAAACAGAGTGATCCTGAGGCCTTTAAACTACACTCTTGTTAGCATGCAGGACCTTCACTAAACTGTGAACAAACTGATAAAACCGTCAGCCAAATATGGCACTACATAAAGTGCTGAAGGCTAGAATATGATTGATAGGATCATCTATTCGACATACAGAAGTAACTCACTTTTTCAGTCTGGGGGTCTGTTTCATTTGGATTGCAGACAATGAAAACATAACATTTGTCGAATAATGCCCTGTCTCACCAGGAGTTTGAGAAATACCTGACATTAGCTAAAGACTTTTAAATGATGAAACTAGGTTAGTGAACATGTTAAAATGTCAGATAGTATTAGAAGCTTTGTAGTATTTGTGAGGTAGATTACTGCTCTGAAAAGAACAAAAGTATACAGCCATGCCTGCTGTGCCTAAGTGAGGCTGTAGCTACTTAGGCACAGCAGTGCTTTTAAGTAAATGCTGACGTCTGCATGCTAAGATGCTCCCAATGACAGCGCTAACAGGCTGATATTAAGCAGGTATAATGTTTATCATGCTGACCATCATAGTTTAGCATGTTAGCATGCTAGCATTTGATATATAGCACACAAAGTACAGTTGGGGCTAATGAGAATGTCATTAGTTTGACATTAAACAAAGTATTGGACAAATTAAATGTTGACAAATGATGGTGGTAGAGGAAAAGTCAGTGGATTATCAATGTCATTAGGATCCATGAATGTCTGGTTATGTATGCATCATAAAAGTTTTTTATTGAGCAACCCCCCCAAAAAAACACTGCATTGTACATTTCTAACACACATGGCCATACAGGGCAAACAGATCACCTAGTATCTTTTCTTCCTATAGGCCTATTTTTCCATTGTCCAAACTAAGAGACATGTTGCTACCATATTTCATGTCCAGACCAAACTTTATTCACGTTGAGAACAGATGACAGTGGCAGCAAAAAACAGTCTGCGTGGTATTTGGAGCAATACCCCTGAGGAAGTAACTGACCGAAACCTTGAGTGCTTTCTGCTCTATATTTACAGACACAGGGAGGCCGTTTTTCTCTGAGACTTCTTTGGGTCTGTATAGACTGACCAGAGGGACCTGGGGTGGTAAATAATACTAGACTGGACAGGCTAATTCTGGCTGGTATGGGCATAAGGTGTACCGCAGGGATGGGTTTGGCCTGAGTGGGTTTGTTATGGTTCCAGCTGGAATGTGTCTGGGATATTGCAGGCTGACCGCGGCTATAGTTTTCTAAGAAGGGCTGGACTGTTCCCGCTGAACAGCTGTGATGTGGTAAAGATCTGAGCAGGTCCAAATGGTTTGGAGACGGTTCACTGACTATAGAGGGAAGTAGAGAGAAAATGTTAAAAAGCTTCCTTTTTTTCCCCCAATGAGTGAACAGTTTTACCAGCATTTTTCAAATGTGAAATTCACTTTTTTTCATATTTTGAGTGACACCTGTGGAGGAACAGTGTAACAAACAGCAATATTATGTTAGGAATACAATGGCATGTAAAATATACCAGCACTTTTGAAATTTAAAATAAAGTACAGTGGTTAGCTATCCTTTATTTACTTAACCTCACAGAGGGGTGATAAATTAAAGGATAAACCTGAAAGGAAAAACTCGAGAAAATAACAAATGCAGATGTACGGCATGGTACAAATAAGATCAAATTAAAGGTATCCTGTGGAGTTTTGGACCACTAGTAGTGCTATGGAGCAATGTTTTTACAAGTGGGACCTTGTTTTGTTTGTACTGTACACGCGCATGAGGATGCACATGCAGGCAAAGCAATGTTTCATGCTATTCTGCTAAATGTAGCAATGTGCCAATAAAGTCAGTGCAGAAGAAGTGTGCAAGCTAGCAAACACGAATGTAAACAATGCAGTATTTAAAATGTTTTGTTAAATGAGCTTTGTAATTGTTTTATGAGGAAGGAAATGCATTCAGCACATTTGTTAGGCCTCAAGGATACACACAATGCGTTTTTGTAAGAAACGCTGAATGTAAACGTAACATTTTACAGGGCACCTTTAATCTTTGCACCCAAATAAGGTGTGGTATCCTGCCACAATATCTTTTGGAAGAATGATGTTCATTCCTCCAGTAGAGTTCCAGAAACTTGGAGAATCTATGCCAAAGAGTAAGCTGTTTTGGAGGTCTGCAATGGCCACGTGGGGGACACTGTTGGTTTTTCCTTTAATTTTTCACCTGTACATCCCTAATATTTTCTACATAACGTGTATTTTGGAGGATTTTTGTGGCTACACTGTACAGGAGTGTATGTTTGCTCTGAGCCGAACCTATAATTCTTGCAATGTTAGTGCCATGCTTTACCCACTGAGCTGCGCAGGACAGCTGATAAAGTTGGATCACAGTACTGTATATAAACCACCTGTACCAGACCAAATGACTTAACCTGAAAGCAGTTATACACAGAGAGATGATGCATCTGGGTCTACTCAAGGCCCCTCTCCATGCTTTCCACCTCAGTCTAGTCTAGTCTGGTGTTTGGATTGGCACAAGTCTCACCTTGTGTTGAAACATGTCTCTCACCAGCTGCACAATCATGCAACACAGACACAAGAACATGTGCTTGCAGTTGATGTACAGTACCTGTGCATATGAACAGACACACACACACACACACACAAATATATAAGGGCATGCTTGTATATAAATATAGAGAAAGGAGAAAGAGAGGCACAATCATACAATCACTAACAGCTGGTGTCTGAGGAGAAATAATTCATTCAGTTCCTGTTGGGTTTGGAGTAACAGCTCACTAGAAGTGTATTATTGCATGCCACGGCTACAGTGAAGGAAATCGAACTTACGCGTTTGCTTCATTTGAGACGATTGATAGTTGGACAGTTGAAGAGCGCTCAATGGACTGGAAAGTGCGTCCCCTGATACATTCTCAGCTGTTTCTGTCTGTAGCTAGCTAACATGCCCAGTCTGTTATTCACAATGGAACGGCACCATCTGCATTGACAGGCTTGTTCCACTGTGTGAGACACTGGAACACTGCACTGTAAGGGGGCTGCGGTTTGGTACAGTTGGACTGAGTCAGCGTGCACATGTGAGTCTGGGTGTGTGTGTGTGTGTGTGTGTGTGTGTGTGTGTGTCTTGGCAGACCTGTGGGCCTTGCCTTTTTGCCTCTGATCACACAAGGGACACACACACACACACACACACACACACACACACATTCAAATAGTCAGCAGGCAAGGACTCCAAAACAAGTGGCTGTGTGGCAAAATAATGACATTCGCCATCATTATTAAGACATAAATATTAACATCTCCTGTCCTGGAGTTTTCATATTTGTGGCTGATGATAATTTTCAGTTTGGCAGTACAAATGGCAAGACAGCAAGGCTGCAAGGAAGAGAGAAAAAAAAAGACACAAAAGCAGGTCAAAGAGTAGTCAGTTGTAAAAAGCAATAGTTTTACATTTTGGGAAATGCATTTATACGCTTTGTGGCAGAGAGTTAGATGAAAAGATTGATACCAGTGTCATATTTGTCCATTAAATATGAAGATACAGCCAGAAGCTAGTTAGCTTATCTTAGCATAAAGACAGGAAGCTGGGAAATAGCTAGCCTGGTCTGTTGAACGATAACAAAATCTGCCTACCAGCACCCCTAAAGCTCATAAATTAACATGTTATATATTTTTTGTTTATTCCAGGGGTGGGATGGTTGTCTCTGCTGGTTTCCTGGCAGGTCATAATTGGAATGGTCATACTGTGTGGGCAGGGCCTGTTTAAATTCAAATAAATGCACACATGGATCTGAGGCATGAGACCGGGTCTGTGTAGTTGAAGGTAGAAAACATTCATGGGGTTTCCTGGAAAGAAAACAGCACTTTACTACGACCACATTTGAACTCATAACATGTTAACGCGTAACAAATGTCTCGTTCTTTTCCTTCAAACCCCTTTCTCCCCATTTTCCTCTCGCTCTGCCTCCCCGCTAATTCTTTCAACATGTGCAGTGTTACCATGTTAGTGTCTCGACATGCCACTAAGACAAATCCCCATACATTTTATTGTATATGCGAATAAAATTGTTTAGCTTCTCTTTGCCTATGAACTTTTTTTAAAATTTTTTTAAATCTTTTGTATACATGTGTGAAAACATTCAAATGTTCATGTCTGTCCCATTAGATTTACACACAATTGTACATGGTTCTTTATGGATTCAAAGTTAGCTGTAAAATGCTGAACATTTTGTTACATGTGTCTTGTTGCTTTTTTTGTGCTACTTGCTGTTGCTGTAGTAGCTAATAATATTCCTTGTGCAACTTCGCCTCCGCCAACGCTTGCAAGGTTTAATGCACCTTTAAGTACCCTTTTATTTCTGTCTAATCAATGTTCTAGGCATCAAATGTGATGCAAATAATGAACTTCTAAAAGCTCAATTTGTGTGGCATCATTAGTTGCAGTGGAATCAGCCAAAGTTTCATTCACTGAACAGGTTCAACTCACCAGCAGCGATTCAAGTGTCTAAATGGGTAAACTGAGTCAATTTGTGTTAACTTGCCATTGAAGACCTTTGAAAATTAACCTCTCCCTCTCTCTCTTCCTCTGTTTTTCTCTTCATATACACAGCTGTGACCGGCCTCCTGTGTCCCGTCACATCAATCTTCCGACAACAGTCTTCCAAGGTTGACCTGATTACCAAGAGGCCTCCCTTCCCCTCCTCTCCTCTTCCATCATGCGTCTCCTCGCCACCCTCCTCCTCTTGCTGCTCCTCCGGTCAGCTGAGCCCCGGAGACGCCCTCGGTCAGGGGCTGTGGAGAGGGGCGCCGGGGGCCGTGTACGGGGCAGAGGCAGGGCCGGAGTGATGAGACGTCAAACTCAGGAGTGTAAGGAATACATGGAGGCGGGAGAGAAGTACCTGGACTGCCAGGACAGGCAGCTGACCACCGTGATGCAGGACTGGCCCAAAGACATTCAGCACCTGCTGTTGGCAAGAAATAAGATTCAGGTATGTACAGACAATGAGGCAAGACATAGACCACCTGCTGCTGCAGTCCAGTTATAAGACACAGCTAATAATAATCAACTGATTCTGAGAATGTCTAGTACAGTTTTGTGTAACAAATGCATCATTTTTCTGCTAGTTGTTGAGCTGTCTCAAGCCTCTTACTCTGATCCTAAACCCAGCCAGCTTGTTGATACCATGAGCATCTGTGCACCATTTATTTGGGGCCGAGATCAAAGACACATTTTTCTGATGTGTGTGTGTGTGTGTGTAGGCTTTTGCATGTCGGAGTGAGCGCACAGGATGTGTGTGTCACAGGTGTTGAGAGGAACAAAACAAAATGCTTTGCCAGCGAGGTAATAAATAATGAAAGACGAATGAGTTACAAACACTGATCAAATCGGTGGAAAATGAGTATAATTAAGCTTTACTTTCACCCTTTCAAGTTCAAAGAGTTGGGTTGTTGAATGAATGAGTAGTGAGGGAAAGAATGAACAAAGTGGATTTTATTTTATTTTTCGCTGTATATTTGGCTCTGTTGGATTTTGCATAGAATTATGAAACATTTAAAATGTAGTTATTAAAACTACAATCTGAATGTTAAAGCTATATCCTGCAGTTTGTACTTAAAGCTGCAACAGTGACGAATGCATAGAGACGAATGCATCAAGAAATATTACCCTCAGTATAACTCATTCGTCTCACATCTTTACTGTTTTGGTACGATCTCACCGCTCTCATCTTCCCCGTTAGGTTTTGAGGGACAGCATGTTCTCCCAGTTCACCCAGCTGAAGAGCCTGGACCTCCAGCAGAACGACATCTCCATGGTGGAGGACGGAGCGTTCAGCGGCCTCTCCCAGCTCACCACCCTGCTCCTCCAGCACAACGGACTGAAAACAGCCTCAGAGGAGGTCCTGCTCCCTCTGCCCCGCCTTACCTACCTCCGTCTCTATGACAACCCCTGGAGCTGCCACTGCCCATTGGACAGCCTGGTGAGGACCCTGCAGGTGCCTAGCAATCGCAACCTGGGCAACTACGGCAAGTGTGCGGAGCCCCTGTCGCTGAGGGGCCAGAAGCTGAAGAAGCTGAATGTGGAGTCGTTGTGTGCGAGGCCGGGGGACGGAGATGGGGGGCGACCGAGGCCTCCACCAATCATAGTGAAGCCAGAGGCCACATCCATGTGCCACACCTACATGTTCCCCAAACCTCTGCTGGACTGCAGCAACAAAGGTGAGACTATCAGGTTTTGTATCTCGTGTGATGTCACGTTACAGTGCAATCTACTGAAATGTTGTGAAATGTACTTAAAATCTGAAGCACAGATGATATGTTTTGGATGCTATGTCAGGATAACTGATAACAAACAACCTGTTCGACACGTGATAACATTAGTATAATGTTGTAGGTACTTTTATGCCATTCTAGCAGCATGGCTCTATAAATTGCAGCGTCAGTCAGTCAGTTGGTTAGTCCAAATTTCATGGCAATGTCTTCAATAGAATTCCAACTATGTCCCCAGAAAAGGGTCGACTTGAAACAAACTGAATCTGAGGGGCGGCATAAACTCACACAAATAATCACTTTATTTTTTTTCTGCATTAGAAACTGTTCATTTGCAGCCAAACCCATGTGAAATCAACCTCTGCTGTTGAGTGGTTGGCTGAAGCTTTTTTACTTATTCAGTAGTTATCGAGTGTGACGAAAAATAATTTTCCTGCCAAATATATCCAACAACCAAATAGACTGCCCTGGCAGAGGAGTACCTTGTATAAAAGGTGCATTTGTTAGGTTTGCTGAGCACTCTCCAGTGTAGACTCATGCTTGCCTGTCCAGTGAAATTGGGCACGAGAACTAGTTTGCTGTCTAATGTCTTGGTTACAACCACGCTGAGCTAGCAGAGTTGTGTTTGTTTTATTAAGTCTGCCATGTGGGGCATCTGAACCTCATTGAGAGGGTAGGAGCAGAGTCTGGGCTGGTCACGGTCTGTTCTTTCAAACTCTCACTTTAAGACATCTCGCTCGTTCGACATTATTTCAGTACATGAGGCTGCCTGCTGTGATTGTGTTGTCTCATTTGGCATTTTGATGAGCTGCATTGTGGTGTGTTTGTGTTCTCTGTTGTGGTGTTCAGCACTCCTCTGAATTTTGCAAATACAGCACCATCTCTATTGTATTGTATTGTATTCTAGTTTGGATCATGAATTCATTAATTTTCTGCAGATTTGAGTTCTGCAACAGATTTTAGAAGGCAATATTAACCACCGGCATCTTAATCTGTTTGTGTTTTCAGTTTTAACACTGAGTCAGCGTGGGTAGAAAGCTGCAGAGGGGATGGAGGCAGGCATCAGTCAAAATTAAAAGGAGAAGAGAAGGGAAAGCAAGTGCTTCTCCAACTTTCTTTCAGCTCCTCCAGTTTTCACATCTGGTTCTCTCTCGCTCTGTAAAAATGCCCCAATGAGGCTGCTATCATAGAGGCTGTAACTTCTCCAGTGCCCCATAAAGTTTTTGTTTCAGTGCTGCTTTTCAAAGACAGACTGGAGGCAGGGATGACAATTTCTGAAATTGTGCAGACAGATGACTTAATGTGGGCTCTTTATTCTTGGTTGCTTTCTCATCTTCTCCCTTTTTCTGTTTTCTGTCCGTCCAGCAAATCCCTTTCATCTCTCTCTTCTTCAAAGCACTAAAACACGACTCCTCTGACGCCCAAATAACGTCCTCTGTCAACACACTGAACTGAAAGATTGTCTGTGTCCATGCTTCAGAACAACTGATCTCCCAGATTTAAATGAGCAATTGAATTCTTCTATAAATGTAGAGCTTGTGCCCTTCGCAGAAAGCAATCTTTCACAGAGCATCGACGAGCCAAAACCACACAATGCAGCATCTGTGTTGTGTAAATGCTCGAGAAAGCTTTTTGCATATTTTCCTAATTTTCTTTTTTCTACAGTAGGACTTTTGAATTGATTCATTATCTGAACCACTATAAGGTTTCTCTGTTTTTCTCACAGGCTGATTCCCCCATCCATCTCTCCAGATCTTTTCCTCTTTTTTTATGCCTGGTAATAACTCTACATCCTGCCTCCTTCTAAACCATGCTCTGCCATTGAAAGTTATATGCGATGTGTGAATGTTTCTTAATATACTACAGCTGTTGTGGAGGACATTCAATACATGGTTTCTGTGCTTTTGATTTGCGAGGACGCTCATATAGTTGTACTGTAAGCTGATACCAGTCGAGGTTTGGAGTCTTTTCATTTTGTTGTTTTCACTGCACTGCATACCAGCATCAGTGTTTTCATTAGTTTTATTGCTTGTATTAGCTGTCAATCAGTGTGAAATCTAATTACAGGTAGATTATATCATTGCACATTATGTTTTCTCCTCCCCCTTTTGTCTGTTCAACAATCTAAACACTTACAGATGCTGGCAGAGTTTGGTATGCTGTGGTATGATGGTATAGCCTTGAAAACTTTAGCTTAACTAATGCAATATGGGTTAGCATGCACACGCATATTGAATCTCCATTCACCAATCCACTATTTTAAAGATATACATTGTTTACATCCACATTTAACCGTTTTGCCCAGCCTTGCTGCACAGGAACATAGCTTACAGTATAATGCAATAGCAGGACTGGCATCTTTAAATATTAATGAGCTGCTGTCAGACTATAACCCACATGAGGAATTTGACAAATATCATCATAATGATAATGGTCAAAAATACAAAGAAGTTACACTGAAGTGAAAACAAACTGTGAAGAGGGTGAACACAAGTGTGTGGACGTGGAACAAACATGGAAGATGGTTTTCTTTAACATGGGAATGGAAATCAAGCGGGGAGCGAGAATTAGAAAACCCAGAGCAGAGTGGAAACATACTCTGATCCTTCTGTCTCCAAACCCTATATTTTCCTCTTGTCCATCTCCTTCTCCCTGTTTTTCTCCCCTTCTCCATGTCTCCCTCGCTCTGGTTGGAAGTCTGTTTCTCTGAGGTGAACCACAGCAGATTTCAGGCTCCACATCATTCTCGCTGGAGATCAATGCTATACAGAGTGATTAGAGTTAATATGGGAGTTATTAAGGCTGTGTTTCTCAAAGATGGGATGTGGACTTGTGGTATTATCAAAATGTGCCTAGTAGTCCCAAGTTGATACAGTGGACACATTGTTGAACTCCCTCTAAATATTATGTATCCTGGATTAATACTGTAGGCTAGTTTACTTTAATATTTTGAAATGCATACATTTCAACAGTATTTTAAACAAAGAAAGCAGAAGTCTAATATAGACAGGTTTTCCGTCTACAAACAATCCAGGATGCCTGCCCAGCAGTAGGTAGAACAATCATTGCCACATTGTCATGATAGCTCAGTATTTTCAGTATTTAGAAATACAGAAACTTGCTGGAAACCAGTAAAATGACTCTTTAGAGGTTAATCTGTGGTGCTACACGCCACATTTTCACTAATTGACTTTATTTGTAAGGGACCATGTACAACAGTAAACATAAATGTTACCGTTTGATGTATTGTACCAGAGATAGCTTAAAGCTAGTTTTCATAGACATCAAAGTTTGCTCCACTGGTAGTGAGAAATGACCTCTGTGCGTCCCAAACTATCAAAGGGCAGTACGGGTTAAAAGCATAGAAGTTCTGCTCACACAAGTAACGTTAGCGTAGATAAAGTAACTTTAGCATATGTGAAATTACTGAATAAAGCCTCCTTAATTGGGATATTGTATTAGTAAGATGTTGGATATATGCCAGTGTTACATTAGTGCAAAGGTGTGTGGTTTTGATTGTTTCGGCCTACTTTTAGATTTTGCCTTCAAGACTGTACTCATAAATCAAGAAATCATTGGTTTCCGAAGTAACATAAATGCAACATAAATCCTCCATATAAACTTCAGGCCATTTGAGTGGGCAGCAGAAAAGTGACTCATGTATATGGTGAGTTAGCCGCTTCCCAGTCACGCACACGCCCACACGCATGATATCATGTCAGGCTCTCCCTGGACCTCCTGGATCACAGACAGCGGGCAGTTAGTCAGCAGAAAAAAAAATGAATCTTCCATAATGTCATTTAAGCGAGAGGCAGAGGTAGAGAGCATGAATGAGAAAGAGGACGGTATCAGACATCACTCTCTGCTAACAGCAGGATTTAGCTGCAGACGCTGCCAGGCGCCAAGAAATTTTCCTGCAGTTTGAAGGTCCTGTCTACACTGGGAACTGTACAACTGTTAAGAAACTGAACTGATATTCGACTTCTGGGATCCAGAGAATTCCCAAAGAAATTTTTCACATTGAGGTGAAAAGGTCACTTAAACATTGTGAGAACAGACCATGGGATACTAGAAATACCACTGAAACTGATTATTATTATTGTAGGCAAGTTGGCAGTCACCTCCATGGTTTAATGGTCAAGATGTGGATGGATACACCTTGGATCACAATAGGTTGATTATATTTTGATTATTTTCATTACTTTGTTATTCCCAAGAAGCTGTTGTCATGGTGACATGGCCAAAAAGAGGCAATTACATGTTCTCACTCCTGGCTAAGACAGAGTCTGGATGTATTCATTACGATTTGCAGAAATAAGAGCATGGAGTTTTTACTTGTTTGTAATTCTGTTAACAAAGATGTAACTTCTTGTATAGCCACTTAAAGGGGAACTCCACCAATTATACACATCAAAGTCTGCTTACAGGTCTTAGGAAGCACTACTGCATAGGTAAAAAATAGTTGTATAAAGCCTTTTATGGCTCCAGAGAGAGATGCATGAAGGCTAATAAATTGCCTCAAGTGATGTTGGTTGGGCTGACGACTACAAATTTGAAAATGAAAAAAAAATCTGGGGGTGTTGAGTTAGAAAGAAGTGAGTTTACGAGACCTCTGTAGCCCGCTCGTCATCTCTGCCTGAGGCTAGCAGCTCAAGGATAAAATAGCTGCTGCTAGCAAAACACATCCGAATCTCTGAACAAACTGTCAGCAGTCGAGTTGCATTGTGGGTAATGTAGGTGCCAGGTAAGTGCCGAGCCTGGCTCTTGTTAACTCTCAAGGAAACAGAGTAGCTTTAATGCACAGCCGTTTGGATAGGGAGTCTGTTCTGCTGTCGCTGTAAATCAAAGCATTAAGGCAATAAACCTCTTTTAAAAATGTAGCACGACTTAAACCGTGAAGACCATCATTGTAAGGGAGGACATGACTGCGAGCTCTAATCTAGTCGTTGTAATAGTGATATCCTATAAACAGAGTTGTCAGCATGTTTAGAAAAGACCTCTGCCTCTGTATCTTTTGTCTTAATGATGACAGAGAGTTATGTATATTACATAAAGCCCGAACACAACCCACATGCAAAATTCAGAGCCTAGAAGCAGAGGGAGAATTTATAGGGGATGCTGACAGGTCATTGCACCTTTCTTGTTAAATGCTAGATTTTTGCTTCAGCCTGGGCTTGAGGATGATAAGTAGTGTAACTAAAAATAGTAAACAGAATATTCTCACCTCTTTTCCTAAGGCATGTACTGCACATACCCTCGTGTTGGACAAATAACTGTACTATATATTTCCTCTGCTACCATTATACCTCTAGTCTTGGGTCATATAATGTGCGCAGTTAAGCAAATGAGGTACAAGTGACCGCACATGAAATATAGAATTGAATGAATTTAAAGTTCAAAAGGTAACATATTAAACATGAACAAATTTACTGCTTACCTAATGCTACCACGCAGCACATGTAGTGCTAAGAAAACACATCAAGAAGTCATTCCCCCTGTCACGCCTGGGGCTTGGGTCCAAACCACAAAAATTCACTGCACTACGCACAGTTGACCCTAGAGTAATCATGTCAGCATTGTAAAAAAACAAAACTGTTTCCCTTTCCACTGTCTAAACAGTATAAAATATATTGCACCACCTGCTCCAAACAGAATCTGTATTGACGCGCAAATGAAATGTATCCTGCAGGTGTAGCCGTATATTTCACATTTTGAAAATATGAGAATAACAGTGTAGCTACCCTCTGGAGTAGGATGTGTAGATAAATATCCAGATTAATGTTCTGCACTCTAAAAAGCTTAGCACCATCTATTCAAACTATGTAAGTACTGCTGTACATGTACTGCAACACATACTCTGTGTGTTTAACTAATAATGGAACCTCCATAGGCTGTTTTGGCAAATGACTGACTAAATTGTTGCACAAAGTAATTCAAACCTGGCACTATATAAAGACATAAAGCAGGCTATAGTTTAGACTCCATAGGATAAATGAGGAAATCACTTATGTAACACCCAATGGCCAAACTAAATGTATATATTATATATATATTTCAGTAGCAAAGCACTTCTTTTTTTTTTTTTTTTTGGACAGAAAAGTCCAAGAGGGACAGATGTTCACATGCGCACCGAAATAATGACTCCTGCAGATTCAGCAAAAACCCAGTCCAAACCCAGTTATGAATGAAGGACTTTCCTGACATGTTCTCTCTCTTTCTCCCTCTCTCCGTATGTTTCTCCATTCAGCAGTCCGCTCTGAAGAGGCACAGATGTTAAAGAGCACAAGAACACTTTATCTAAAAGATTCGCTCCATTAAAAAATCACAAGATACCCCAAAGGCTCCTGATAAAACGTCTGACTTCCTGAAAACACATTTAGCTTCAGGAAGCAATGCTAAAAGAGCGAGGGATACGTAGATAATAGTTCTCTTTCCATCTTTGGCTCTCCTTTTTTTCTTTCTTAGCCAGGGGAAAACAGGTCCTACTGGTCACAGACACCAATTATCCAGTCTCAGCCTACTGTCACTGCTGAATACGCAGCGTAGGAGATTACCCTCATTCACCATAAAACACAGAAGACCACAGATGCATCTGTCTTGGACAGAGAGGATTTGTTTCTGGCTCAAAAGGTCTGATTTCTCACAAATGAGCCTGGGAAATGAGTCTGATATGAGAGTGCCAGCATTTTATTTTTCCAGCCTTTTCTAATCTGAAAATCTGCTTGGATAAAGTTGCAGACACATGTACACCTAAAGGCATTAGGAGTGGGATTCCCTTCAGACTTCCAGGTCTCACTGTGGAGAACTGATAGCTTTGTGGAACTCAAGAGACTCCACAGTCTGTTTCTGCCTTTGTAAATGTCTCTGCCTGCTGCACACTCATCAGCTAGCACTACATCACATCACTCAACAATAATATTACATTTCCTGAGTGCATTGGCCACATCTGTGTGCATTATGTAGATGTCTGTCCTGTGTGCGTGTGTGTGTGTGTGTGTAATTATATTTTCTTAGATGATTTATGGCACCGTGCCTCCATGATAACTGGCCACAACTGTGGCAGTGAAGTGTGTGCATAAAGACTGCAACATCTGCACTATAAAAGTGTCCATAAGCATTCTTCTGAGCACATTATACAGTCCATGTAAATAAATACATGCAGGAAACTAGTCCACATGCATGTATACACGAATGCTCAACCACAGACATATTGTACACACTTTTTTTTTTTAAGTCTACAAAAAAAAGCAGTCATTTTATATCAAAACAAATATTGTTTGATTATGTATCGGTCAGTATTCACTAGCTAAACATACTTATGTTTCCTCTCATCTGCAACCATTTTGCAAATTGCTTCAAAAACAATCACCCATCTTCATTTTGATGGTACAGGTTGCAGGGGCCACCTACTCAGTTTTAAACAGAACTATGACTAGCACAGCAGATGTGATCTCCATTTCAGCTGATTTTCATATTTTCACAGATACTGACAAGTGAAACAAGACTAGTGACTGTGGGAACCACAAAACCAATTCAAAATCCATAAAACAAATACATCTTTTGACTTCAAAAGCCTTCGATCCAACTTCCAAACTTGTGCAATAACGGTCTTAACATGAATCTGGATCTGCTCATTGTCTGTGGAGGAGCTCCATGTATCTAGATTCAAGCTTCAGCTTTGTTTATAGCTTTGGGACAAAATGTGTTGACAGTGACAAATCTTTATTTTAACTGTCCCAACATTGCAGGAATGATATAGCATTTGTGAAATGTGCTTCAGCGTGGGACTTTGATTTAAAAACTCCAGAGAGGACCTGTTATCGAAATGGGAATATGTGGGAATCACTGTTTCATACATTAGAGTCTTTAAAGACACTCTTACAGTGGGGAAATGTGTGTGTGTGAGGCTGGAAACACTGGAAGAGAGTGAAAACACTCCTCTCTGGCACAGAAGTGAAATATTGTCATACATGCTGTCACACTTGACTCCATCTTGAAAAGGTTAAATGTTGCACACAACCCACACAACATCTTGAAAATGTAGAAGGATGCAGACAGATTGGATTTCCAGCTCTCCTGATCCTGATTTCATTTGTTTGTGCACATCTGCCTCTTCTTCTTTGCAATCTGTGCAAAAGCCCAGTTTCTTCACGGCAAGTATTAAGTTTGACCTTTTACACTTTTTATTTATTTTTCCTGCACACACTCTGTCATTCCAGCTCCTTTCAGAGTTGAAGAACTTATGTTTGTTTGTCTTTCCTTCTTTGCAGATTTGAATAACATCCCATCTGACCTGCCATCTGACATAGTGAAGATGGATCTGTCCAGTAACAGAATCAAACATCTCAGGCCCAAACAGTTCCTGCTGTCCAAAGACCTCAAGCTGCTCAACCTTAGCAGCAACAGCCTGCACCATATAGACACAGGTAACGCAACAGCCCCACCCTCTCTCTTTCACACACACACACACACACACACACACACACACACACACACACACACACACATACCTGATCACATACAGTACATCTCGGTACTTCAACAGTGTATTATTTATACCACTAAGAAAGTACTGGCAAAACGAGAAAGATATGATATAAAAAATGTCCCATATGATATACTGGTGCCATAGCGTTCAGTTAAAATGTTACACATTTAACAACACGAATGATCAAATATACGACTCTTAATACTAAATAGAGATCATGGAAAGGTGAAGGAAATGCGGTTAGGTCCTTCGTCAGGGAAACGCAAGATAATTTAGTGTTCGAAAGATCAATTTCACTGAAGCAGAATATCTGTTCTGAATACTTATTCTGTCTCTGCACTAGAGGAGCGCCATTAAAAAAGTGCAGACTCATTACTCTCTCCAGGCTAATGATGTCTGGGCTCATGCTTTCCTGCCCAGGAGGGAAATCCTTTAAATAAAACCCTGTAGTTTTTTTTTTTGTTACCCTGCAACACATGTAAACAATCTGCTGTAGCTCGTCTCAGTGTGTCCAAGACTATTTGGAAACTGAAGAATACATTCTGTGTAATTCTAAGAGCTTGTGATAGCCAGTGACATATGGTCTCAATCATGGTTGCTCCTTCTAATCATGTTCACGTTTGGAGCAAAATAAAACAGAATCATTTTCAAGAGGTTGTTTGGTTACGCGTTTCATGAGGAGGATGGCCAGAGTGGAAAGGAAACATGAATGAAAAGGCAAGACAAAGGCTCTGGCACACCTGGATTGTTACTAATAGACGCACAGTTATTTGCAGTCGTCATTCATTGTTGGTTTTGGCCAATTTTTGTGCCAGATTGTTGTGGGTTTTTCCTCGCAGGACAAACCCCATAATAGACAAAGCAATAATTTAGACAGTCACAGGAAAGTACAGTATATTTGAAGGTCAATTTAGCGCACGTTCCTATGACTAATTACTTGACACTTTAGGAATTGTCACAATGTGGGGGCCCCACCCATCTGAAAAACTTCTTAATATTCTCCAAGTCCCTGTAGAAGATCCGTCTTGCCTGCATCTTCTTTGTGTTACTGTAAGTGAAGCAACAAAGAAGCAGCAGACAAATATGTAATAGTGGGACTTATGCAAGAGTTATATCTGTAGTTATGGTGACTAGAGACTTTGAAATTGTGTTTATTTGTTATGGAGACTTGTTACCAAGATCAGCCCCAGAGCGGGGCAAGTCTGGGGGGTAAATCCTTAATTTATCACCTCTGCTGAAGTTGGACGAGGGTTGCGTTTTCGTGCCATTCTGTCTGTTCCTGTGTTAGCTCAAAGAATGTCAACGCTTGTACATTAAAGCTGGAAAAATTGATGACAGTGTTTAAAGCATTAGCCTCAGTGGGTGTGTATGGATCAGCGATCCTGGTGGGAGTGCTGATTAAAATACTTGGAGGTTAGGGTGTTACGTCGAGCTCTTTGCTTGCATTTATTCTCTGACAAACAACTGACAGTAGTCTCAATGGATGCTTTGAAACGAAGCACAGATGGAAAGAAGAATCATGGAAGAACTGACATGTCACAACAGCTGGCTAAGGGAAGTGTGGTCATTAAAGCAACAGTTTGAGAGTTTGGGAAATGCAGTTATTCGCTGTCTGGCAGAGAGTTAAGTGAGAAGATTGATACCACTCTCATGTCTGTACGCTAAATATGAATCTACAGCCAGCAGCCCGTTAGCTTTGCATAAAGTCTGTAAAAAGGGGGAAACAGCTACCCCTCTGTCCAAATGTAACAAAATCAACATACCAGCACCTCTGAAGCTCACTAACTAACACGTTATATCTCATTTGCTCCTCCTCCTCCCATTTTCCTCCCCTCCTCTCTTCCGTTCAGTAAAAATCAAAGTTAGGCCCAAGGCTAGTGGACGGTACATAATGGGACGGCGGAGACTGTTTCACAGCTAACGATGTCTGGAACCTTTTTAAGGATGTCAACAGTCACCTTTTTAACTCAAGTTAGTTTGATTTTGGTGATCGTGAGGCCCAGCTGAAAGTCACTGTAGATTCACACCCATATAAGTGGAAATGTATAAGAAATCATTATGCACGTCTTATTATCAAAATGATGACAATTCAGGTCATTTGGTCTTGGGTTTACCTGTTAAATCCACTTGAATTATTTACATTTAATGCATTAAGCAAGTGCAATTGCCCCATCATCTTTAAGAAAGTGTGTCATTTTCAACATAGTTCAACAAAGGTTTCACTAGCCAAAACTGTGTACTGCTGCTGTCCTCCAAAAATAATCATTTTTCTCCCTTTATTTGAAAGATGATATGCTCTGAAAGTGTTTCATAATTCTAAAAGGTTGGAAAATGTCTAGAGTCAATTGACTCAAAATACAATTCTTTCTGAAAAGTTTACATTTTGGGCATACCCATTTTTCATTGTTACATGTTGACAGGTGTTAAGAGTGACTCATTGTTTTTAGTTTTTAGATTCATTCAATGCTGTTTGAATAAACCAAAATTCTTCAAGCACATCTTTATTTGCAGGATGTGTAAATAAGCAACTGTTTGCTAACAAATTTACCATAAGGTGATAATATGTCATTGTTTTGATCGAAGCTTGGTGCACTGTCTCCAAGTGGCCAAAAATAAATACATTTTTTAAAGCATTTACGCAGGTTTAACCCAACAGGAAGTGTCCAGGGAGACAGGATAACACTTTTAGTATTCAGACAGCAGTATGAGATGCCATCTTATTTTGGTCTACTTTTCTTCCCCTCCCAGCTGCATTCGCAGGCCTGCTGTACCTCCGAGAGCTCGACCTGTCCAACAACAGCCTCCATTACTTCCAGTACGGTGTACTGGAGGACCTCTACTTCCTACGGAAGCTCTCGCTGGCGAACAACCCCTGGATCTGCGACTACAACATCCACTACCTGATCTACTGGCTCAAGCACCACCCTGGCGTCTTCTACACTGGCCTGATCTGCTCCGAGCCACAGGAGTTCAGGGGCTGGCGCGTCGAGGATTACGTCAAGACCTACAACGGGGAATGTCCGAAGGATAAACAAACTGGAGGGATGGATACGGGACAGGGAGGACAAGGGGGGGCAGACAATGAAGCACAGGAGGTGGTGGGGGAGCCAGGTGAGGGGCAGGGCGAGCGTCTGCCTCGGCCCCTGAAAGAGAAGAAGCTCAATAGGTTTGAGATCATCAGGCTGAGTTAGAATGGAGGTGGATCGGTGGACTGGTGGTTTAGTATGGAGGGAGGAGTGTTGGATTAAAATGGAGGTCTGTGGACAGACTGAAGAATGGATTAATAAAGGTAAACTCAATGATTTGGTGTTTAGATACAAATGTGATGAGTAAGAGTACAATTTGTGGATAAAACCCATTATTTCTGCTTAAAATGACTTTTTAGTGATCAACATTTTTCATTGTTTGGATAACAAAAAAACTCATTTTGGGACATTAAAATTTTCTTGAAAGATTATTAGTTGCAATGTGATATTGCTAAGTTTACCTTTAAACATTAAGCAAAGGTTTAGGAGATGCCATTTGAGTTTTGTTCCCAATCCAGTCTGTATCAGATCTAATAACCTCCCAAAAAACGTCTCTTTGAATTTCCCATACAATAACCTGCAGGTGCTCTCTTTTTCCTGTTACAGTAGTTTTGATATTGAGTTCAGAATACACATTTTTCTTATTCAAAAAAGTAGGTTTTGGTCATTTTTTGTATTAACGTATGACATTTTCTACCTGTTTTCTGGAAATAAAATTGGGTTTATTTTTTCTGAAAATCTGTTTTACCAAGTGACGGAAGGTAGAAATACTGAACTTGTTTACCTACAGTGCCACCAGATATGATGGGAAGCAGATGTCTTGCGTCATGCAGTGACTTGTTGTTTTAATGAGGTCGTAAGTTTCCAGATATATTTTACTGGGAATCTGCCAAGTGCATCATGACTGATTATTACCTGTAAACGTGCCAAATTATAAAAAATGGCCTGATATCAGACCTTAACAGTGACGATGATGGAAACTTTGACTCTGTCACAGCCAAAGTTTTTTTTTTGGATTTGGCATCCAAATCAAGTAACCTACTCCTGAAACTGCCCACAGGTCACATTTCAGCAGATGAAAGGTATTACATGCACCCAAGAAACTGACTTCTGTCAGTGATATTTTATTTATTTTTTGGAAGCCAAAGGCGGGAAATACAGTCTTCATTGATTGTCAGCTAGCGCCACCCAGTGTGCAGGAGACCAACACACAACAGCCGACGTCGTCCTTTTTGAAACTTGAACTAGTATCATGCAGATTCTCAGTCCTATGGGAATGCCATATTTTTGTCACATGTAAAACCAGGTTAATTAATTTCTTGCAGTCATTGAAGGGCTAAAAAATAGACAACATTACAATTTAGCAGAACTTTACTAAGTAAGTAAGTAAAGATGAATAAAATGATTGTATAGTCATAGATTGATCATTTATTGTTTGTCAGATGGAGCAAAAGTTTCATTCTGGGTAAAGGAAGAGGCTAGACCTGGATTGTTCCCACGGTCGTTCCACTCATAAGTAAATCACTAAACATTTAGGCAGATGAACTGTATCAGTGTAACAATCAATGTAAGTCCAGCTACATGACTTCCAGGTTGGTGTTTAAATAAGGCCTGCCAACTTGGCATTAGACACAAAGAAAGATTATATCCTGGATGTAAGCCTTGTCAGCTCAATTACTGACGGGAAGTGATCTTGGCAAAGTTCAGCCTTAAAGGTGATTTGACTTTTTTCCTGTTTACTGGGTTGATTGTAAACGTAGTTAATTGTTTCTTAGTGCAGTCACAGATGTTTTAAATCACCTTGGTATTTATTGTCAAAGGCAATGATCAACCAACCTGCAGTCAAAGATTATGTGTTACAGCACAGTGCCCTCTAGTGTTCACTAGTGGTCCATTGAAGGCCCAACAATTTTCTAAAACACTTAAAGCTGGTTTCCCGTTAATTTGTCACCCATTAGTACATGACAGCCTCAACCAAATCCTCTACAGAGACTTTGTTTCTCACAAAGAGACAAACTTTGTCCTGTTTCTTCATGTCAACTGATCAGAAATTGTAAGAATCAATTTGACCACGTTCACAGCCTATTATAGACATTTATGACAATGTAAGACATCATTATGTATATAACTGTGACAAAAGAAAGTCAAACAAAAATGTATAATTCACAGTCTTCTGGCTTGTAGCAGGTATTTTCATCCAGAGCGCAGCAGCAGAGGATCACAGCTCGTCATAGAGGCACCACAAGAGGTCACTTGGGTGAAATACTCGGAGTCTTATGGATGAGTAGTCTTTCCCAGCTTATCGGCAGAGTGAAGACAGCATTGTGACAATACAACACAAATGATGTTGTTGTGATAAGGATAGCGTAGCTAGCTTCAGATTTTGATTAGTTTTGGTAGTGCAAACTTAAAAAAAACATTGGAATAGTAACAGTCGCACAGCATTTTGTGCAGATAATATTACATCAATTGGAGGAGAAAAAAACAGTCCAGGTGTGGTTAATATAAATGAGACTGGTTTACTGTAGCTTTACCCAACACTGATGATCACAGCCGTCACAACTGTCTCCTACTCCCCCATTACTAAACATGACTGGTTTGTCATTCTTGTCCTTGTAGCAGCAGCTGAACAGCTCTCTTGGGTCAGGTAAGTCACAGAAAAGTACACTGGATTGATTTTTCAATACTTTCCAATAAATGCCTGAACTTCCTCAATGCAAAGACTCCTGATTGGTGAGGCTTTGCCAGCCATATTCCACATCCACGCCATCTTTGGATCTTCTTCCATTCCTCTTCTGCAACATTCACGATGAAAAGTGTCCGTCATCCTCTTCCTCACATTTTCAACCTCGGTCACCTGGCTTTCATCTTCCCTGTCCTATCCACGTTTGAATCAGCAACATGACTTCTTCTCCGGTGGTGTGTAGGCAGCTACGTTGCCATTGACCGGCCGAGAGTTGGACCGGAGGAGAACTCGAGGTGTGCTGTTGCTCTCCAAGTCCCCCTGCTGGACATTAAGGCCGTTGCGAGACAGCAGCTCTCTGGCCATCATCATGAAGGCTTCTTCCACGTTCTGACTCTCCTACACGCAGAGAAGGAGATAGAGAACTTTAGATAACCATTTTAACCAACTTCTCCTCTGTGTTTTCTATGTACACTCATTACCTTTGCAGATGTTTCTAGAGCAGCTAGTATCCCTCTCTCCTTTGCCAGGTTGCAGGCTGCCTCAAACTCAACCTGGCGTTCCTGCTCCAGGTCACTTTTGTTACCTAGATGGAGACAATCAGGGAGCTGAGAGATGTAAACACCTCAAGATGACCCTTAAATACCCAACAGGAGTCTGTATCGCCAAATTTCTGGTAATATTATTATCAATGCACCTAATTTACATGCTAAGGCCAACATTTCAACACACTTAATTGTACATACAGTACTATAAGTACTACTGCAAACATAAGTTTTAGAGGGTAATACTAACAGCGAGTTGTTTAAAGTCATTTAACCCGCATTAAATTGTTAAATTATGTAATTTTTTTGTATTTAGTTGAGTTAGGTATGATGGTTCAAATCCTGCTTGCAGCGCTCTGTGTATTTCCAGTACTTACTCAAATATATTTTTTTCTGACATTAGGCTCTAAGGCTTTGCTGCAAAAAGGTGCCACCTATGTTAATGAAAGCATTAAAAAGCCTCACCAAGGCACTAATGTTCAAATTATCACCTTCAACAACATTCAGGGAATTCAGTGTGCTCTGGGAAGCGATCATCATTAAATAATCCCTGACAACTGAGACAGGCACGTTGTACATCCCTTTCCTCAGCTGGGAGAGATAATCACTCAGCACTTAAACTATTTAATTGAGAAACTAAAGCACTCTATGCACATAGAGTAGGCAAAATAAATAGACAAATAAATAAATCAGATTTTAGTTTTAAACTTTTTCAACACCACAAACTTCAGCCTAAAAAAATGATTACATGAAACCTACACCTGTCTGACACACGCTCATTGCAGTGCTATTATTTACGTTCTCAAATGTTTCTGTTATTTTGTCCACCCTCTTGCACAAGTCCCTTAAAATACACACACACTGTATTCACGCCCTCACATGTGAACAGTCACACCCACGCTCACCTATGAGAACCAGCACCACGTTGGATGCTCCATAGAGCTCCACCTCCTTGATCCAGTGAGTCACTGACTCAAAGGTCGAGCGTCGTGTGATGTCATAGGCGATGATGGCGCCGTGAGCGCTGCGGTAGTAGCTCTGGGTGATCGTACGAAACCTCTCCTGACCTGCCGTGTCCCACACCTGCATCTGTTACACACACACACACACACGCACAGATGATGAAATACACGACTGGATGTATGGCTGATATGCACATAAACAACAAACAATGACAGTAGAATGACTATGAATATGACACACACACACACACACACACACACACACACACACACACACACACACAGGACATATTGTTTCAGACTCCTTGGTGTCCCTCTGCAGAACACTCCCTGAGCATCTGACAGACCATATTAACGTGGTAACGGCTGTCATAGCAACCAATCCAGACGGATCAGCTCAACCTATTTGTTGTGTTGATGGTTTGAACCATGTCTACTTTTGCTATCTGGACAAGCTTAAAAACCAGACCATAACATCATTTTTTTTTGTTTTGTTTACATTTTATTAACGAAATAAAAGCTCACATCTTAACATTGCAGAATATAAACCTGTAAAAATATAGAATGCATGGCCATACTGTGTATAACACCCCTTTAAAAAAGTCATTCTTCTACAGCGCTTTTTCCTTCTTAATGACTGTCTTTATGTAGAAAAAAATAAAGAATGCAGTGAGGGAATTGACTCATTTTGTCAAGGAATAATCTCCTAGCGTTTTCAAAATACGTATCTGCTTTGCTACCTGTATTCATATGACACAGCTGTGATTTAACTGACATCTAGTTTATGAAAGCTTAAGCACTTCTGTTACAAACTCAAGTATAATACATGTTAGAGTTTTAGCAGTGATTTATTAGTAGTAGTTTGTTGGTAAACTCAGCTCCATTAAAATAGAAAATTCAAGGAAAACAAGGAAACACAGTTGTGAAATGTACTCAATATCAGGTAGCTCAGTTACATATAGCCTCAGGCTTGAATTGTTTGTTGGGGGTTGAGGTACACACACTGTCATTGTTCGGACGCATTTGAACCCTTAACTTTTCACGATTCCAGAGGAATTCAATTGATTGGGTTGTTTTAATAACCTTACGGTGACCTTATAATGTGATTTACTGATTCATAAAAACAGACGGATTAAATGGGGGGGGGGAATGGCTTCTAGACTATCAAATGCAGACATCCTGCCTGTAGACGCCGTCAGTTATACTCTGGAATGGAAAGGAAGAGGGAGAAGTGTCAACTATCAAAACTTAAATTCATGGTTTGGGTCTTCATTACATAAATCGGGGGTGGTAACCTTTGACATCATAATTCTCTTAACCAATCAAACTTTAGGATTGAAGACGTAGACAGATGAAATAATTCCTCCTGAATTAAAGGTGAGTTCATGACACGTTTGTTGAGATGAGACTGCGTGCCATTGATTTTTACCCTGCAGTTATCTAACTGGCTTGTCCACAATACAATACAGTTGGTGTAGGTGTGTTTAGTAACAGATCATACCTCCCTCCTGGCTATGACAAATCTACGACAGTCCTTGTGAGATAGATACCCCATACCTGACAGTATCATTAGTGAGTCTACCTATTGATCAATACAGGTAATCAGTTGATTGGTGATGATCGGAAATGTGCAAGCCACCATTTAACTGAATGATTACAGTGAGATTGTTTATTATCAGGTAACATACTGACTTTTGCTGCATGCGGAACCAACCTACCTAAATCATTTAGTTCCTTTTCTAAGCTCGGTGACGGTGCCAAGAAGTCATTCCAGGTTTATTTCTGTCCGCACAAAAGCTCGAGCAGATAAACCTGAAGGACAGGTCCTTCATGTGAGCAGCTGGTCTGACTTGTTCCGGACTGAGTCTAACTTACACTTTAACCACAGGACACCTCTCACTGTGGTGTCATTAACCCCCAAACCTAGAGAAGTCCATCACATCTGAGTGGCCCTTTCCTGTCTCTGACAGGAGTTGCATTTTCAAGTTTCCAAAAAGGCCTGTGACCATGCTATGCAGCCTGTCGTTGTCAGAGCCAGCTGACTCTACAACACCCACGATAAGGATCAGGGCATTTATCAGGCATCACTGGAGCATAATCAGGGGTTCTGCTTAAGACTTTTAAGACCTTTTTAATACCACATACAATGCAATTTAATACCTGTGTCACGATCACAAAGTATGAAAGCATGATGGAGAACCAGTAGGGATGATATGGCCTTATTTGTTTATACTTCCCAGATGTATATAACAATAATTCTTAATGATATAATGAATTAAATTAATGTGACCTGGACCCAGATAAACAGCATAAAATGGATGGATGGATTAACCAAACTTCATTTAAGTTTTTTGCTAAAATCAACACTTGCCCATTATGAGACGATGAGCTTCCTTGCTACTGCAGCAAGCAGTGCTTAATGGTGCCGAGTGAAACTCAAAAAAAAGGAAACAAACACACACACAAAAAAAAACAACGACTGAACAGCCTCCTGTGTGCACAATCCACTGTCGAAACAATCTTTTAGCTTAGTTCAGTTTAGTGTGTAATGTCTCCTGACAGTCACATTCAAAAACATTTGATACCTAACATAACTACCTTTTAGGAAACTGAATTCAGTGCTTTTTAAGGCGATTCAAGCCCTGAAGATGATCATTTGCACTACTCACATCTTGCCAAAGCTTTACTTTAATCTGCAGTCACATACTGGTAGGCCAAATTCTGACAGTAGTTTTTCACTTTATAAATTCTGAAACTCGTAAAAGCTACTCTGTTAATGGCTTCAGTGACTACAACATTTACTGTATTTTGAAAATGAAATTCTGAATCTACTCTACCCACTATGGCGGGTTGCACAGAAAGGACAGCATATGGGTGATTTGATATTTTGTACTTGATACTTTTAACACCACCTCAACACACACATACCCTAAAAGACTCCACGTGCATATATATACATCAACATACCTGTTTATATGTCCACCAAGTCTACTGCACAAACACACTCAAACATACCACTAACCTACTAGTACTAACCTTAACCTTCTTCCCCTCTATATCCACGGTCCGTACACTGAAATCCACTCCGATGGTGTTCTGCTGTCTCTCTGAGAAAATCCCTGACTTGAAATTCTGAACCACGCAGGTCTTCCCTACGTTAGAGTCTCCGATCAGGATGATCTTAAACAGGAAATCGAAAGAGTCGTCATGTTCAGGTCCTGGGGTCTGCATGGTGGAGGCCCAGTAGGAGTGTGTGTCTTTTTCTGTGGATGTTTAACGTGTGAGGATGGAGGAAATTATCTCCCTTATACTGTAGATCACTTGGTATGTTTGGACTCCAAGAGATGCTGGGTTATCTTTATGCTTGAATAAAAGCTGAGTCATAGGAAAGAAAACTGATCCCAAAATGCTATTATGTTGAGAAGTTTCATCCCAAAAAAACAAACAAAAAATCCCCTAAAAACCCGTCAGGTCACCAGGCTAGATTTCCAGCAGCAGGTTAAATTTAGTTGAATTGGTCCACATATAACCTGTTAAACCAGTTTAGGGTTGTGAGAAAGTGTGTTTGTCAAGATGTAAAATGGTGCAGGTCAAAAATTAGAAAGTGCCTGACAATCCATTTCCCTCTCCAGCAATGTTTTCAAAATAAAATTTCAGTGGTCTAAAATTTGAATAATTTAGAGTGTAGACATTTCAAAGTACCAGGCACACAAGCAACAATATGGAAGAATCAACTGTGCCTGTTTTCAGTTGCTAAAAACTCAGTTTTCTTTATAATTTTGCATTCTCCCTGTCTTACGTCTCCCCCGTCTTGTGCTCTTTCAGTAGGACAAAACTGCCTCAGTCTCTGCTCTGCTGCTCCTTTCAGCTCCTTCTCAGGTGTTGACCCACTTCATGGCCCACAGCAACAGAAGGCATGAATGCCCGTCCCATCCT
Organism: Macquaria australasica; assembly: GCA_005408345.1. Taxonomy (NCBI): domain Eukaryota; kingdom Metazoa; phylum Chordata; class Actinopteri; order Centrarchiformes; family Percichthyidae; genus Macquaria; species Macquaria australasica. The sequence goes on from SEMN01000011.1 coordinate 722,569, forward strand.
TTTTGTCCTCCTGCACAGGTTCTGGTTAGCGGTCTGTCAGAGAAAAAAAAAGGAACTTCCTTTAAATAAAAAAAAGAAATTTAAAAGATGCTTTTCTGTAATCCAGGTTCCTGTCCAATCCACCTGCTGTTCTTTCACACACGTGTCAGTATTTTTCCTCCCTGGCATCTCTCCCTCCCTTTATCTGTCTTTCTGTCATCAGTTATTCCTGTTCTTACAGACTTATAGCCTCCTGCTTCTCTCTCTCTCCATAGCACCTGTGGAAACAATAGAAACCCGCCCTACCTGTTCCAGAAAAGTAGCCCAGCCCCATTACTGCTGTTGAATCCTGGGAAATGCAGTCATTTTTGCCAGGAACTCCCACAGACCCAATATCTGTTGAAACTCACACATTATTTTAAATTCTAGTCAACATCCCAAAATTTACAAAGATGCTGAATTTGACAGGCTGAATTAGAGGAGAACGTGTAAGCTAAAGGACACCTAGAATTTGCAAACCTGAGGGGAGATTACATTGTACAGTTATTGAGTATTTTTAGACTAAACGTGTTTAAATTTGACTACTTTTAGAACTAGTAATAGGCCTAGCATTTAGAACTTCATGTTGGGAAACAAAATTTGCAAAAAAGTATAATCCCTCAGTTAACTGAATAAATTAAATGTGAAGAATCTATATAATTAAAAAAAAAGGGACCTTGGACTGTCCTTTTGGAATCTGGTCAAGATTTTCTGAGGGTGTTCATATCGCACACAACCACTGCACCCATCACTCTTGGTTGAATTCCTTTAATCATCATGGCCGAGTGTCATTCCTGTGCGCTAATCCTCTAGATTCCAATATTTCCGACTGCACGTGAAAGCGGCACAGAGTATCCTCATCCAGTACATCACAGTGACGTCCTGTGCGGATAGATAGATAGATAGATGCCCTTACTGTTCAGATCTTAGCTTTATAGCCATAATATTTTCTTTATGTAAAAAGGGCGTTTTAAAGCTCGGGAGAGAAGCAGCAGCATGCAGCGGAGCGCAGTGGTCGTGGTGGCGGATAAAATTAGCCTGAAAAGGCCGTTTATTTTTGCAAATGCTGTGCATATGGTAGGTGAATTTCCCTGCTTTTGAATGGAATTTAAGCCAAGAGGCCTATTCGATTGCCTTTTATATGCCATTTCTCCGATCAAATGTTTGATTTGCTGCTGTTATTTTGACCCAAATGATCAATCAAGTCTATAATTAACCCAAAACGAGCCTCGTGCTACATGTCTGTCTCATCATCAGCCTACAAACATGCTGCAGCATCCATCAGATTTATGTACAATGTGGCAATGTCTGCAGTGCATGTTATGCCAAAATATTTAAGGTTATACACAAAGAAAGATGAGACAGACAATCTACTGGTAGCTATATCAGAAAGACGCCATAGTGGTGGTTATAATTTGCATTTACAAAGGATAACAATCCTTTTCCATCCCTCCTCTCCCCTCAAAGAATATCTGTGTTGTTCTTATGATGCTAATGTTTACAATGTGGGAGTTTAGAGCCAAATGCAGTACAGGTCTCGTTTTGGCTGTGCTATTACTGTCCTGTAATACAAGATATTATTTCAGTTGTAGGCTAAGCCTGGATAGCATGCTACTGCCTTCCATTATCTCTTAAATGAACTCCTCTAAGAGGTGGCATCTATGAGTTCACCAAAAGGCAGCAGAATTTTAAAACACTTGAGATGGTACTTTTATATTATTATTATTATTATTATGGATTGGATTATGAAATAATTTAGAGACACAAACCTAAAATATGTATTTCTTCATTGTCTGTCTTTTCATGTCTTCTTAACTTACAGCTGTTTTTTTGTTCCTTTCTCCAAAGGCGCTGTGCTTCTTCATGTTGACGATGACAGTGGCTTGGCACAGGGACCTCGTACAAACTGGCAAAGTAAGATTGACCTCAGATGTTCTTCTGACCGGATGAAAATGATTTCCTAAGCAGATAATATTATTTATTGGAGGCGGAAATAGCTTCCTGTCATGTCAGGCTTTAAAGGAGCAAAAGAGTTGCTGGGATATCCAAGGACAACTGGGGGGGGGGGGGGGGGTTATTAATGCATGGCTCTTGCTTGGTCTTCCATCAATATATTGTCTCTTCTCTGGAAGACCGGAGTTCAAGCCCTCATGTTGGCAAGCAGTTGAAGTGTCCTTGGGCAAGACAGTGAATTATCTTCAGGCGCTAAGGGTACAGTTCTGTAGCTGACCCTGACCTTTGACCTCTTTTGTAGCCATGCTATCTTGGAAATACTTCTGTGACAACAAAATAATATTAATATTCAGTGTGAGTGAATATCTCAGATGAATCATACTTCCTCCACAGATCCTTTGATCTTAGGTTATTTTCTTACATAAAACAATAATGTACTCAGTGTATCGCTTTAATGCCAATGTTATTTTTCTCCTCAGCTGGTGTCCAGTGTTTCTGTAGTGATAATGTACGTCATGGAGATCGGCTGCCTGCTGCTCTCAGTGCTCGGTGTGTTTGGAGCCTGTAAAGGAAAGAGATGGTGTTTGATTCTGGTAAAAACCTGCTTTAAGTGTTTGTATTACTACTGTGTGTGTCTTACACAAGACTTTGTTGTGTAGGACAGTATGTGTTTAAAAATGATGCTTCTCGTTCACTTACTATTGTTGGTTTGTGCGTGTGTGTGTGTGTGTGCAGTATGCAGCTGGGATGGCGGCAGCCAGTCAAACAATAATTGTTAGAACAGCACTAAGTTACCAAGATGTTTATGAGGTATAGTACTTGTCCTGCTTTTATGAGCAAATTCTGATCTGATTTTTTACAATATCTTATAGTACAACATAACCCACAACTATTAAAAAGGAGTTTTAACTACAGGGTTCAATGTGATTTCTCTCTCCTCAGAAACGTGTGGTCCGTGAGGAGTCCAAGTTGCTGTCCATGATGCCACTTACTGGAACCAGCAAAGCCAACAGGACTCTGCTGTATAGCATTCAAGAAGAAGTAAGCAGCTTTCTTTGAATTTTTTCAACTTGAAGTTAATTGGGCCAAGTTTTATAACACACAATCCAGATAAAACATCCCTTTTCTTCAAAGTGCAGTGGGGATAGAAGTAAAATTACTTTCTAGGGTATTTTTGTCCACCACAATTAAATGGTGTGTGTCCGTTTGTCCATCTATAAAAGCTTATGTCAGCACTGTTCCAGCATTCCCTGAAGAAAAGATATCTCATACTGATCTGGCATTTAGAAAATTACTGAATTCAGTGCTAATTCCAACCCCCAAAACATCTGGTTATTATATTAACCGTGGTTCTCTCTGTTACATGTTAAATTATAACAGGGGTTATGTAACCCCCTGTCTACTCAGATGTCAAAACATATTTATGGTGTAACATGAAAAAAGTAAATATTAATGGGTTGTGTCACTCCTGTACGGAAGCCGAGAACGGCCATGCTTGCAATTATTTTTTTAATGCCGTTATCTCGAGATAACGAGTTAATTATCCCGTTATCTCGAGATAACGGGCTTCGTTATCTCGAGATAACGAGTTAATTATCCCGTTATCTCGAGATAACGGGCTTTGTTATCTCGAGATAACGAGTTAATAGTTATAACAGCCTTCACGATCACTGTCATGACTGTCGGGGAGGATTCATAACTGAACAGAGGACTGATCTGAATGTTATCTCTGACAGAAAGACACAATGCAATTTCTGCCTGTGTTAGGCCTTGATTGAAGTACAGTCTGATGTGTTGATCAGTAATGGGTAGGCCTACTCCTTGGACATTTTCAGTTTAACTAAGTTGCCATCAAGACGTCATCTAAGCATGCTGGCATGGCACTCCTGATCACTGATTAACAATACGAGGAAATGGCCTTTTGTTTTCTCGAGATAACGGAATAATTAACTCGTTATCTCGAGATAACAAAGCCCGTTATCACGGGATTAAAAAAAATAATTGCAAGCACGGCCGTTCTCAGCTTCCGTATGCCTGTTATAATTCTTTGTCTTACTTAAATTTTAAGGATAAGCTTGCTTTTACAGTTCCCATAATGCTTTGACTCAAGTAAACAGGAAGTAGTCAGTTAGCTGTGGCCTACAACTTGAGACACGTTTTTTTAACCCATTTGTTTTCCGTTTTGTCAAATTGGCACCATTAAAAGTATGCAGAATTAGCTATTAGCAGTTTATGGTTCCAATCTACCCATGGGTGTTCAGACAACTATCACTGGATTACTTTTATAGTGAAGAGAACTTTAAAACGTGATGATTCTCAGGCAAGTTTGGGAGTTTTAGGAGCGTCTTTTTCCTATGATTTCTAAGCTGATTTATGGACGTGTATTTGCAATGGACATTGAAGATAATTATATCCTCACAACGTCTAAGTCACACTGAATCTAAAAATATGTGTGTCATGTCTGTGTGTTCAGATTTGAATGAATTGTGACTCAGAGAACAGGCCCCTAGGGGACGCGCTTCACAGTTTGAAAACCTCTGGTCTAACACACCCCCCCACACCCTAAATGGTATCAAAACCACACAAGACTGTTCCTACTGGCTTGCCATACTTGACAGTTCCCACTTTCTTGTTAAGAACTAGCATGTTGTGATTAGCTTAGCTCTCTAACACAACTAGCAGAAAACTTTTTAGTTTACCAGGCGAGCCACTAACATCTGCTGTTAGCCGACTAGTTCTGTGCTCACCTCGGACTACCGCTAGCTTAGGGGTACTCTGTAACCCTCAACACAGACACACAAGTCACACACAGGTGGCAATCAAACATGAATGAAACCACAGCAGCAGTATATGTAGTCTTTAGGGCGTGGCCGGGCAAGCAGGTGTGTCTTACCTTAAAGAGGCATCTACCTACCCTGCCTTAGGGGAATCATTCACCTTACAAATCCAGCCAATATATTGAAAGATCATGATTTTATCTAAAATGTGAGGGATGATGGGAATGCCGGGATCTAAGATCACAAATAGCTGCAAATTGCTACACTTGGTATTGATGAAACTTGAAGGGATTTTGCAACTTTTAACGTGTGTGTGTGTGTGTGTGTGTGTGTGCGCGCGTGTGTGCGTGTCACCGCCAGTTTGAGTGCTGTGGTCTAATCGAAGGCTACAAAGACTGGGGCTCTTCCATCCCTGCCTCCTGTAACTGTCAATATCCAGGAAAATGCGTGAGTATCTCTCTTTATAGAAGCAGAATATAAGCAATATAAGCACCCATCTTTCACCAGTATATAGTGAACCTCATTTATGTCGAATATTATGTAATGGGATTTTGTACTCCTCACCAGATTCGACTACGGGGCAGCGCCACACTCGGGGCTCCAAAGAACCAGTATGTTTATCAAGAGGTAAAAGATCGTAACATTGTTTAGAAAAATAAACAGGCTTACTGGTCCAGGACACACTTATTTTTATCACTGATCTTCTCTCAAAATGTTGCCACTGCCTTTAAAATAAACCTGCACTTCTTTTTTTTCACAGCCTTGCCTACCAATTTATGTTTCCGAACTGAAGCTTGCATTCTCGTTGGCGATGGGTATACAATTTGGAAGTGGAGTGTTTTGGGTATGTGGTTTGTTTTTTTACACATTTATATGTTTAGTAGGAGTTTACACAGCTATGATTTTGGACACCAAGTCTATCCTATAGAAGAAATGACCATGTCTGTGAAAAGGGCAAAAATAGCTGACAATGACAGACACCAAGCATGTTGAATTATTGATCTAATCTGCACTAGATAATTCCATTTGCCTTTCATTATACAAATACATACAAATAAATACTCCATGTCATGAAGTAGACATATTACACAAGGGCTCTGGAGGTCAGATTTGATCCTAGGTCAGTGGAAAAATCATGCAGATCCCAGCTGTAACCATTACTGAACACCACGGCATGCTTGTAACTCTTGTGCTTCCCTTCCCAGGTGGTTTTACTTGTCATGAGCATCAAGCTGATGGGCCAGATAAAAAGGAAACAGGAGTTCATGGCTCTTCTCCAGTCAAACAGATATGTTCCTGGTGCCTTCTAGTCACCTAGTACGTTTTGATACACACCTCAAGTTATTATCAAGAGTACCTTGTTTGAATTTGCACATGTAAACACATTATGCTGTATACCATATCCTGGCTATTTTGTGCTATAACAACATATGTTGGCATTATAATTTTCTATTAATACGTGTTAATGCATGTAACCGATATTGAAAAGTAATCTACATGCATCTTTTTTTCCCCTTACTGCTGTAAAAACAAGGCAATTTAATGAAGTTAACCAATCTTTAATAACCATCACATTTTCACATGCTTTTGCCATATCTCCAAAGTTATGTATTCTTACCAAGCATTAACCAGCCATCTGTTTTCTTTGAGTAGCTGGAGCCTATCCTGGTACTTTGTTATTTACAGTTATTAAGTGTTGTCTTATCTGGATAATATTCGTTCTCTCCATTTCCTTCATACCTGGACACATCAGTGAGTCTTTGGAAAGACAGATATTAATCCAGTTGCATCTACTGTATCACACAAAATCACATTTTTGTTTGTTTATTTGCTTTTGGTAGGGGCTGGAGCTACATTCTGCTGGCAAGCTTAAAGATTTTAATGTTTTGAGATGAGTGTAGTCTTCATGTTCCACAAAATCTGCACAACCATGACCATATGACACATGAACAATTGATGCTAATGGGTTTAATTTAACACTTGTCGACTGGACCAACGTCTTTTAAACATTCATGTTTAAATATTCGTACTTGTCTTAAGCTCACTCATTGAATTTTCAGCATAAGAGCAACCAATAATCTTAATAATATTAATAACTCTTATGTAGCACCTTTCTTAAACAGTGTTTACAAAGTGCTTTGATTGAAATATAATCATTTATTTATTATCGAGCGATGTATTTTCTTGGGTAAATAATCAGGTTAGACAAAGGAATGAGCCACAGCTCTCATTGGGACACGAGAATGTCTTGATGCGTTGTTAATAAGCACATTGTATATTTAAAACTTCATCACTCCATTCAGTTTCTCTTAAAGCACATTTAGTGAGTAAAAGATACGTGATCATGTCCACTAGGCGGAGAGGGGACTCTGTTTGGTTGCAGATTCAGTAGACATACTGTAAATCCTCAGTTATTTTGCCTCCATAATTTGATTTCAAGGTTTGGAGAAATTTTAGCAAGGCCACTGCAGACAGGCTGTGAGAGGCTCTTGTAGGAAAATGTGTCATCAATATTTCTTGCAGAGACTGTAATGTCCCAACCGATGCCACTCTCACCGAAGAAGCCTTTTTGCCACATCATTTCTAATATGACTTGCTGCATGAGCTGCCTGCGGTTGAAATGTCTCCTTGACTGATATATTGTCAAATGAATTTCATCTGAAACAGCAGATCCAATGTCTACCTGTGCACTTTAACCATTAATGCCTAATATACAATATGTTCTGTATGGTATTTTTATTTCTGTCATACACTGTTCCTTTTTATTATTTATGGAATGAACTTATGTAATATTTTGTAAATAGCAGGAATAAAAAAAAATGGGATTCTTGTTCCTTTGATGTCTTGAAATTGTTTCTTAGAGCTTAAAATATTACATTTCCTCAAGTACTGCACTTAAGTACAATTTTGGGGTACTTGTACTTGAATATTTCCATTTTATGCTACTTTAGACCTCCACTCCACTACATTTTCGAGGGGAATCTTGTACTTTTTACTCTATTGGGCATTTATTTGACGGCTATAGTTGCTAGCTACTTTTCAGAATAAGATTTACATACATTAGGTAAGTAAGTTTGTAACCTAAAAGGTGGCAGGTTGTTTTCCCCCACAAGATACAGTTTGTTTTCATCAGTGAGGCTAATCAGAGAAGAAGCTCATTGGTTGGCAGCGCAGCACTAGTCCACCAACCTGATTACATTCATTACAGACAATGGATATTGTATCACTCTAAATGTCCTTTTGGTGACAATATATTTAGCCACATTTATGTTTTAAAATATGTCCTGATGGTGTATTTCATATAACCAAACCAATGAGGATGTGTACAGCCATTTAATTACCAACAAACAAACAAACAAACATCAATACAAACATAGCAGTTACATTTTTTTGTCATGATGCCAGTAAGGTTACAGTTGACAGCTGATTGGGAGGTGGAGGGACAAGGATAAGTACCTGAATATCTAATAATACCTTCCCTATTATCTATCATGCAATACCAACATGTACCAATGACATCCTATTAGAGATGAAAGTATTGACGGCAAAATATAAATATGCATAGACTGTATAACTGCACAATTACTCCAGTACCTTCTTTGATTCAAATGCCATTGAAAAGTTGGAAAAATATTAAAAAATAAAGTTTACAGTTTAAAGTTTGGCAGAATATGATACAGAACATTTCAGAAAAGCTTCAAAACCATAAAATACACACATTCTTATTAAAGCTCTAATCCATCCAGAACGTAAATATTTCTGCAGTCATATCTTCATCATGCAACTTCACTTGTTGGATGCATTTTATGATATATTCAGGCATCATAAATACACTATGGATCCTTGTACCAACCACATTGTTTTTCTCTATTTTGCTACCAAAATATGCTGATATGATGACCTTCACCATTATGAAGATCAGCCAAAAAAGAAAAGAAATCAGGTGCGTTCTGCAGCGTCTGCGAGAGAGGAGAAGTTGCCTTCTTTTGCCTCTGGACTGTAGACCACTTTAAGGGTAGCTTCCTTCCGTCTCAGCCGACACACGATGGTAATACACAGCACTACTGACAAAACCTAAAGGACAGTGAAACAAGGACAGTTGTTTACTTCCTATTCATCTTTTTATTGTTTCATCCTATGCCAATGCATTGTTTTGAATAGAGCTGCAATTTTATAAAGAGACTGAGGGGGGCAGAAAAGACATGGCTGAATTCCATTTAGCTATGGACCCATCATTAATGTTTTTCAGTCAAATACCTGCTGTGAAAACGAATTAGATCAAGATAAAACAGATGAGAGTTTTATTTCAAGTTCTATCCCGCTTGACAGTCCATCAGAGCACAACTGAATCTGATTTAGGGGCTGTATGAAAATTATTCAGATTATTCAATTAAAATTGTTCTTTATGCACCTTAATTTTTTATAACTGAATGAGTTGTACCAATTCAACACTGTTAAATTATTTTGAGATATTAGTGTGGATGGTGATGCATTTTCTGTTCTAAGTCAAGGAGAGGTTCCATTGAACATTTTGATCAAACGGGAGGGCCTTGCTTTTTTAAAAAGTGAACCACAAGGTATCACCCAGTCCCTTAAGGAAACAGAAAAACTGTGAATTAACTAAATAAAAATATTTGAAAGCTCCAGAACAGCTACTAAATGGACCTTGAGGTGAGATTATTTTGTCAGTTTCTGTTTCTGAGGTCAAGAATGAACTTTGAATCTCTACTTTTAGGCCTTTTTGCAAGAGAAGTGCTCAGAAAAAAAATGTAAATTTGAACATCTACAGTGTCCTGACAACTGGGCAAGCTCATCAAGATTTTGTCAACAGCTGTGAATTATGGTTAAAGTTCAGAGGGTAAATTAAAAGGGTGAAAAGGAGGGTTTTTATTAAGAATGAACATCATGATGACCATTATTGCATATTGTGAAGTCAAGCTCACCCGTGTGGAGAGAGCTGAAAAAGAACTGGTGGACAAATGAATAAGTGATAGATAGTGATAACAAGTGAAGTTAGAGTAGATAAATAGGGAGGCAGGTAGGTGGGTACAATCATGATAGACACACAGACTGACAGAACATACCCAGAGTAATGTGATTCCCAGCATTACGCCCAATAAGGTATTCATGACATTGATCACATTCGCAACCAAGTATGGAAGGCATGGCTGCAACAGGAGAGCGGATCAATCAATGAAATGTTGCATACAGCATCTTCACTATAAGACATGTTTGTAGTTCCAACGAATAAGGGGAGTTGTGGCAGATTCCACAGTGGACTTCACTGGACCTGGTAGCATGCTTTCTAATGTGACTCAGTCTAAGCAAGACAGACAAACAAATGTGGCAATTTGTGAGATTATCTGCCTCAGTTCCTAGTTGGTTTTCTGTTTGATGTCAGAAGAAAAGTGCAAGAGGAAAATAGAGAAATGCTATGGAAAATTACTTTCATACTTTTTTCAATTTTTTGCTCACAATGAATATGAAGTCGGTCCTGTTTCAACATAAGGACAAGCTACTTTCGCTTTATTTTAGGGACTGGATTCCAAAACTGTGTAAAAAAAAAAATTATTTAAACATAAAAAATATCTTTGAGGAATAAATTCTGAATTACAGTTTTATCGCAGTTTCACTGTGGCATCAGTTGACGCAGTAACAGTATACACAGTTTACGCATCAACCAGTAAATGTAGAAATTAACATTTTATTTATAATGTTTTTTATTACCTCTTTATAAATCAGGCTGCTGCTTGTTGGAAATTCCACCTAGAATACACAGATATGAATCATTAGCTGAATGACTAATGAATGGTAACAGATGCTACTGTGCCAGTAGATGAGAACAACATTAAGAGTCTTAAACCGTGCTGTCAGCCAAATGCTAAAATCAACATGCTAATATGATCACAACAAAAAAAGCTAACATACTGATGTTTAGCAGGTATAATATTCGCAATGTTCACCATCTTAGTTTTGCGTGTTAGCATTCTAACATCTGCTTATGGAAATGTAGTTTTAGCAGGCATTTGGTAATTGACCAAAACATGGAACAAATTAAAATGTCTAACTTGATGATGGTGCTAAGAAAGCTAAGGGATCACCAAAGTTATTGCAATTCATCCTAAGGGGAACATGAATGTGTGTACTAGATTTCATGGCAATTCATACAATAGTCTTTGAGACATTCCACTCTGAACTACAAATGTCAATATCATAGTGGCCCTGGATGAAAATCAGGGGACCACCAAAGTCAGTAGGCTTCATTCTCTGGGGAACATGAATGTTTAAATTTGACTGTCCGACTGACATTGCCATCCATAACGTCATGTTGCTTGCATGGCTAATAATGTCAAACTGATGGAAGTGGGGTGGGGCTTGGATTTTTGCTATTTTAGGAGGGCTTGGGGTCCCTGACATTAAAGGGGGGAAAATGTTCTACCTTGCATATACAAGGCCATATTTGTACTTTCTCAGCATGTAAAATTGATCCACAATGATATACAGTATTCTTTGAGTTTTACCAATGAATAAATGGGCCTTGGTACGCAAGAGTTTGGTACAGAAATTGAGTGACTTTCACACTCACACATGGATTAGTCGACTCTTCAGTGCACAGGCAGGATTCTGAGATGGTGTCACCCCAGTCCAGGTAGCCTTGATCCAGTCCACAACACTGGAACTGAGAAGGAAGAGGAGGAAATTAGAATAGATAGAAAGACTTTGTAGCAGCAAAACAAATCCTGACGCCACCTCCTGATTCCTCCCACTATTAATCTATTCAACTTATTCTCTGAGCTGCATATGATTTGACCTACTGAAAAATGTGTTGGTCACACCCCTGTGCGTTTGTGCCAGGGAGGTTGTGCTTGTGTTTGCACCCATTTTCAGGAAAATACTTTTCCCTTGTAATCAGATTACTGCAAGACGTTTTGTTATATCCAATGTTGTATAACGAGTTTAAGCTGCTCATTTTATCAGGAGAGCATGTGCTTCTGTATTTGATGTTTTTCCATATCACATCTCTGTTACATCTCGTCCTTCATGTATCACAGAAATCTATTAGGTGTTTTAGTTTATTTTAGCCTTTACTTAGCCATGTTGTTGGTGGTGTGTGTATGTGTGCTGTCTGTGTTTTAAGATTTTATTGGTTAATTGCTTTCTAAAGCACTTGGAACTGCTTCTTTGTGAGATTGTGCTCTATTAAAATAAACTTGAACTTGAACATGAATGCATACACACACACACACACACACTCACACTCACACAAGGTTACCTACTTCTGTCTGTTTTTCCTGGAGGTGGTCTAGAAAATTCTCACTTGCATTAGTCAGTGGGAGCTCATCCAGGTATTGCTTCCTCAGGACTTTAGCCAACTGCACAACGAAACAAAGTAAGTAAAAGTAAAAATTAGAGGGTCATTTGTGATTCGCAAAATGCATTCAGTCACAACCAAAAACGACCAGCAGGCATGTTTTTGCTGGAACCAAAGTCAACAAATTTGAGCGTTACATCTATGGGGGTATAACTGTAGCAATATGTATGTGGAAAACTTGTGAAACTGTAACTGAATCCGTATGTGCGTACTCAGATTTGTGAATGTGTAATACTATAGCGTTACCCTGAAATATGCTTACAATTTATTTCCATCTTCTATGGATCATCATGATGGGGATGCTGACTTTTTGAATGGGAAATGCAGCTTTAGTGGCATGTCTTTATGCGGCATGTGCATATGTAAGACCATTTTACAGGCTTTTCCTGTTAAATCAGCTGGAACATTAAAAAGTCAGCTTGAGTTCAACCAGCTCACAGAGATTTAGCGTTAGCATTTGCTTATGCTCGGTAGGTAAAGCTGATCAAATCTTCGGCTAGAAACAGGAAGCCTGCTTTCGTTTTCTTGTTACCCATTGTTTCAAAAACCACTACGAATTACGAGGGGTAAATCTTCCAACGTTATTACTGTAAACCATAAATGTGCCATGTGAGAATGGAAAGCTTGACAGGCGTAGAAAACCATAACACTAAGTGGGGTGTGTTTAGCCAACTGTCAATTTCACTCGCTAATGTACTTCAAGAGCCTTTTGGTTTTTTATTTTAGCCTTTTAGTTTTTTATTAGTTTAATCAGATATGCACTTTTGATGCAGCCTGCTAGCTTATATGTTTTGTATGAATCCTTGTATGTGGACATTGGTAGCGGGTCTAAAAGAAAATGTCACAAAAGGACAATACATTTCAAAGTCAACTTTGTAATATACCTGTGGTCGGGAAGCCAGTCCATTAATATCAGATATAATCATGAACAGACAGCTCAGGATCATTCCAACTGCAAACTAAGACACACACACACACACACACACACACACACAGGCATGAGCAATCAGATTCTGGGAAAAGATTTAGGAGTTTGTTATAGTTTATAGTTAGTTAATTACTACTACTACTACCACCACCACCACCACCAATAAAAATTTGTTCTTCTTTACCCACCACTATTAACGCCCACTGCTTCTCTTTGCAGGCACCATACAGACCAATGATAACCAAGAGCACAGATATGATGGATATACCATACATGGCAGATAGGCCTATGGTTTCGTGCCCTTTCTCCATCTGTGGAGGAAACAGAGAACCAGGTCAGCAGGCTCGGTGAACAGGAAAAAAAACCTGAGTTCAGTGTCCTGTGTCAGCATGCATGCACGCTGCTGAAGTGAATCGTTGTCTTTAGTTTCTGCAGTTTATAGTGAGTTCAGCGTGGGCAGTTTTTACACAGACTGCAACTGGCAGACATCTACACAGAGCAGTATCATTCCAGTACTATTACTTAATGTTTGTTTCATGTAAATACTGAATTCTGTTTGAAAACAGCGAGAATGGAGCACAATTATGACTTTCAGGTTTTATATTGTGTATAAGAGTCAACTTCAGTGAGGAAATCATCTGTTACCTGGCAGCTTTAAGACACTATTATAAAGTATTTAAACGCCTCAAAGATTTCAAAGATTTTTGGAGCCTTACCGTCTTCTATCTGGTGAACTGGAATAGTATATTGTACAAACCTATGGTCAGAGAAGACTGAGTTGGACTTCCTTCCCTTCGTTTTTTAGTGTTGAGTGTGTGTTTGGAGTTGTGTGGTGTTAAAGAAAATATAAGCTTTCAACAGGAAAAAAAGATTCAGTGCAGCTGCAGTGACTTTTTAAATGAACTTTTACAAGTCACCATTCAGTTAGTGAGTCTGCCATTATGTGTATGCACACAGCGTTAATCAGAAAAATAAAAATGAGAAGGAGCTAACTTTATGCATACAAAACAACACTCATAATAGATTTTGTTTTTTACTGTAAATGCGTGCGTTACCTCTTCCCTTGCGAATAAGAACCCGTGGCTAAACATAGTGAATCCCAACAGCAGGGCACCTATGATCTGCAACAGCAGCAACACACTTTGTTAGTTGCAGCCCCGAAAGTAATGACTAATGATTATTTGTATTATCCATCCATCTGTCTATTATTTCTACAACTGATAAATTCATTGTGTAGTCCAAAAAATAAAATTAAAGTTTCCACAGCCCAAAGTGACGTCTTCAAAAACATATCCACCCAACAGTCCAAAAACCCAGATATTATATTACATAATATACAATGATATAGAACCGCAGAGAAAAGCAGATCTTCACATTTTTCATCAAAATTGTTGATTAATTTTCTGTCATTTAGCCCTCTGGGCTCGGCTGTGGAAAAAAAGAGTCGGTTTACAAATTCGTGCGCACGGTTTGGGGTTGGTTTTGGAATGAAAGCACAATAAATACATCGTTACACAACAAAAGCTGTGAAATGTCCAATGCATAGGTTGGCTTTAGATGCAGACAGTGCTAGTGCCAACAATCAAGGCAAATAAGACATTTCTTGAAATTGCACTGAATTGAACCACAGACAGATGGATAATAACTGGCAAATTTAAGCATTTTATACTACAAATAGGAATAATCTTGATGTTGGCACTGTTTTGACTGACCGTTTTCTGTGTTGGGCAGGAGCAACAGAAAAACACTTACCGCGATCACACTCATCACAATGATGTAGCTCCTTTTCAACCACACGTCCACTTTCCCCATTTTGTTTCCCTTGAACTCGCGATCAATATCTTAATGAAGTTTAAAGCTTTCCCGTAAAAGAAATGCACATGCTGCAGAGATAACCCTGGTGTTTATAAGTGGGCAGAGAGAGGGAGGAGGCCCATGTTGTGATGGAGAAAGGCCCTTCCCATCTGGAAAGAGGAGCTGGTGTGTGTGTGTGTGTGTGTGTGTGGGGTGGGGAGGGTCAGTGAGTGAGTGAGTGTGTGTGGTTTTGTTTTTTTACATATATACACATTGTTCAGAAATGGTTAAAAAAGTGATTCTAAAATGTTTTATTTGATTTTTTTTCGGTTTCAGGGCCTCTGGTCTGTAGCCGAGAATCAGCTGCTCAGTGAGCTCATACCTCAGACCTTCAAAGTTTGTTCAAAAGATATGTTGTTCTGAATAATTCATGTTAGCAGAAAAGCCAGTAACATTAGGAGAATGTTGGTAATGCCTGAAAGCACATTACTGCGGCTATATAACCACTATGTGAAACATTCATCATCAGCTGGAGGGGAAATGCATTGCGCAAGATACAACCCATCTCCGGATCAACACTCACAATGATGCATATTGTAAATGGTCCGGACACACTGGTGTGTTTTTGCTGAGGGAAAGTAGAAACATGAAGGAGGGGCATCAGATTTTTATTTTTCTGTTTTTGTGTGTGTGTGTGTGTGTGTGTGTGAGACTGAATTTGCCTTAAATTCAGTTCCCCATAATGCACTTTTTGTCTGCTATTGTCTTGGACGAACAAAGGGACTAGTGAGAGGCTGCATCACATGACTTCTCATCAAAGTCCCACAAAGTCCCACATACACAGCCATCTAAAAAACGTTTCCTGACTGTTAAAGCAGAGCCAGAGTGGTGCATTTCCTGATGGAGCACACACACACAAACAAATGTAGAAATCCATATACACACATATACATACAGCTTTCTTAGCATCCCATGCTTCCAAATGTTTCAGTCATCTTCACCACTGGTGTCATTACTGTGTGTTGCAGTAATGACACCAGTACACTGCAGTAACATCCATTTTTCCATGTTTGAATGATGTGTTTAAAGTCATAACTATATTGATCACTGAAAATGAAACCTAGTATGCATAAACAAGGTCTCACAGTGAATTTCAGTGGTTGTTTTGCTGCTCTATCCTGAAATTTAAAACACACTTGACCAAGTGGTATTCCTCGTATTACTCTTTTTTTCACGTCTGTGTGTACCACGAGTTCCCATGAACAATTACTACTTCTCCTTCTCCTATACTGTCGAATGATGACAGTTACAGAGTATCTGAAACCATAAAGTCTTTGTAGCAGGTGCAAAAGGAGAGAGAACAGGAAAGAGAAGAGAACAGTGTGAGAGATCACCTCTGCCAATACACCACACTTTAATAGCTGAGATTCTGGACAAGAGACTCATCAAGTGGAGTACTAATCAGCCTGTGAAAAGAAAGGTGAATAAAAGTCTTCCATGGAGAACGTTGTAGAAATGCATTACTAGATTGCTGCGGTGGCCCTTTAACCTTGCAGCAAAATACATTCAGCATAAAGCATTAAAGGAAAGGAAGTTCATCATTCACGCTTCTTAGCTGAGGTGGTTTTTTTTAGTTTTTTTTTAGAGTAAATAAGAAAAAAATCCAATTGGCTTCATTTTTTCTTCACACTCATTTGTTATCCACCTCATTGTAATATCTGAAAGAAAAGCATCATAAAATATTTTTGCTTGTTTCAGTTGGTTTTTTCATGAAATTATTATTTAATATTTTTGAATTTGTATTCACCTGTTAATGCTCTTTGTAACTGCTAACTCATGGACCTACAGTATGGATTAAACAAACAAGATATAATGCGTTAATTAGTGGGCTTTAGAGGTGCTGGTAGGTGAATTTTGTTATCTTTGAACAGAGGCAGGCTAGCTGTTTCCCCCTGTTTCCAGTCTTTACGCTAAGCTAAACTAACCTGACCTGCTGCTGGCTGTAGCTGGCATATTTCCACCAACTCCCATTGTTTTTGAATACTTTGGTTCCTTAACAGTCAAATTAATCTGTATAAAGATGTACACTTCGATCACTCTCACTGAAACATGGCGTTTCGGGAACTCATATGTGAAATACCAACAAAAACATCACAAGTGTGAGAAGCAGGTATTCTCTTTTCCTTAAACTTCTCAGCAGATGTAATTCCTTCCCCACTCCCCGGGAGACTCTTCCAGGGCCTTGGTCCAAAGCAGCTGAAAGCAGCAGCAACAGTATTAGAGACATATCACTATAAGTATGATCATTGCGCAGTTTGGAGTCGTGGCTCCAAGATTTGCAGGAAATTATGCAACTAATTTGGATCTACAACTTTGAAACAAAGCCTAGATTTCAACAACAGTCAGGAAAGGGACCTTCACTCTGGAGAAATATGCTCTCATTCTTTTTCATTCCAGTCACCTCTCTGGCTGTTGTTTTTTTAATTTTTTTTTTATACGTGTTGCAGATGACCTGTTGCCTTTTTAAGTAATCCCGAGAGCTGAGCCAGAGTGAGAGTGAGAGTGAGAGCTGTGAAGACAGCTTTGAAGCAAAAATAAAAGGGGAGGGTTTTCATTTTACAACCCAGTACCAGTAAACCACACGCCCGCTGGGTGACGAAGCTTCCTTGCAGCTCCTCTTCACTCTTCATTTCTCACGGCACACACGTCTTTGGAAAGATTGTCATATTACAATGACGTTTATAAAAGCAATAATAGATAAAGAATGTGATTTTGTTGCTGATATGTTTTATAGTAAAAGCCATTCAGTCTGTATAGTAATTAAGATAATTCAAATCATTTTTACCACTGAACAGTAAATAACACAATTCCTCTGTTATTCATAATAAAGATCCACAGTGAATGAAAAAGATGATAAATGATGTATGGAGAAAAGCATTTTTGTTGACAAAACAGTCTGATTGAAAGCTCAAGGACAGCTACTAAATGGACCTAGTGGTGAGATTATTTTCTCAACTGCTGTTTCCAAGGTCAAAGAATCAATGGTGAACCTCAGCATTATCTTTTACTTTGACAGTACAAATCCTAATATAAAAAAACCCCCACCGGATTCATTTGGTTCTATTTTTAAATGTTCCCATGTGATATTTTTTAGTATTCATTTATTTATTTGTCTTTTCTACAATTTAATTATAAGGATTATTTGTGTTTAAAATACATGACAAATATTGACTGAACATACATAAAGTCTATGTATGTATTTGTATGCATTTTTAATGTATATTGCATTATTATCTAATTACTTTACTTCAACTTTATCTTATTCATTTATAAGGCTACAGTATATAATATTTATATTATTTATATTTATTATTTTTAGTAGGAATAATTCCATTTTATTATTGTGGACTGTGACAAAGTAGTAATTAGGTTTATTATTAGTATTAGGTTTATTATTGGAGTATTACTCCAATCCTATAATTTAATTAGCATTTACAGCACTATTAAAATTATTGTTAATGTTTAACGTTTAAGTTACTTACTCATTTCAGTTCCTACCTGGAGGGTGTAGGACAGCTGTGAGGGCAACACAACGGGTGTAACGACTGCATGAGTGCATTACAACCGAGAATAGGCCACACAAATGAACCGGGACTGAATTCCCCGTTACCTGTCAGGTGTTACCGAGTCAGGTGGTCGAAGTGGGAAACGGGGTCCCCGTCTCGCCGCTGGACTTGCGCTCGGGTCCCTTTAAGAAAAGTCACATGACGGTCACGTGACGCGGAAGGAGACCGAGTTGTTTCAGCGTTGTTGTGTTTACATCAACCTCCTCGTTTGCATACCGCATGCAGGTTCGTTGAGTAAATGAGTAGAAAAAAACTGTTCAGTTATTATTATTCATTTATAATAAATTCATATTCCCATTTAAAAGACAGGAACGTGGTTTACTGTCTTTGTTACAGCAGGCACAGCTCTGTGTCTCCAAAGTCGAGGTAGGATTTATGTGTATGACACGAATATTACTGTAAACAGACCGGCTATTCTGCATGTATAACCTACGCTTAAGCAGAAATAAAAACACCTGTCGCCTTTCTAAGCGTCCTGACTTTGCGTTTAAAAGGTGTGCCCCAACTCTGACTGCCTTTAACGTTGTATTTCTGTCCTTTTCAGCAACAGGAATAGGTGAAAACTCTGCAGCGTTTGGATGAAGTGACCATGAGGCAGGACGGCGATGTTGCGAACGTCCCTGCGTGCTTCATATCAAACCACGAAGGTTTTCTGGGAAGCATCAAAAACTTTATCAAAGACTTCGTTGTGACCGAGATAGGCGTCACTGGACAGCGTGTTAACACAGCAGCAGCCTCACAGACACCAGCCTGTGCCTCCTCAGATGAAAACAATGAAGCCGGTGCAGAATGTAAGGAGAATAGTCATTACTCAGTCTCACAGGACATTGATGATTCAGCTGATTGTGGGGTGGATGTCACCATACCTAGTCCAGGCAGCTTTGATTTAAGTGTGATTTTAGGCCAGTCAGTCAGCGAAGAGCTTGAGCAGTTTGTGTTGACTCTCAAAGATGAAAAGCCAACCAAGCAGGAGCTGTCTCTGGGATACTTCCCTGACAAACACCACAGGGCTAACGTCCACCGGGCCGTCCGCCACCGCTTCCCCTTCCTCATGACTGTCACCATTCAGCCTGAGATCAGGGTGAGGGAAGACCCCGACTACAGAGAGCTCTCCCAGCTGGTTACAGAGGACGAAGCAGAGGACTTCTTCAGGTTCATAGATGCCAAGGTGCGAGGCTCATCCTATACATTTGGACCTGATGACAGCAAGGAGCACAGGACGGCGGTCCACCACTTCCTGAGCCGAAGGTTTGGCAAACTCGTGGAGACTAAAAGCTTCACCGATCAGGGGACGACAGCAGTCTCGGTTAGGCTGAGAGAGCAAGGGAGGCCAAAGAAGAGAACCGCAGAGGAACGCAAGGAAGAAGAAGTTTACACTGGTAAGGTGTAGAACTGCAACTATTTAATTATTGATTATTTTCTCAATTAATCCTTAAAATTGTCATTCATTAATCAAACGTCATAAGGAGGGAAAGTAAGGACATTTAATACTGAAATAATGTCAGTGTTTTTTATTTCAAGATGTAGTAGAAATAATGAAAATTTCAAATCAGATTTCCCATAATCGACACTTAAAATTAGAATAAAAACACAACAACTGTGTAATGTGTATGTTTGTCCTCTCTCTTAGCTTTCACTCTGCGTAAGGAGAACCTGGAGACTCTGGAGGCCATCAGCTACATGGCAGCAGCTCTCGGGGTCCTGCCGTCAGATTTCACTTACGCTGGGATTAAGGATAAGAGAGCCATCACCTATCAATCCATGGTGGTCAAGAAGGTCTCACCTCAACGGTAGTTCTGCGTTTCTTTCATGGATTTGGTTGTTTTCGGGATCATTTATTTCTACTCACAAATTAGCGAGACAAAAAGTTGCAACAATCCTAAGATGTTAAGGTTCTTAACTATTGCTTGAGTTCCCTTTGAAGCCTCAAAATGAATCCATGAAATCAGTGTGAAACTGAGACCACTTATTTTATTTATTTGGTATTATTTATCACTAGGCTGAAAGAGAAGACAGCAGAGTTCGAGAAGAGAGGGATGCGTCTGTCTCAGATCCGCTCCGTCAGCGAGCCTCTCAGGCTTGGACGACTGCAGGGGAACCACTTCGACCTGGTGGTCCGCAACCTGAGACCACACGGGGCCGGTGACACGCACGCCTCTGGTGCAAACACACACACTTGCCTGGCAGAGCTGGTAAAGGAAGCAATGGAGAATGTCGAGGTATTATTCAGATTTTTTTCTAGTCTAATTTTTTTTCTAATAATAAGGTTTTATTTATTTATTATGTTATGAAGCAAACTCTGGGAGCTTTTCCTCTAAATGTACCGTCTTGAGGGAGTGATGAGGCCATCGGTACAGCCTTTACAACTTTAGGGTGAGGACAAGGCACTATTTACACTTCATCATTACATGAGATTAATTTTAAAGGATAAGTCTGGTGATATTCTATATTTCTCTTTTCAAAAAGACCAATACCATCAATGAATTCATCCTACTAACAAGTATTTTCTGTGTAGCCAAAGCCTGAAATCAACGAGCCACCCTTGCACTGGGTAACATGTTCCTTCATTATGATGAACATGATCACTGTAGTTTATTTTTAGTCAATCCCACATACACCGTCCTGCTGCCGTAAATTCTCACTAGAGCACCAAATGTGCGTGAATCCACGGCTGAAAATAGTCCCCAACAAATGCATCAATGTATATATCAATCCTGTTTGAGTAAGGTTTGCTAAAAACTACAGTGCCCAGCTATTTTAGGAAATTATTGAACTTAAAAAACATATGTTTCTGTATCACTCCTGCTGTTCAGTAGTACTTGAAATATGCTAGTGATTTTTTCAGCTACAATACAAATAGATAGCCACTGCCACGCTCACCTGGTTTGTTGTTCTTTGCAGGCCAGAGGTTTTGTCAACTACTATGGACCACAGAGGTTTGGGAGCGGGCAGAGCGTTCAGTCCGACCGTGTAGGGATGGCTTTACTCAAAGAAGACATGGTAAGTGTTGCAATTATTGTGTACATGACCAGATGTTACTGCTGTGAAATGAGGCTGAGCAGCAACTGGTTCCTCAAAGCGGGCATGAAGCCTGAAACACTTCAGACTGGACAGTACTGAGTTGTTGGTGTATGTTGTGATGTATGCTCCTGTGTGTGGGTCAGGTGGGTGCTGTGCGTCTCTTCTTCACTCCAGAGGAAGGCGATGATCCTCAGAGCCACGCGAAGAGACACTTCCTCCAGACAGGTGAGAGCCAGGACAACACCTTTAGTTTCATTTTATCTGAAAAAGGTCAAAGATGTGAAAGTTGCTTCCCAAGAACCTTTTAAGAGTTTGTAGGAACTATGAGTCTGTCTCTCCTGCTTCTCCATACCAGATAACGCTAAGGAATCTTTGGCACTCATGCCGTTGTCGAAGGCCAGGGAGCGACTGATGCTTAGGGCTCTGAACCGCTACGGTACAAGTCCGGATGGTTGTGCCCAAGCCTGGCTCAGCCTGCCCCACAGCATGAGAGTCTTCTATCCACACGCCTACTGTAGCAGGTCAGCTATGAGGAAAATACCCCGAAACACCCTTTTTTTAAATTGGATTCCTGTCCAGTTCAAACACAAACATATTGTAGCTTTTTACTGTTGGCTATTGAGTTGCTCCATTGCAGCAATTTGGAGATAAAGACATTGTGCTCATTTGCACTTTGACAGACAACACTATTTATTTACTTTCCACCGCTAGATTGTCCCATTCAGTTCCAGGGTTTAACCCTAGCCCCATCAACATAGACAACACAGAACAGCGTAAGTGTTGTTAAACGACCTGGGTTTTTCCAGAGATTGCAGAGTATTGTGGGAAAAACTGGGGCTAGGTGTAACTCAGCATCACCTGCTTTGACCTTTTTAATTCATAAACAAATTCTGTCTTAAATGAGTGATTTACTTTCTTTTTACAAAAAGATTCAACATATATAAGTCATAATCCATTTAGGAAATTACAGCCAGCTATAGTGATAATAGTGATAATTGTGCAGATCTGTCTGTTTGTGGTTGTCAGAGTGTGGAACGAGGCAGTGGCGCACAGGCTGACTACTCTGGGCCACAGTGCCAGGCGAGGAGACCTGGTGTGGATGCAAGAAGGGCAACAAAAAGTGGAGGACACTGGAGAAACCAGCTCGCCTCAGGTAAGAGGACAGAAAATACAAAAAGAAGACTGTTTGCTGTGAGATTTATTTATATACCAATATTTTAACTATAGTGCTTTGATCAGGACACACCAAGGAAATGCCCCATGTTTAGATAGGAAGCCCATTGGCAGAGTACAAGCTGTTGCAAATTATTACAAGATATATTTCATAATGAACACCCCTTTCATAATTTATACATCAGCGTCCTGGGGGCCTTAGGAGATGATTATGTTGAGACTCTGTCCTTATTTACGAAAGCCACTATTACGTTTTCTGTATCACATTTCATGATTTGTCACCTTCTGACATTATACCAAGTAGGGAGTGACCTTTACATGTGAGGGAAGAGAGAGGAGGGTGCAGGTGTGGGCAGAGGGGGCTTCAGCACTGAGCTGAAATTTGAGAAGGTAAAGCCTAAGTTTGGCCTTATACTTCAAAAGGAGAGTGCAGGTGGAGGGAGTGAGTGTGAGCATAAGCATTGGTGGTACCTCTAAAGAGAGCAGAGAGCAATCTGAAAGGGAGGGAGGGAATCATTGGAGTCACTCAGCGTATTTTAATGGAAGAAATTACAAAAACAATTGCTCACATCAGTACATATAAAACAGCAATGAAATGATTATTTCTTAACTTCAATTGAAAAAACTAAACAAAGATCTCAGTAGTTATCATATCCCTGTGGCACATCAGGCTCTTCTGTATTTTTTCCTCAAAGATTTATGATTAAACTTAACTTTCAGTCAGTTTGCATGTATTATACACTGTTACTCTGCAGTTTAACTCCTAACATTGTAATATATGTATGTTATAGTTTAGTTTTTTAGCTGATGTAATCCAGAGGGTCTTGAAGAATTTGCCACATTTTGCAAACACCATGTCAGTGATCTTCTGACCTTTTACTTCTTTGCTTTTCCAGATCCACGTGGTGACGGACCAAGAGGAGCAAGAGGGAGTGTACGCGCTGGGACAAGTATGTAGTTTAAGGAAATACTTCTTTAAAATGCTACTTTTTCTACTTTTCTCACTACTATTGCTACTGTGTTTTTATGATCCTGTCAGGTGTTACTACCAATGCCGGGAAACACTGTGAAGTATCCAGAAAACGCCATGGGGACTTGGTTCCAGGAGAGACTGGCCAGAGACGGGCTGGACGAGTGTCGCTTCCGAGTCAGCAGCCTCAAATTAAATCTGCCCGGCTGCTACCGCCCCCTGCTGGCATGTCCACGCAACCTCTGCTACCAGCTGCAGAGAGCAGCCTGTGGGGAGGGAGGAGGAGAGGTGACAGGAGGCAGCAGTAGAAGAAGCGACAGGCAGCTGAATGGCACAACTGTAGAAGGGAAGCAGGACTCGCTCACTCTCACCTTAAACTTCGACCTGGACTCCTCCTGCTATGCTACCATCTGCCTCAGAGAGATCATGAAGTGTGACCCCTAGAGATCAAGGGACATTGCTCCAGTTGTATTCCTACAATCCGTTTTCTTGTTTTTAGTGGAAAAGAGATTTTTGTAACCCATCGTTGTGATACATTATCAGTAGCCTTTTGGTTTGTTGTTGACGTAATGAGAGTGAGACTGTAATTAAAGCATAATGTTCAACAGTTAAAACAAATGTGAACAAATCTAAATGTAAAACCGTGTAAACAGTATTTGTGTTTTGTGCCATGAATAAAAGTGATAAAGATTCCATCCAACAATGTTCTGCTTTTTAAAAAGTAAATGCGTAACCTTTACTCAAGTCCATCTTAAATGTGCTTTTTTTTAAAACTGGGTTTGTTTGTTTTTTTCCTCAAGGATAAGACATATTTCATCCTTCATATATGAAGAGATAAAAATAATATCAAAACAGATCACAGTACATAAATCCAAATGCATACATATATCTAGCAAACATCTCCACAAAGTTTCTGAATAGTCCTGCCACACTCATTCTTTTCAAATTAATAAGGGAAAAAGACTGGTAACAAGATAACAGTAAAAGAAGAAAAAAGTCCATAGAATTGATTTAAAAAACAACTTTGTAACCCAGAACAAAATTTGCCTAACAATTTGCGTCCTCACAACTGAGGATTTTACAAATAAAAGCCCAAAAATCTTCACTTTTGCTTCTCCAGAGTTAATTTCTCTCACTGCATTGGTGTTTAGTATGGAATTGTGACGCTTCTCATTTTTGGCTATTTTACTGACCACAAACCACCACTAGATGGAGACAACAAACAATGTTAGTCAGTCACATAATACAGGCGCTCCTGCTCCTCCAAGTGTAATGTGTTAGATAGAGATAGTTTCCACTACAGTAATTTGTAAATGTGTGAATGTTTAATTTCCTAAGGGTCCACCAAATTAACTCTCAGCCATGTTGGCATGATATTGAGTTCCTTATCTGAGGGGAAACAGCACTTGCACCACATGACTAAAAGGCTAATGATGTTAATGAGTATATCACACTCCTGATCTGAGACTAAACCCATCATGCCAGTTCATATAATCCACTCACTTAAAAAAAAAAGAGCTGTACACTGGCAGGAAAGGCATTCCAGAAGCAATATAAAATATAAAGCAGCATAAATCCCTGGTGTAATTATGCTGCTGAGGGGCAGCATTGGATCTGTATTAAAATCGAGCCTGCTTTGCCTCCTGTGACTAATTTATGCAATTTTGATGAGAACGTTTAAAGACAGCACCATATAAAACCTCCCTCATGAATAGCTCGCGTTGGATATACCTCTGCTTACAGTAACGGGTATTAGGAATAGCCCAATG
Source organism: Macquaria australasica (assembly GCA_005408345.1). NCBI lineage: Eukaryota > Metazoa > Chordata > Actinopteri > Centrarchiformes > Percichthyidae > Macquaria > Macquaria australasica. Next base: position 747,970 of record SEMN01000011.1, read on the forward strand.
TGGAAAGTGATTGACTATACGGATGCTTTAGTTGGAGGTGGGTTCTGACACGCAGCCTGTCATCAACCCATAGCGCTGTTTGACAAAGTGCCTGCCTGTGAGCTAAACTGTCTGCCAAGGCGACGCATTAGCAGTAATGAGTTTCTTCACTGTTTGAAGAGTTTTGTTACAAAATGACATACTATCCACCAGAAAGGGGAGTGGATCATTGAAATCCTTGCAGTAACACTTAAAGACTGAATCCTATACTGCACGTCGACAGTTTGAATGTTTCTTACCTTGGAAGTCAAACTTAATCTTGACGTTAACGTGCAGATTCTTCTTTATGTTTTCTTACGCCCATAATAATATAGTGAGTTCTCACATACTGACATTAAATGAGACTTTATAGGAGTGGTGTGGTGGAAACAGGCCATTTCCAGACCGTATCTACCAATAACTTTTATCACAGAAAACCACAAGAGTTAAAAGATAAGACCCTTTGTGAATAGCTCCTCCATTAAAGGAATAGTTCGACATTTTTGGAAACTCTTATTTGCTTGAGAAAGTTATGAGAAGATTAAACAAACTAGATATTATGTATTAATTAGTGAGCCCATTTTGTTACATTTTGGCGCAGCCAGGCTAGCTGTTTCCCCCCGTTTCCAGTCTTTATGCTAAGCTAAGTAACCAGTTGCTGGCTGTAGCTTCATATGTAACGGACAAACATGAGTGTGGTATCAATCTTCTCATCTAGTTCTCAGCAGGTAAGCTAATAAAGCGTATTGCCCAAAATGTCAAACTATTCCTTTCAAAAAGTCCTTCTCAATTTTTTCTGTGGTTGCTGCGACAGCTTTACCACCCATGTGTCCGAGTCGTTCTGTCTGTTCTTCATTTACTTCCTTACACTGATTTTAACTGCAGAGCTGTGATCACTGTGAAGTTCTGTGGTGGTCAAACAATTCAAGGTTTCTGAAGACTAACTCAACACCTTGGATGTAACATGGGATTTACAAACATATTGGGATACTTTTTACAGTACTGCACAGCCCTAACTTAAGTATTACTAAGTCCAGAAACAAGTCCCAAAATTGTATATATACACACCATAAAATGAGTGAACGAAAACAATTCTTCCAACTGGTTACATCATTATCATGTGAGGAGTTTTCTTGAATCAAGTAGTCGAATGATCAAATATTCTGCCTTGTTTCAAGAAAATTACTAAAACAACTTAAACAAGATCTATATGACTGCTTCAATTGTTTTATGAAAAATAAAACTTTAAGACAGACATGTTCACATGGGCAGTGTCCCTCTCTTTGAATAGTAGAGGAATTCAATTAAGACATCCCTGCCTACAAATGTGAATATGATCCATCGCCAAATATATAGTTTGCTGGCTCACTTTGGTGATTCTGTACTCTGCACAAAATTTAAAATATATTGTTCTGTGCTCGTGTGGCTAAGGCCCAGTACCCTTGCAGTTGAAAATAGTATAATTGGTCTCTACATTACAGATAGTGAGAACAGGACTATATCTTGCTCAGCTATGACTCCTCTACGCAGACAGAAACGGGTGAGTGATTTCTCCGCGTCCTCGGGCTGAATCCCGTTCCAGCCAGCTGTAGATAAAATGTAAATGTTGACCCACTTCAGCAGCAAAGATGACAACTTTAGTGCACATCTTGTTTAGTTGAAAAGCAGAGCAAAGGCTTGAGGAATTAGAAGGAAGTCAAGGGTTATGAAAGACATTTACCATGGACGTACAGTGATACATTTCTCCTCGCAAAGAGAGACGGAGGAAGAGGAGGAACCGAGGGTTATGAAAGACACTTACCATGGAATGGGGGAGCAGTATGGCTTTCTCTGGCCAAATGCTTCCTTTTTTTGCAGCCCTTTAAAGGCTGTGAAAAACATATTTTCTCAATCAGCTTGTTACTATGGCAGACAACTCTGTGTTCACGTAGGACCCCATTGCCCAAAGTTAGAATAGTTTTGGTTCTTTCAGGTGAGAGATTTAAATGTGTTTTTCCTCTGAGCTCTTCTCACTGGTTTGAAGTGAGTCAGTCTGAACAAGCTGATGTCACGTACTTATGTGCACCAATAAGAATAGTAATAGCAATATCTGTTGTTTGTTGTCACAGTCAATCAAAAGCTGGTCAAACCACACCCACAGTGACAGCAATTAACGATTTGCGACTTTGAGTGTTAAACTCTTAATAAATAACATCTAAGGATCTTTTCGTCTAAGGTTATTTTCAAAACTTTAACTTTGCTGCTTATGTAGTCATGAATATTGAATGTTGTCAAGAAAACCAAGTTTTCAGGGGCTTTAAGTGTGGGAGACAGAAGCGCATGCAAAGAATAGCTAGCTGCTAGTGGTCTTGGAAACACCTGTCATACTGAGGAGGAAGAAGATGGAGGCAGGAAGAAGAATAGAGAAGATTGGAAAAATGAAATAATGAAAGGAGAGAGGGACAGAGTCTGGAATAATAAGAGGCAACAAGGGAGGCCAGTGTTTGTTGGTCAACGTCCTTGAAAAAGAATTTGCTCACTCACTGTAAATGAGTTTGAGAGTAATTAAGGGATGATCATCACTTCTTCTGTGCATGTTCTGGTTTGATCAGCCTATTCAGAGCTTATGGTAATGTAAGAGGTACACACACACACATACACACACACAGTGTTCCTCATTCATGATAAGACATATAAACATTCCAGCGGCCTTTGACCTGCCTGAGCTGTCTTTCCTCCAGTCAGTTGATTGGATAGTTGTTCACCGTGTTTTTCCTAGAGCAGATGCTGATATGGGACCGTGCGTGTGGACATTTTGAAAATGTATGTGCATGTGTGTGTTTCTGAGCTTGTCTGTGCCTGTGAAAGAGAAAGCAAAAGAGTTGAGTGTGTGTTATTTCTGGGCCCCTGTCGACCACGTTCCTGCAGGAGCCACTGCTGAGTGTTGTCCAGACGCGACAGTCTGTGTACACAAGGTGGCTGAGTACGATCAAGAGAGGTTGGATGGAAGCATAAGAAATACTGTTGTTGCAATGTCAAAATGCATTTTGACTGGTCGCAGTAAAAGATAACAATTCCCCCACTGTTGTGGACTTGTTTTTAAAGTAGATGCCTTTTTACTTTTAAGCTGCCACATTAATGTGGGTATCATCTGTTTTGTCTTCAGGCTTTCCACTGTCTTCTTAAGAGCTTCTACACTTACATTGCTGGCATTTATTCAAGTGGTTTATTCAAATAATGCACCTGAGTGACATTCACGGAATAGGTGCACAAAGGCTCTTGGATTGGATTCTGGTATTTTGATTGCAAGGATTGAAGCTCACCAGGGTGCAAAAGTTCAAACCAGCCCTTGAAATCATTTGGAAATGGTTTTGCCATGTGAAATTCACATTAAAATGCACAGATGATTATCCACTTGCTGGAAAACATAACTTTTCTTGTTTGCACTGGTTTTAAGAAAGCTCACTGTAATTGTAACTCATATATTGTACCTTACACTGATGGAAAAATGCATGCAATAAGCAGCACACATGACCAGACACATGAGCCATCTGCAAGACTTGACCTGTGACCTTTTAATAATGGGACAGTGTCATTCAACAGTAAAACCACCGGACCTCTCTCTGCTGCCCAGAGGCTGCTCTGTCACCCGTTTAGTGAACTCCAGTCAGTGTCCCACATGTGAGAGGCCTGCATGTGGAAAATACACTGACCTGATAACAACAGCCGAGCTATTGACAAGCGGAAAAAACAAAACAATGCTGTGTCGAATGAGATTGATTAATGGGTAACGTAATGCTGCAGTGCTTTAGGAGCATCACTGGATCCTGCACATGTAGAGCAGTTGGATCCATAGGACAAAAAGAGAGCGTGTGAAAGTTGGATGAGACGTTCCCATGATCAAAAGTGATATATATTCGTTCAGAAACAAAAATTGAAGCATTTAAAAAGGTTGTGTATGTATTTTCGTGTTATGAGAATCAAAAAGATGATCTCACGATAGTATGTTTTTAATTAAAATCTTTACCCTAAAAAAAACAGAGCAGTACTGATGCCAGCGTTAGAAAACCGCAGTTGCACTTGAAAGCCCCCAGGTGTGTGTCTAACTGTGTGAGTGTGAGTCAGACGCCGGTGAAAAACAGCGTGCATGCTCAGTCAGCCTTCCCGCGAAAGGTCATGATCAAGGATTTGAAACCGTAACATGACAAGTTCATGTCATGTGCTGGGGCCCAATTAAAGTTTTAGGATACCCCAAATTTTGTGTCTTTAATTATGGACTTTATTGCACAATGTGGTTTCAACCAGGGTGGAAAATGAATGTTATAACTGTAAGCCAAATGCTGATGAATTCTATCTCTGGCTGCGAATGAAGCACAGATCCAACACAGCTCTTTTCTATAATAAATAGAAAGCCATAAAACATCTGGCTGCTAAAATATAAAAAAGTGGCTGTTGACTTTTGGATCCGACCACTCACTGTGTCCACTCAGTGGAAAAACTTAATTTCCTGCCCTGTTTGTGACCCAACGAACAACCCAACTTTTAACACACTCAGGCACAACACCAGCAGACTCGTGGTTAACTGCCTGCACATGAGCCATTAATGGGTTACTCGCTACAACTGGGAATTTTTCTCACACTGTAAAAGTTAAGACAAAAAAACTGTCAAACCTCTGCCTGGGTACAGTGAGCACTCTGTGCCAGAGTGGAAGAATCTGTTGACTGGCTGCAAAGCACAGGGAGGTGAAGGAAAGCTCATTATTTTTAATGGCATCTCTCCACTGGTTGAGAGAGGGAGAGAGGGGGAGATGAACCATAATACTATCTTAGCTAGCTCCAGACTGCAACACTGAGACCTTGTTGAAGTGTATGCAAGCATGCACACCCATGCTGTCATATAAAAACCAAAAACATGGACTGCAAAGTTTTTCCATTGCCATACTTTCTCGACTGACAAAATAAATTGTCAGAAAATAAATTTCCATGTAGTCTTTTTTATGAATTTAATGCATAATACACAAAATAGCTCTAATGGAAACTCACATAGGACTACTGTATGTTATGCACTAAATGAACTACATTGTTTAGACCTTCTGCAATTAATTGTTTCAATAGTCAGTTAAAGGAACGGTTTAACATTTAGGAAATTACACTTATTTGCTTTCATGCTGAGAGTCAGATGAGAAGATTGACACCATTCTCATGTCTATGCTGTGTACGCAGCTAGAGCCAGGAAATCGTTAGCTTAGCTTAGCTTAAAGACCGGAAACAGGGTCAAACAGCTAGCCTGGCCCCGTCCAAAGTTTAAAAAAACCTCCAAGTGTGTCCAATTAACACGTTGAATCTTGTTTGTTTAATCTGTACACAAATAGGACTGTTTGCGCAGTCTATTTGAATTTGTCCCAAACAGCCAATTTACTAACTGTACAGACAGCTTTGTGTGTATGGGAGTGTGTTCCGTCATTTTCCTCTCGTCTCTGTATGTTTGTAAAGTACATTCATAAATCTCTGGGCACTGACGCTTCCTTGCCTCAGTTTGCACTGCGAATGTGTGTCTAATCACACTAGGCTAGCAGTTCCCCCCCGTTTCCAGTCTTTATGCTAAGTTAACTGTCTCCAGGTTTTAGCTTTTAGTCATGAGAGAGTGCCATGAACAGGAAAGCAAATAAGCGTATCTCAAAGTGTCGAACTATTCTTTTATTAAGAAATACCCACACACACACACGTTGAGAGGCCCATCGCTGAAGTTTGGCGTCCTGTATCCTTTCATTGCCGTCAACTTATTTCTTTTACATCAATCAGTGTCTCAGTGGTGTAGCTGGTTTGGAGCCTGACTGTAGTCCTGTAATTACCTTGTTGGCTAAATCCCAGCTGTGTGTGTGCGCATTTGAAAAATAGGTCTAAGTGTGTGTGTGTGTGTGTGTGTGTGTGTGTGTGTGTGTGTGTGTGTGTGTTCATGGACAGATAGGAATGAAAATGGGAGGCAGGCCACTTTGGAGCAGCTGCATCGGTGCGTCTGTTGGGTTCAGTGCCTGAGGAGGAGAGAGAGCGAGAGAGAGAGAGAGAGAGATGTCCTCATGGTGATTGATGGAGCAGCTTCCTGTCCTGGTAGACGTTATTGAGGAGCTCTGAGGGACCATCGTTATTTCCTGATGCTCTTAAATATCCTGCTCCAATCCGCCCCCCCCTCCCCTCATCTTTTTCACTTTCTCAGTCCTTCGCCCTCCTCTCTACGAAGCCCCCTGCCCTGCTCCCCTCACTCTCCCTCTTGTGAATGGCAGATACTGTTTACATATGGCCGGCTGATATCTCCACACGCCAAATTATCTACACAGTATCTCACATCCAGCCATGCTTAGACCATTAGATAATATGTTGAGGAAAGTAAAAGCACTATTTATCAGCGATGTAAGCTGACATATTATAGCCTGCTAAAATTGGATATGGCACTTACTTAATGTCGTTATTCTCTCTCTGTCTATACAAACAGTCAGGCATCAGGCCTATGGCACATATATCTCGCCTATGTGTGTCCACTCCCTCTCTTTTTACTCTAGTTTTTATCTCTGTTCTCCGTCTCTCTGTTTCTCACCCTACTTTTTACCCCCTTCTCTGCCTCATATCTACTCTCTAACAAAAGCTGCCAGGCTTTTAGGTTAAACTCAGCTAATTGTCTCCTCCTAGCTTCATTCTTAACACACAGACATGAAAGTAACAGAAATCTTCTCACCATAAAGCAACTACAAGTACTTCCCGAAATGTCAAATGTCAAACTATTCCTTTAACAAGCAATTTAAACTCGTACTAGTCCAGTATAGTGAGACTCTCTCTCATTTCATTGACAATTGTGCCATCATCTGCAAAAGTAGTTGACCTAGTTGCCTTTTGTCAAGACATAGTTTATAACTTGTTTCCTCAAAATTACATTGGAACTCTATTGTCCTCTTTTTCCATTGTTTTTAAGAACCATGAGCTTCTTTAAACCAATAAACCACAAAGCATGTATACTTTATATGACTGTCAAAGCATACCATAGGTTTTTAGTTTGATTTCCTTCATTATTTGAAGTTAATTTCAGAAAAGCATGAAAATCAACTTGCAGAAATTCGCAATCAGATATCCTTCACAATAAGCATTAAATCCTCTTTAGTTTTTTTGTTTTAGCCAGATGCTAGCAGGGGCCATTGGCAGCTCTTCCGTATTAATGCATTCAAGTAAGTTGTGACATTAAAGGTTTAGGTGTCAAAAATCATTGCATTCACATTCAAAAATGAAACATAATGCGGCCTGAAGAACAGCTCAGACCTTAAAGGGGAAGTCCGCCAATTTTACACAATTCTACAATTTTTACACGATTTTACAATTCCTGGAAGGTGGAAATTAGTTTAGAAAATTATGCCATGTTTGTGAAAATGGTTTGCATACATCTAAATAACTTGGGCTAAACATGCAAGACCACCAGCATGTTCCTTCAAAAGAACAGCAAAGAGATGCTCCACAAGACTCAGACCACAAAGTTTTCAGACCTCCATACTTTTCTTTATTTCCAGCTTCCACATGTCTGAAAAACTGACAGATAGCCTCTGTCTTACAGCTAAACGTGTGCTCACTCCAGACAAACTGAGCATCACTCGGCTGGTCTGTAAACCGAAATTACACTAACTGCCGGTGAAGAGGGCAGAGACAGAGGGAGAAGAAGACAAAAAACAAAGGGGGGTTGAGAAGCAAGAACACAAAGTACGGAGTATGCAACAGTTCAATGTCTAATTAAATTTAGTATGAGGGGAATTTGCCAAGAATGGATCCATTGTTTGGGGGCATCTGGAAAAACCTGACATGCATCTGTGCGTGTGGTTCTTTGAAAAGCCGTTGTTCTGCAGAGGAAATGGATTCGGCTCAGTTAGGAGGAGAAAAGAGAGAAAAATCATTCATCATAAATGAACATGAAAACACTGGATTGGTGGCATTCTGCTGAGTAGAAACAACTGAGTACAATAGATGGGAAGATATGCGGTTGGTTTTGGAATAAAACAGCTTAGGCCACACAGGAAGAAACAGATATGAATATTGCTTTTTTTAGATGTTTGAAATGATTAAACATAACTACTCTGTAGCTACATAATACAGTCATACCGTGACTGATCCAAAACACCTTGGCCATTTTCCCTCTATTGTTGAAATCTCTTATCAGCGCCTTGCTATGATTTGTGTAAATACACAGGCTCAATGGGCCGCCATGCCGTCTTTTATTCACTGAGTGGTTCTTTGGAGGAGCACAAAGCCTGCATGTCTCACTGATCTCCTATGGGGAGTTCAACACATTCAGATACGGACATTTGACATCCCAAATGGATTCATCTCCTACGTCAACATACTGTAGTCAACCTGTCAAAAGGAGTCTCATTGGAGGGCGAGTACGGCGCACTGGGTCCTCTCTTGACTGGATGTTTGAATATTGTGTATTTAGATGAAATGCAGTTTTAATGGAGGTACATTTTCATTTCTACAGCCTGAGAAATGCTCATGATAGCAGTTCACAGAAAATGTTTCTCAATCTGCTTGTAAAATAATAAACATGGATAAGCCACTCAGCTGTGCACTGAAAGTGTTTCCAGTGTTAATACAAACGGAAGAGACTTTAGTCCAGTTGTTTGCCCGCATTGCTCCAGAAAGTCCTCAGAGTGAATGAAGAAAGTTTAACCTTTAACCAAAACCATGCATTCAATATTTGACCGTTTCTGCAGGTCTTGGTCACACTGGCAAGAGACCAGGGTGTGAAATTCAGCCTATTTCAAAAGCACTGTTCAATTCTACTACTTTGTACAGTCATGTGCACGGCAGTGGAAAAAGCTGCACATATTGCCAGGATTTCAGGAATGACTCGGGGCTGAAGCTCTTGACTCTGTCGTTCAGTTTAGTTGTGAAGTCTGTGTGATTCATCAAGATAAGGGCTGAGTAGCTGGGGACCTAGTATAACCGATTTCCTGCAGGAGTCACCTCCTACGTCTAAGGAATGTTTTCTTCTTTTTTTAAAATGCAAAATCTGTCAGAGCAGCTCAAGGAAGCATTCTTGTGTGGGAATATCTAGCATTCAAGGAACATTCAAGGCAGATTCTGACATGAATACATCTGAACATCTGCTGGGGTATATACTGTAAAATTCCTCACTTCTGTCACATCTGGGTTATTGCATCAACCTTTTTCATGTGTTTTCTTGCTGCTCTTTTGGGCCCAAAGACAGAGGAGGAGAGAAAGGGAAATTACCCTACTTGGGTATATTTAGACTCGATGGTTAAAGAAACATTATCTAAACGATATGGCTGATAAGGGTTAGAAAAACCAAACAGTGTGCTTATAAGCAATTACGTAACTCACCTCTTTAATTCTGCTCTCCTGTGAACAGCTCAATTGGGATTAGCGGTGCTGACAGCCTCAGGGACCAAAGGATCAAAAAATAGGTGGATACCGATTGTTCCCACCAAACACACTCTAAATGTCCCTTTTATTACTTCAAAACACAAAAACTTGTATGTTGCCAACATTTTAAAGTGAATTATTCATAGTATTCCACATTTGTCTAGTTTATCGTACAATTTGATTCAAAACAGATTCTCTTTGTCTGTTTTTGTCTCACTTTAGACTTTTCTTCTCTATTCTTTGTCTTTCTGTCTTTTCTATTCCTCTCCCCTTTTTCCCTCTCCCCTCTGCTAAGTGAGTGACTTAATAGACTTTGAATGGCTTTTTAAGAAAGCCAGAACTCTGTGGTTTGGAGAGCATGTGATGGTCAGGCAGGCTGGCTTTGAGGTGTTGTCACACATCTGCATTACGCATCTACAAGGTGGATATTATTACTCCTCTTAGACATCTAAGACAAAATGTTTGACTTCATTGTGAGTCCACAAAGGGGATATGTTGTCAAATTGCCAAACTTGAACAGATGGATTCATTTTACTGTAGATATTGAGTATTAAGTGATTAGGCAATAAATTCAGCAAAAGTTGGATTTGGAAATAAATGTTCAATGGTTGTATTTGGGTTGTACAACCAGTTGTCCATCTGCTTTGCTTGGATATACATTTATAAAAATACTTAAAGCTGCTCTTATCAATATTTTTATATTAACAATGGATAAAATGACTAATCTGTAATGTGATAGGGGTTGCTCATAGTGATGAACCTACAAAGAATTATCCCCCGACTCAGCTCTATGGAGATTTTTAGCAGCTTTTGGCTCATTGTTTTGGTTTTACGATCCGCAACTTTACCATTTTCATTGACTCCCACCATTCTTAACCGTTTTGTTTTCGGCTTTATACGGCATGTGTTTTCAGTGAAAAAGCTCTAAAACCAACCTAAATCTACTACCCAACATTAAATGACTTAACTTAGTGACTTGCTGGAGAAACATTTAGTGGAACATTTAGTAGCTAAAAGGCCAGATATTTCTCTCAGGAGTTTGTAAAGCTAAAACTGAGCTAAAAAGGATAGTGATTATTGGACTTGCATTCTCCTGGTGGTCACAAACACAACGCCACATAAATGCTAATGTTCCTCTGTAACTGCTACATGTGTAAATAGACAATTGTTTGCCAACAAGTTTACCGTATCAACTGTAGCTTGTTACGCTGCCCTCAAGTGGTCAAAAAAAATTCTTCAAGGTGGTCTAACGGTATACTATGAATTCAATTTTAAAATTTTCTTAAATGATTTGTTCTTTTAAATTTACATTTGTATTCATAATACCATTTTGCAGTAATGATTTATCCATTTTCTCTGCAGAGCAACAGCTTTGAGATGTGAGGGCACTATCACAACTGTGATGCGAGTGTCTCAGGTGAAAGGAATGAGACTCCAAGGCACAATATTTAAGAATATAGAAAAACAAAGCAAAACCTTCTGTTTTAATTTAGCTTAGTCTTTTTTTTTTGTAAAGAGCGTCACTTCTTAACGTGGCAGTGGAAAAGTTATGTGTTTTTCATTTACACTTTGACCAGGATGGGTGACGGTCTCTAATGCCAAACATACTATACATTCAGACTGTGCGTAAAGCATACAACACTTACATATTGGAAAAACTATAATGATGTGACCTGCTGATTTGGACTGAAGGAAATCCCTAAATTAAAGAAAACACCTACATACGTGTCTTAATAGAGTGCTGGGCCATTACAAACTGCCAAAACAGCTTCAGTATACTTTGGCCTTGATTCACTATAGTGTGTGACACCAATTTAAATTATCCCGGTGGTGTTCATTTGGGTTGAGGTCTGGGAGAGCCATGAGGGTGTTTCCATTGCAGCTGAATAGGCAGGTTGCAGCACCTGAGCAGCCGTTACCCCGTTTTAAAGATTTTAAATTGACAGATAGTCCAAGTTTCTACGTCTGCTGGGCATCTTTTGTTTCAGCTTGCTAAAACAAGACCTACCTCAACTCTTAAGTTGGGAACTGCACTGTGTCATATCACAGAGTGCAGTAGTGCACTATAAAATATCACTCCCTTAGCTTCCAATCTGCATTGCTGTGTTGATCAGATCAGGACACGCCCCTCTCCTGCTCATGCTGGATTGCCTTCCCTGTCCTCACAGGTCCTGCTGGAGGTATGATATCGGATGACACATTCCCACACTCCCAGTCAGGCATGGGAGAGAGGGGTGGGTGGGCGAGATCGCACGATCTGGCCTCACACGTGTCTCGCTGCCTCCATCAGAACAGACCCACATAGATAGAGATGCAGACACTTACGCAGAAGATCCACATCAAGATGTCCTTGTGCACATACAAACTGTAAAAGGAGTGCACGGCCTATAAAATGTGCAAGAAATAAAAAAAGCATAAGAGAGGAGACAAGCTCGGGCTGTCGACCAGATTAAGGCCAAAAAGTTTTCTAGACAGAAAGAAAGAGGGATAAAAGAAATAGAAATGGGATGACAGGCAGGAAAATAAATAGAAAGTTAAAGATATGGGAATATAGAGAAAAACAGGTAAAAGAATAGTTTGACATTTGCTCCCACTGTGACCTTTTGTTGTAAGCCCTCTTTTAAAATGCCCACGTGGAACTCACATTCTACAAGTCGACAGAGTAAAGGGTGAGAAACGGGCGTCAAAGTTCAGCACTCTCACGTGAGGACGGTCGGAAAGAATGGCTTCACACATGCCTTTAAGGGAAGATTTTAGTGGCTTTTAGTCAGAGTGTGTGTGTGTGTGTGTGTGTGTGTCTGTCTTTGTGAGTGAGAAAAAAAAAGGGGGGGACTTGCACTAAATCTGTAACTAATCCATTTCCCACAAGCATCAGGCTCTCTACATTTCAGTATCACCGGTTTACGACACCACATCCACATGTTCAGCGCTGGCTGGAGAGTAAACAAACATGTGTTTGTGATGTTTATTGTTTCTGGCTTGAGGTTTTACCATTGAGCATACAGTTTCATCATGAAAAGTACTGTTGAACCACCCCTCAGAGCACAGTGCTGATCAAGGACAGATCTGCTTGTAACAATAGAAAAGATCCAAGAAAAAAAAAAAGATTGTCTTACTGTTAAAAAAGCACAAAGGCCTTGGTTTTTGTTGGGAACAGAGTGAAAGGAGCTGGTTAGGCTGTATGTTACTGATACTGTATGTCACTGATTGTATAATCCTGAGGCGTGGAATCCGTCTTGCTAGGCCAACTTATAAGAAAACATTCCCCATATTAAGTAGGACTTAAGGGATATATGTGATGGGAAACAATAATTTCCATATTTTTGGCCATCAGACCATTTATAACCCAAAGGGACTGCCACCCTGATTGCACACCTCCACCCATGGATCAAATTCAGAGCAGTTAGATGGTGGTCTATGGTTGTCAATAGCCTCTTGTCCACTGAGGAGAACCACTGTTTAAAGATTTAATTGCACTGGAACACAAATGAAATGACTTCATTCACTGGCAAACATATTGCTGGCACAAATATCAGATATTCAGTCTGAATTTAAGAAAAAGTTCAAGGACATGTTTTCAAAGTGGTGGTCCGTGTCACCGTGTGGCTGGTTATTAGTGTCATAGGCCATCACCTTCAGCCAGGATTAAATCTCCTGGAGCCAATGTCCTAGACTAAACTCCATACGACAGGATTTAGTGAAATGCGTCTAAATTAGCGTGCGATAGTGCCTTAATGCCTCTGACTTCTATTTTTTCCCCTACTTGGCCATGTGAAAGGCGCAGCCAGCCAATACAAACTGGATCAGGTTAATAGTTCCGTCATTCATGGATGTTATTGTTGGGTAATAGGAGAATTCACTGCCAAGCTCTGTTAAGGTTGGGATGGGCAGAAGCTTAGTGCTGTGTACCTGCCTTACACTCTTCTGAGATGTTTTTAGTGTTTAGTAGTACTTATAATGGGAATATAATTTATTCCAAAGCGGTTTAATCTAAACCTGCTTTAACTGACGTTTTGGCCAATTGGGGGCAACAGAAATAAGCTGTAAACACTGACATATTATCACCTTTTCAACTTATAAAGGCAAACATGTTAGCAAACAGTTACTTATTTACACATACAGACACAGAACAGACACGTAGCAACATTTGGCAGCATACATTTGGTAGCATAATTTGGAGTCGCATTTCTGCCACGTGGAGAATGCAAGTCCAGTATTCACACTTCTCGTAGCTCTGTTTTTGGTCTCCACCAACTCCTAAAGTAGTAGCACTGTAGTAGCTAAATGTTCCACTATGTGCACCAGCTAGTCTCTAACTTTGGCTGTCTGCTGTTTTGTAATGAGTAGGTATTGTAGAGTGGGTTTATCAGAGCTTTTTTGCTGAAAACAGCTGCCTACTGCTGCCGGAAATGGATCTAAAGAGAGGAGATGCTAAAGAAAGGAGATGCTAAAACACACTGTGATGGGAAGTGCAGAGTTTGGTGATATTTCTCTGTAGGTTCGTCCCTACGAGCGACACCTCATTTATACATGTAGTCATGTTAACATAAATATTGATTATAGCAGCTTTAAGTTTCAGGGACTGTAGTTTCAAGAAGAAGAGAAGAGCAGTTTCAAGATATTACCTCTCCTCAAGAAGATTTTAACTGGCCACGAGTTAAATCATATTACCCTAACCAGAATGTTTTAAATTTTAAAAGACATCAATTGGAAAACTTATAAGAACTGACATTTTTACAGTGTATTCTGACTGCAGGCTGAGGCCAAAACAAAGCTTTATCATGCGATCCGACTGCTGGCTCAAAGCTTCTGAGCCTGTCTGCTTTAGACAAAACGCAGGTTCATGCCAACATGAGATATCCTGCATCTGACAAGAGTGACACCAACACTTGAGAATACTTTGTGGCATTAAAGCACTTGCTGTAATATAATTAGTTAACGGTGTAGTTGGAGACACTTGACACATGAGATAAGGATGAAAGCATCCATCAGCATTTCTGAAATTTCAACTTAATGTGCAACATCTCCCCTAAAGATTGAAAACACGTGTGTACATTAACATTTCTGTTAAGGAAATCTTTGTCAAACGCTTTATCATCAGCCTATAAAAACTCCTGCTGGTTTGTCAACTTAAGTAACCTCAGTGTGATTTCATTTTGAGCTTCAGTGCAAATCATTTTGTAAGAGCAGCTGTCACTTCTTTTTATTTTTTTTCCCCCCCGATGATGGATTTTTTCATTTGGGAGCAAAATCAACAGTAGATGCATTCCATGTGGCTCATCCTGCCCTGGTAGGTGGAGTTTAATGAACCAGGAGCAAAGTGAAAGTTAAAGTAAAAAAACAAAAAAAATTTTAAAAATTGTAACCCAAAAGCATGCATCTAACACTTTTAATGACATGTTTAATAACATACTGATATATCTCATGTAGTTTTGAATGATAGTGTGATGTATGCTGTCCAAAAGTCAACATTTATATTTAGGTATACAATAGAAAGGGAATAGTTTACTGCAAAATAATAAGTCATAAAAACGTTGGTGATAATGTCAAAATATAACAGATAATGTAGTAATTAGATATTTTTGGATCCAAACGTGCAGCTGTTTGGGTATAAAAACTCTGAAACTAAGAGGCACAACTTTTATAGGAAAAAAAAAGAAATAATTAAGTTCCTCCACTTAAAAGAAGTGGTTATTATGGAGTTTGTGGCTTCAATTTTGTTGAACAAAACCTAAAGCTTACAGATAATCAACCAAGCTTAAATTCCTCCTTAACAAATCTCACTGACAACAGTTTGTGGCTCGCTGAGCCGAGCCGACAGGAGCCCATCTCTGCAAAAACCCTGTCACAGATCCACCAGGGAAAGGAAGAGCATGTCACAACAGATCAGCCGTTTGCTAAAGGCAGAGTCACACGCTAATGGCAACAATGTGTTCTCTCTCCCCGCAGACGCCCCAGCAGCTGATAGCCATGTGCGCTCCTGGCTAGCTCCGCTCCTACCCTGCAATTTTCCAAGGATAACTGAGGAGGTTATTTCCACGCAGAGGTCAAACACAAACACAGGGACATCATTTGAACACTGTGAGCAGGTTCAGGAGGAGTTCAAGGGAAGCAGGGCATCATTTTCACAATTAGCCTTTCTGTAAGTACTGAGGCCCTTTGCCATGATTGAGGCTTTTAGTTTTGAGATCAGTGTTTATTAGCTCTATCATGACTGAATCAGAGCTGGTTTGACTAGTTCCTGTTGTCTAATATCTTGTTGTTGTTTTTTGTACCAGACTAAACCATTCTTCACGTGGTAGGTGTGCTTGCATGTCTGTATGTGTTTACTTGTGTCAGTGTAGATTAGGGTGTTTGCAGACAGAAAGTGTGGCATTTTTAATTAAATAAAGCATGAAAGTTTGCTTTCATCATCATCTTGTTTTTGCTAGAGTGGCTAACGGATGGCAATACCAGTCTGTCAGACAGTTGGTCCACCACTTTGTCCCAGATGGAAATATCTTAACAACTGTTGAATGGATTGCCATGGACAGCCATGGTCCCCAGAGGATAAATCCCAATGAATTTGGTAATAACTGACTTTTCCTCTAGTGCCACCAGCCGGACAAAGTTTTCACTTACCCAGTGATATGTCAACCTCTACTGGATGATTTGGCATAGAATTTAGTACAGATATTCATGGTTCCCAGACGCTGAACCCTACTGACTTTGATGATCCTCTAACTTTTCCTTTGGTGCCACCATCAGGTTGACATTTATGGTTTTGAGTGAAACGTCTCAATAAGTATGTGATGGATTGCCATGAAACTTGGTACAGACATTTGTGTCCCCCACAGGATGAATTGTAACAACTTTGGTGCATCCTCAGACTTTTCATGTGGCACCATCATCAGGTCAAACTTTCAGGTCAAACTTTGTTCTTTGGTTTATGATCAAATACCTGCAAATGTAAAGACATTCCCATCAGCATCAGCTGTATTTGTGTTTAGTGCTAAGACGGTGAACATGGTAAACATTATACCTGCTAAACATCAGCATGTTAACACGCTGACGTTAGCATTTAGTTCAATGGACCAGCCTCACAGAGCGGCTGCATGGCTGTAGACTCTTGTTTACGCCAAAGATTCAATTGCTGCCTTGACTTTATGTATCATTTCTCTATATTTCTTTATTGGTGGCAGGGTGAAAAGGACAAAGAAGACAAGAAAAGGAGGAGTAAAGGTGCCTCTTTGTCTGTCATATGTTTTATTCATTTTGTATCTTTAAGCCAGATGGAAGAGGTTTGTTACGCAGCCTGTCATATAAATTCTTGAGACATAGTGTCTTTAATAATGCCCAACCCGAACCTAACGATGGAAAGAGTGTGATTTTTTCTTGTTGGACAGCAGGGGGAAGTTTAAAAGTGAGAGAAAGTTTAAAGAAAGACAGAGTTTGATACATTTCCCTTGGACATGTGAACTGTCACATAAATCTTTGCTTCACCTAAAGATTTAGGAGAAATGTAGGATCTGGATAATGCTTTTCACACTTCCCCCTCTTCTTCTGTGTGTCCAAATGAAGAAAACAAAATCATATGGGGAGGTAGGAAAAAGTGCTAAAGGTTTCGGGGTGCTCAGACAGGATGGGGAGGTTACGGCAACTGGGAGAGCAAAGGGCAGGGAAGGTAGACACGGGTGAGAAAGGGGAGACAGAGAGGAGAGGAGTATGGAGGTGGATAGGAGGCAGAGAGGGGGAGAGGAGAAAGAGGAAGGGGGGTGGGATGCTTTAAAGGGTCTGGGACAGATTATCCTTGGAAGGCAATCAATCTTCCCTGGGATTTAGACGACTGCAGGGGAGCAAATGCTCGCACATACAGAAGACATGCGCGCGCCTGCGAAAACACATTGAGAGATCACCCCTCTTAACCTCGTCTGTCTCTCCTTTTTTAATCTTCCCATCTCTCCTTCCACCCTCTGCCACCTACCCTCTCCCTGAACGATTGCTGCCCCCCTCTTTATACACTTGAAGTTTAAAGTCAATTGTAGATAAGTGTTGTTTCTCAAGGTGCGTGTTTGAACCTGGGGTCCCCTCAGACATATGGCTGCAATTTCTGAAATATAGGGGAACAAGCGACACAGAGAGGGAGAGAGACAGGCAGTGTGGTGGGGGTTCTGTTTCGGGGGAACATGAGGGTGCATTTAGCTGTGTGGAGAGTCGCAGGATCCATGTGAGCGCTGGAAAATAAAGACAGTCTGCAGATGGTCGAATCACAGTCCTGTATTGTGTCAACAGCTCAGGCCTCAATAAAGTGTGGCATCCTGGCTGGAGACATCCAGGATTCTCCACACATTTGTAACTCGGCACAAACAGAGCACTATATTTTTCCTAGCGTAATTATTGTGCATTTGTCTGCCTCGTTGTCCAGTTAAACAAATCTCAGCCTTGCTTTAAAATCGATGTGACTGAAAGAAGATCTCACAACATTACTCCATTCCTCCTTGACAGCTTCTTGTCTCCATAATAAGCCACATATCAGAGGCCATCTGTGAATACATTAAGTCCATCTGCTTAGTATGGATGCCATGATGACAGGCTATGTAGCAAAAATCTATCTGCACAGCAGCAGCAGGTAAGACGTGGTCTGACACGCAGAGAAAATATGCTGAGAGAGAAAAAAAATGATTTAATTAGCTTGACATGTAAAATGCTCGAACAAATCATCTCAAGGTGGTTGAAGTTAATAGAAAATTCAATTTGTTTTTGATGACCGGGCAATACTGAAAATCTGATATGGAAATTAAAAATAACCATCAACTTGTACAGACGTGAGTGAAATGTTAAACCTTTCGTTTAATCTTAAATTAGGTTGAAGTGCTCAAAGTTTGCCTTCGAGCCTATTTCAGTTCATTTACAGTGCGGAAAGGTTTGTGCTCTTGACTCCAGGGTTATTAAGAAGTGGTATCAGGTGTGTAGCTGAGGTGAGCAGCCCCTTCATGTAGAAAAATGGCCTGAACAACTTCAGAGAACTGGGAGAGGCTCTTCAAAAGCAATGCATCCTATGTAAAACACAACAAAATGTGAGAAATGTAGGAGGAAAAACAGTGAAGAGGTTCAGTCACAAGACTATCTTCAGCACAATTTACAGACCATGAAACTCTAGAGACCTAAATAGGCTGTGACACAAACAGCAGCAGCCTGTCAGGAGTAAGGTGGTAAGAGGCAGAAGGGAATCTCAGTAAAAATATAGACAACAAAGATATTTTGTCATGTCACAGTGGAAAACGCAGGTGTAAATATTCAAATGAATGATGGCTGAATTCCATTTATCTGCTGTTGTACATGCTGGCTCACTTTCACACTGTCATGGCTCACTAGAAGAGAGCAGAGCCATCGTTAATGTTATTAGCAACACCTGTGCCTACAATGACAAGCCAAGATGTATATGTATACACACATATGTAGCTACATATCTGCATATACACATGTGCACAAATATACAGGAAAAAAACAATATGACCTATATTATGGCTGAATCATTCACTTTTTAATGTTTTTTCACATGTGACTTCACACTGGTACCTTTTCATGAACATACAGAGACGTCAGTATACTGCATGTACAGACACACGAAAAAAATGTACATTCATGCACAGTCTTTAAAAGAATCAATGCAAACATGCAGACACTTTAACATGATCTACAAGATTATGCCTTTTCTGACAATAACTATCAAAGTATCTAATCCAATAGAAAACTAAACCAATAGCTGATTAATCGATTAGTTGATCAACAGAAAATCGATCAACAACAATTTTTGGTAATTAATTGTTTCATCCTGTTTTTGTTTTGTTTTTTTCTTTTGTTTTTTTTTTAGCAGAAATGCCCAAAATGTTTTCGTTGAAGCTTCTCAAATGTGAGTATTTGCTGTTTTTTCAGTCTTCTATGATAGACAAAATAAGCAATTAAAATAAGTTTCTGGCATTGTCAAGACCAAACGATTAATTGATTACTTGATTAATCAAGAATATAATTGTCCGATTAACTGATAATCAAAAAATAAAAAAGTCTGACAGCACAAAATTAAATAATTATTTTTATATAAATGTTTAAACGATAGCAGGCAACTAACTGAAAAGACTGATCGATTGCCGCCGTACTCGAGGGAGTACAAAGATGTTAATCGTAGTGCAGTCGCTTGGCGTTGTATCGCGCTTCATGTTGGGATTGCCGGTTAGTACGGGACACTCCCACACCGCCGCACAACCCTGCGCTAATAGCCTCAACGCCTAATTTGGTCTGAACGCAGCCCAAGTCTAGATCTTTATTTGAATGATGACTTTCAGGTGGAGGAGTTTCATGCATTGCATTTCAGACATTCACTCTTCAAATATTCCCCTCCATGAAGAATGGACTCCGTGCTGAAAGGCTGGCCAAGCGCGGCTCCACACTGCGATGAATTGAAGCCATGGATTTTCAGTTAAAACCCAAATCCCAGGATTAAATACCTCTCTTTTTGCTGTGTCAGAGTGATTGAGTCCCAAAGTTGCAGAGGAGCATTTGGCAGAATATGGAGGATGACAAATGCTCTCTGTGTGCTCACCTCCAAGTGTTACTTCTTGAAGAGATGCAAAGAAGTTAAAGAAACTTTTGCAAGACGCGAAAGGAGGCAGTGAAAAAGAAAGCCAAGTTGTTTTTCGCATAGAGGCCTGTCCTTGGCTTGATGCATGATTCCAGCTGTGAGATCATCGTGAGCATCTATCTGTTTTTGTTTTTTTCCTCATCATCTCTTCCTGTTCTGTCTTCTTACTGAAGACACACACGCACACACACGTGGACACACAGATGCAATCACTCTGTCTGTTCAGCTGCCAAGGCTAAGTGCCCTGAATCTGCAAGATCTCTATCAAATTTGCAGACCCACAGAGAGCAATTTTTCTGTGCGATTGCACGTGCATGCATGTGTGTATGTATGGGGTTTTTTTTCCGGCATGTATCTCTGTGTGCATGCGTGTTGGGCCTCAGTCTGTGTACACTCAAGTCGGACCTCTGCCACAGCATTTGTTAGCATTTCTTTGTACTCAGCCTTAAGACAAACATCTCTTGGCAGATCACATCACACGCTCTCTCTTAACACACACACACACACACACACACACAGGCTGCGGTCTCCTGTCCCTGATTGATAAGATGTCTGCTGAGAGGTCTATCTGATCATTTCAACATGGCTGTGTTGACTGTGGCTTTGCCCGGCTTTCTCCTTTTCTTCCTCCTCCATTTCACTTTCTTTCTGTTCTTTTGTTCTGCATCACTTTCACTTAGTTTAACTTTTCTCTCAGTTTTGGTGTCTATCAATCATGGGAAATAGAGCTGTGCTGTAGATTGAGATAGTGTCTTGTTCTTGATCTTACTGATCACTGTCCTGGTTATTCCAGGGAATCAGGGATATTTATTGTACGTACTTTCAGCTCTCTGGCTGGCTGCAAAGATGGTCATCTGAGAAATGAAGCTAACTGAACTGTTGCTCTCACTGTAAGACACTTTGGATAAGAGCATCAGGGAGACGCCTAAGATGTAAATATTTATGCAAAGAATACAACATTGCAATGGATTGCGTGAGATGTAGGGCCTAATGAAAAAACTGGCAGGAGTTCACAAGATGTTTTTTTCCCCTCAGGGTTTGTCCAGGCAGAATGCGAAGGGAATTTTAGCCGCGGCACGATTGCATACAAAGTCAACGCAAAAGATACAAATTATTACCAATATTTTTTAATGATTTCATCCTTTAAACGTCATTCTTTAAAATGGTAGCAATGCGATTTTAGCATCACCATCTTGACTAGGAGCTTCGTTTTGTCCGAGTAGGTCCCTGTTTTTATTGTATCGTTCACGCACAGAAGGACGCGCGCGCATTTCACGCTATTCTGCCAATCAACAGTTGGTGGCGGTATCTCACAAAGAAGTGTAGCAATGTGTCCTTAAAGGCAGGGAAGAAGGAGACTGTAAGGTAGCAAACACTGATGTGAACATTGCACAACATAAAATATTTAAATCATTGGCTTTGCAAATGTTTTATGAAGAATGAAATGCATTGAATGTACACTGACTGTAAACATGACTTTTTTTTTGTTTAAAAGAAAACTCCACAGGGCACCTTTCAAGCTACTATAGTAGAATTTGAACTCCCCTCTGTGGTGCCCCCAGTGGTAGCATTAAAGACTCCCACACAATAAAAAAAACAAAACACTGTACCATTTTCTCCCAGATTGTCTCATTTTTTTCTATAAAAGCTTTTGCCATTAAAAGGTGCTATAATCTCATAAGTATATAAGTATTTTACATGTTTGACATTATGAGAATTATAAAGAGTGAAGTTTGTCACCTTTTGCACCCTCTCCATCTGCCTCTCTGTCATCTCAGCAGTTGTTATTTTAACTGTAAACCTCTGCATGACGCTCTCTATTTGTCTGACACCTCTCTCTGTCAGTCAGCTTGTCAGTACGGTTGTTAACCGCTGCCACTCATTTTTTTCTTTGACACATTTGTGTCTGTGAGCATGCCTGTAGAACTCCACCACGCACCAGAGGGAGACTGGTTTTAGCTCGTCTGTCTGCCACTGCCTTTCCTGGGCAGCTGCTGGGGGCTCTCTTTAAAGTGGGAGAGACTCTTGGCGATGTCGTGAATCATATGTTGCTGCCTTGATAGATGTTTGAGGAATGCCCCAAGGCTATTTCAGTCTCCCCCTCTCCAAACCTTTCACCATCTTCCCCACTCCTTGCCTCTCCTTTTCTTTTCTCTTCTCTTCTTCTGTGACTCTGGTAGTGATATAATGACAAGCCGTCTAATGTGACTTTCTCTTCCTCTTTCATCAATCTAAACTCATTCCACTATGACAGACAGATTGGAGGGATCTCCCTAAAAGAGGCCCAAGTGTATACATATTTGTGTATGTGATCTGCAGATAAACGACAATGCAGTTTCCCATTCCCCCTTGTATCCGGGTGAACCAGAAAACTATTTCTTTCCACTATCAAATCTGCCATGAAGTGAGGATATAATTTCAATGGCAGACACAATAACTTTGTAGCAGCAGGACTGTGTTTTTAATAGATGACTGATATTATCGTCGATGTCGTTAATGGTTATGGTGAATGAAAATGTTTTACTTTCTCAGCTTTCCAACATTAAAAACCTTCTTAGCAATTAATCAGGAAATAATCGCGCCTCTTTTACTTGGTGTGGATGTGTAGTGCGTTTGTTCTTGTATTTCACTATTTCTAAGGTTTTCACCACCCTGCCATTAAAAACACACACGCCTACAAGTATTCCTATCGATGCATTTTGTCTCCTTCAGCTGGTATATGAATTACAAATAAAAGCAAACACACATGTGCTTGTACAATTTCAAGGGCACTTGGTTAAAACAAAATGTAATCTTTTAGATAATAACGTTTAATGTGTCTAATCTGGTATCACTGAGGCATTCTGATGATGGATACAAGCAACATTTGAGGAATAACATGTTTTGTCATTCGTCATTTCAGCATAGTGCTTTTGCACCAACATGCCCTAAAAAGGGAAATTTAATTTATGAAATGATGAATGTCTCCATTGGAGCACAGAACTACAAGAAAGAAAATAAGGCTTCCAGTCTACAGCCATGCTAGCAGCACTGTGAGGCTGTACTTAGTACAGCGGTGCTTTGAGCTAAATGCTAACATCAGCATCCTAGCACACTCAGTGACAATGCTAATGTGCTAATGTAATACAGGTAATATTTAACACGTTCACCTTCTTTGTTTAGCCTGTTAGCATGCTAACATTTGCCAATTAGCACTAATAACAAAGTACAGCTGAGGCTGACGGGAATGTTATTAGTTTTGCAGGTATTTGGTCATAAACAAAGTATTGGACAAATTTAAATTTTGACCTGATGATGGCGCTACATGAAATGTCAAGGGATCAAATTTCATGGCAATCCATCCAATAGTTGTTGAAATATTTCTCTCAAAACAACACATGTGAACCTCATGGTGGCGCTAGAGGAAAAGAACATATGATAATGTGACTGCACTTGATGAAAAACATATTTTAACATCTTGTGTAGCTATAATCACTATCTTCATGAATGGAGTACTTTGCTAAGGAGAGTATGATGCAACTGTGTGCATCGTCCTCGTCCAAGTCCTTTTCCTTTGAATCGATACAGCAACAATGGAAACACTGCATCACAGATGATGCTCCCATGGCTTAAGGGAATGTGTCTGATGTGAAAAACATGAAGTCATTTGTCTGCAGTGGAAAAAGAGATGGGCAACTAGGAAATATGCAATACAATATCAAAGCCATAAAGGCAGTATTGAATGAGTAAACCATTTTCATCGGTCTCATCTAAATGTCAGTGGCTTCAGCCGCAGTTTTTCATTCCTCTGTAGTTTGTGACTATCCCTCGGAAATCATTTCTCATCACTTATTCTTTTTCCACTTTGTCTTTTGTTTTCTCTCCTTCCCTTATGACCTCCTCCTCTCTTACCCTTTTAATTTAGCCCTCTACATACTGTGTACATCTGTCTTTTTTATCTTCTTGTGTCTTTTGCTTTCTTCCCTCTAGTTCTGTGAAGCAGACATGACCCTTCTGTCCACTCCCATAATATTAAAGTGGTTCTTGAAATCACATCAACCTAATGCATGAGGCTATATGCACCTTGTCAGATGGGAGCTGAACTCTTAAGTAAGCATTATGACATTTCCTCTGGATGAATCCAAGATCAACATATAGATGGCTGGATGGTGGTCAGCTCCATGATATCTACAGCACTGGCTGCACTTTAGTTCTGGGTACATCAGTCTTCCCATTAGGTGGCCTTTTTCACCAAGAGACGGTCCCATCAAAGACAGAAATACCCTTTGTGTCCATGTTTCAGTCAAATAACCACAGAAACGTGTTGCAGTCCTACACGTTTCTCTGCGCTTCTATTAGAGCAGTTACCCACCCTAAACTCCACAGAGAGGTTGTCTGCCCCCCGACCACTTTAATTATTAAAATAAATTAAATTATTTAAATCAAAAGTGAACAGAAGAGGAGTTACACATAAAAACCTAATAAAAAGTAAAACCACCACTGCAACAGTACAACAAAATAGGAGAATTAAATGTGGACTCAAACATTATTCAAACCTAAACCTAAACTAAATTAGCCTTTCACACCCAACCTGGAAAACACTACAGCCAATTATATTTGTTATAGTGTACCGAGCTCCTGGACCATATTCTGAATTTTTATCTGAATTCTCAGAGTTCTTATCAGGTTTAGTCCTTAATACAGATAAAATAATTATTGTAGGTGATTTTAATATTCATGTGGATGTAGAAAATTATAGCCTTAGTGCTGCGTTAATCTCATTACTAGATTCGATTGGCTTCTGTCAGAGTGTACATAAACCCACTCACTGTTTTAACCACACCCTCGACCTTGTTCTTGTCTATGGCATAGAAATTGAACATCTAATAGTCTTTTCACTTTTGAATTCCTATTACTGGACTACACGCCATTAGGCAAACATTCCTACACTAGATGTCTATCTGATAGTGCTGTAGCTAAATTTAAGGAAGTGATTCCATCGGCATTTAATTTAGTTCCATGTCTCAATATAACAGATGACTCCTATGCTAACTTTAGTCCCTCCCAAATTGATCATCTTGTTGATAGTGCTGCAGGCTCACTACGAATAACACTCGACTCTATCGCCCCTCTAAAAAAGATGACAATAAAACAGAGGAGGTTAGCTCCATGGTATAACCCGCAAACCCGCAAATTAAAGCAAACATCGCGAAAACTTGAAAGGAAATGGCGTTCCACCAATCTGGAAGAATCACATTTAGCCTGGCAAGATAGTCTTAAAATTTATAGGAAGGCCCTCCGTAATGCTAGAGCAACCTACTACTCATCATTAATAGACAACCCCAGGTTTCTGTTCAGCACTGTAGCCAGGCTGACAGAGAGTCACAGCTCTGTTGAGCCATGTATTCCTATAGACCTTGGTAGTAATGACTTTGAGCTTCTTTAATGATAAAATTCTAACTATTAGAGACAAAATTCAGCACCTCCTGCCCTCAGTTGGTACTGACTTATCTTCAAACACAGGAACCTTAGAAACAACTGTAAAACCTGATGTACATTTAGACTGCTTTTCTCCCATCAACCTTAGTCAACTAACTTCAATGATTTCTTCATCTAAGCCATCAACGTGTCTCTTAGACCCCGTCCCAACTAGGCTGCTTAAAAGAGGTTTTACCCTTAGTTAGCATTTCTTTACTAGATATGATCAATCTGTCCATATTAAAAGGCTATGTGCCACAGTCCTTTAAAGTAGCTGTAATTAAACCTCTTCTTAAGAAGCTCACAATTGATCCAGGGGTTTTATCAAATTATAGACCTATATCTAACCCTCCTTTTCTCTCCAAGATCCTTGAGAAAGCAGTCGCCAATCAGTTGTGTGACTTTCTACACAACAATAAGCTGTTTGTGCTATGATGCACTCTAAATCCTGACTGAAAATCCTCAGAGACAGCACTGGTGAAAGTTACAAATGACCTTCTAATTGCATCCAACAAAGGACTTGTCTCTGTACTTGTCTTACTAGATCTTAGTGTCGCATTCAATACCATTGACCATCACATTCTATTACAGAGACTAGAACATTTAATTGGCATTAAAGGCACCGCACTAAGCTGGTTTAAATCCTATTTATCAGATCGATATCAGTTTGTACACGTTAATGATGAATCCTCTATGCACGCCAAAGTTAGTCACGGAGTTCCACAAGGTTCTGTGCTTGGACCAATTCTATTCACCTTATATATGCTTCCTTTAGGCAATATTAGGAAGCACTCCATAAATTCTCATTGGTATGCAGATGATACCCAATTATATTTATCGATCAAGCCAGATGAAACCAATCAATTAGCTAAACTTCAAGCATGCCTTAAGGACATAAAAACCTGGATGACCTGCAATTTTCTGATGTTAAACTCAGACAAAACCGAAGTTATTGTACTCGGCCACGAACACCTTCGAAACACATTATCTAAAGATATAGTTTCTCTAGATGGGATTGCCCTGGCCTCCAGCGACACCGTAAGGAATCTTGAGTTATCTTTGATCAGGATATGTCCTTTAACTATTACTGTTATTGCTCCTATTATTAGTATTACTATTATAATATTGCTCTTAGTATTATTTCTGTTCATATTAACATCAATACCATTACCACAGCTATTACTTTACATCTCTATGTGGAACTGTATTGTGCTGCTGTATGTTCTCTTTCCTCCTGCGCTCTCTCCCCCGCCCCCCCTTCAACCCAACCGGTCAAGGCAGATGACCGCCCACCTAGAGCCTGTTCTGCTCGAGGTTTCTACCTGTTAAAAGGGAGTTTTTCCCTTGCCACTGTCGCCTAGTGCTTGCTCATGGTGGGAATTGTTGGGTCTCTTTCATATAGAGCAGTTCTAGACCGACTCTTTATATTTACAAAGTGCCCTGAGATAACTTTGTTATGATATGGCGCTATATAAATAAAACTGAATTCAAATATTATGGACGAGTCTGCCAGGAAATAAATATGATCACTGTTCAAAAATAGATCTGATGGTTAAACATTTTTAGCTTGAGACATTTTTATTCGATATCATACAGATCATCACAGTCTGGTGTTGCAACTCCATCAGTCTTCATCTCTCATTAGGTACACAGACTGACCTTTGACCCCTGTCTGCTGACCTGCTCCAAGGGTTGTGTGTCTGGGGTGTAACAGTGAGCCAACAAGCACGTTGAGAGTGAGATAGTTATCATCTGAAGTGTCTAGAGGGGGGATTGGCTGGTCTGCATTTTTGTGTGTAGGTGATGGGTGACAAGTGTTCCTGGGAATACTGGGAATGCTGCATGCCACTAAAACTACCAAAACCAAACATATTTCACACTGGGGAAACTCTAGGTTTTCTATATCATATTCAGAATAGATAGTTGTGCGCGAGTGAGTGTGTGGGTATGTGCCTGGTGTCCCTGTACCTCAAGGTCCGATAATCCACTTGTCAACTGACCGTAAAATCAAGAGTGTGGTTGCCGTGACGGCTGCTGCGTGTATGATGTGTGACATTCTTGCCATACCAGACGATCTCACACACACACACAGAGAGACAGAGACAGAGAGAGAGATGAAATGAGTTACAGATGGAGACTATCGCCACACTAAACGGAGTACGTTTGAAAACACAGCTAACATGTAAAAACACGTGTCCACCTTAGCATCGCCACCTTTTTTTTTTTGTTCATCCACACTAACAATAGAAAAACAGCTAAATCTCTTTTTTTTTTAGGTCATGACCGGGACAGACACTGGCCGGTCCCTCTGCTGAGCCCCACTTGGTTAAACCTCCATTCAGTTCCCTCTTTATTGATTTGGCATATCTTTTTTTTAAAAGCCCAGTTTATAATGTGTGTGTGTGTGTGTGTGTGTGTGTGTGTGTGTGTGTGTGTGTGTGTGTGTGTGGACATAGTAAAGGAGGAGGGATTGCCCTTATAAAAGACGATATGGCGAACTTAATGAAACTGAAACAGTTGGTTATTTACACATCCAGCAGATACGAGCAACATTAGCATATATTTGGAGTCGTTAGCTCTGTTTTTGGTCTCCACCAACTCCTGAGGAGAATACCTTTAGTTGTATCTTGAATCTTTAGCTGCTAAATGCTCCACTATGTTCACCAGCTATAGTTGCCAACTGTGTCTGTCTGCAATTTGTACAGTGGGTTTTTAGAGCTTTTTTCGCTGAAAACAGCTGCCTGCTGTGGCACTGTGGTCGGGTGATAATTCTCTGTGGGTGCATCACTGTGAGCGACCCCATTAACATACAAGTAGTTATGTGATCTATTGTTAATATAAAAAGTTTGATTATAGCTGCTTTAAATGATCTACTCTGTAAAAGTGTTTGCCAACCAAGGATTTAAGTAGCCATTAGTTGCTCCCATTTTGCAAGATTTTTTTTGTATCTATTTCATGCCACCAATCAATCTGTTCTGTAGCACTTTATTTGGTTGCTCTCTAATTTTCGACAAAACTCCTCCTTTCTCATTCCCCAAATCCCTCTGTGCTCCTTAAAGCTTGCAGGATATTCGTTGTTAAGCCTCTCAAGATGGCCAGAAAGCACAAGGGCATCTTAAAACAATTATGGGCCTCGGCGTCATTAAAACAAAACTGTTTGAATGAACAAATGAGCTTAATACTGTTTTTTTTTAGTAAAGGTGTTGCCAGGCAACCGATTGATAGGGATAATGTAACTGGAGAAAACAGGATCCCAAAACATCCGAGGAAACAAATTTAGTCATCACGCCTGTTTTGTAACTTAAACCAGAGATGAACACACACATAAGTGCGCACACACACACTCAGTGGTCAGATTTATGACATCCTCCAACATAACAGAGACAAATGGTTGTGCATAGTTGTGTGAATGGGAAGATGAATGGTGAAGCTATAAAACAACACATAGGGAAGGCGCAGCTGACATT
Organism: Macquaria australasica; assembly: GCA_005408345.1. Lineage (NCBI taxonomy): Eukaryota > Metazoa > Chordata > Actinopteri > Centrarchiformes > Percichthyidae > Macquaria > Macquaria australasica. The sequence continues at coordinate 776,926 of SEMN01000011.1, forward strand.
ATATGTCTTACCAAGCCCTGCTACGTGCTTACTGCCATGTTACATGAATCAGATGGTTTTTTTCTGTTGTACCGCTATCATTCCGTATGAGCCTGCGATGTTTCTGGTTCGCCGCTCATTTTAATGGCTCATTTCTTCCCCCACAAAAGGTTTCCCGTGCATCATGACCTTCGCTGATGAATTCAATGAGTTGTGGTAAGAAAGTAAAACCAAACCAAATGATCCATAGTGTAGTAAAACCTCAGTTTGCTGACTCATGCATGATAGCAAAGTGTTACGTTTTAACTTAGCAACATGCAAAAGCCTGTTAACTCCACCATCGTGATCCTGCAGGTTAGTGTCCTCAGCGGTGTCATCCTCATCCTCTGTGCTCTGTAACAAACATCTCTTTATTGATTTAAAGTGCTCTCAGGTATCCAGCTCACTTTTACTGCTCTGTCTTATAAAAACCACATCCTCCTCCCATTGGATGGATAACCGCCTCTTAAATCAAAGCAATAAAAAGTTCACTGTCTCTTTTCTTAGCTTTTCCACTTTAATTTCTTTCTCTCATCAGTTTTGTTCCACCTCTTGCTCTAAATTATCATGTCTTTATCCTCCTCCCTGCCTGTTATTCTCTCCCTCTTTTTTTAATTAATTTTGCACACAAGCTTAAAGTTTCTGGGCAGAAGTTTAGCGTTCACAGCCGACTGAAAGAAAGAAATACTGCCCTCCTAAGTGTTCTGCAATGAGCCTTTCCACACTTACTCAGAAAACCAGCAGGGGGTCTGGGACAATGTGAAAAGCATTTTCACAACACTTTCCTGCAAGTCATGACTCTTGAAAAAACATACATGTTGGTCACCCAATACATGTTGGTTGTTCTTGACGGTCCAAACACTTATCACAGAGCACATACAAATGAAGTCATGTATGATATGTAACAAGAGCCCTGCCTTTCAAGCAGATTTCCAGTAGTCCCTTTGCAGCAACAAGAATCAAGACTTACACTTCCCACAAGCATCTGTTTAACACTGGGAGCTAAAAAAAGAGGTCTGTTGGACACGAGGCCTAACTCCATGTTCACACTGCAAGCAACACCATCAGCAAGTCCATTCACTTCCTACCGATGAGTGACCAGGGACACTCAGCCAATGTGTGGACCATTAACGAGCTTGTTATCTGAACAAACAAAAAAGATGAACAAACTAGCTGTTGATGGCTGATGATCATGAGAAGTTCAATCTAATTTTCAAAATTGTTGATGTTATTTTGTTTCCGACACATTAGTTTTTCAAGGGAAAAAACGATTATAGGTTCATTTCAGCCATTTGAGGCTTTAGTTCTCTTCTGACTTCAGAAAATTATCTCTCTGGCAATGTACTCTAAATATCATTTAGAGAACTTTTCTGTTTCAGTCCGCATGTTTACTTCTAGCCCTACATCTTTTAAATTAATCCAGACTCTTTCAATGTGTGCATGCAATGTAAAATCAAAGTACAGTTTGATTTCCTTGCTGCATGTTGCTGACAAAAGAAAACTTTGAGTGAAGACAACTCATTCAAGTAACAGTTTGACATTTTGGGAAATATGCACATTCATTTTCTTGTCAATAATTTGATGAGAATGATACCACTCTCATGCATGTCCATGAAGTGTGGAGCTAGAGCCAGCAGGCAAATTAGCTTAGCTTACCACTATTCGTCCAGCACGTAACTCCTCGTAAAACCACAACTTACATTTCTGTTCAGTGGTTAAGCAAACAAGATACAACATATTACTTAGTGAGCTTTGGAGGTACTGGTAGGCATGCTTTTGAACTTTGGAGTGAGCTAGCACACAGACATGAGTGGTATCAGTCTTATCATCCAACTCTCAGCAAAAAAGCAAATAAACATAATTCCTGAAATGCCAAACTATTATATTTATTACAAAACAGCTGCTGGATGCCATAGTTAGTGATTGTTAGCTTAAATTAGGTTGCTTTATGTTTTAACCAAAGTTTGAGTCTATATTTTTACTAACTTTGTCAGTGACTCAGTTTTGCAAACATTTCAGGTGAAGGGCTTGCAGTTTGTGAAACGTTCAATAGACACAGTTTCTCAAACTGTACATAATCCATACTGTATACGCAGTGTAACGTTAAATGGTTTAGCATTTGTGAAAGGCCAACCTCCTCAGGCATTTCTGAGTCACTGTGATTGATTTAGTGTCTACTGTGGTGAGGAAGATGCCTGCCAGAGAGATGGTATCAGCCCTACCTGCAGACTTAGTAGAGCCCATCCCAGTCCATTAGTCCATTATCTCTCTGTCTCTCATTCTTTCATTCTCCCAGTTTCTCTTGACATTAATCAACATTTTTATACGATAGATAATTTGTTTGACTTCCCCTGTGTGACTCTCTTTGTCTCGCCTCTTCCCCCATCCCAAGTATCAAACCAGACATTTCTCTCCCGGGCAATTATTCAGACGACTGCAGGGTCAAGCTGGTCCTTCTGCCCACGGCTACATTTCACCTCCTGGGAATGAGTGATGAGCTCTCGGATGTAATCTCAATCCTGCACGGAGGCCATATTTCCCCACTTAGCTCCACTTCTCGGCTGTTTCAAAATTTTGCATTAGGCATGTCTGACCTTTTTCAAAATTTGGCAACACCTCCGATGACTCATACAAATTGCTGCTAATAAATCACATTTAGGGAGTTTACAGCGATTCGTTGTGGTCATATGAAAACTGCAATATCTGCGACTTTATTTTTCTTACTTGAACTGAAGATTTAGTTGGACATTTGTGGAAAACCTACTTTCTTCAGATACACACCATTTTGACAAGACAGCATAGTTATACTGACCTGGCTGAGGCTTGCAAGCCTGTAACTAACTGGAAAGAGTGTGGCCAGACATCCCCTACCATCAAATCACAGAGATAATGGCTACATTAGCAGCATCTCAGAGACAGAGCGAGGAGACATAGTGCTGCATTTGTCTGGAATGCAGCACCGACCCAGATAAGGAGATGGCCTGGACAAGCTACAAAGAGAGCTAAAGGCTAAGCACTAATCATGTGTGTCTTTTTCCCCCCTTTCTTTCTCACACTGCACTCATTTCTCTGTCCCATTTTTCACATCCTACGCTCCTGCTTCAGTCTCATTACTCCTTTTTTTTTTACCTCCTTCATGCGTCTTGTGTCTTTCTCCCACTCTCAGTTCAGCTGAAAAAGAGCCAGGAAATGCCCTGTGACAGCCCAAATCACAGTGTAAATCCAACTGTTCACAGTGTAACTTATAGAAGCAGCCCTGCATGTGGGTATAAGAGTTAAATCTCTGCGTCTGCCCACACACTTCTGGCTGACCCCACTATGACCACACTGCAATGCAAAGGTACAACTAATGGCTGCCTGTACACGCACGCCCACTCACTGATAAACACACATTCACAGTTGAATAATAATGTACTATGATGTGTGAGATTACTTCTGATAAGACTATAAAGGTCAGAACATGGTGGCACATCTACTTCCCTCTTCATCTCCCTGTCTATCTTTGATTCTTATCTCTTTTTAATTATCCGTTTTTCCATCCTGACACCTCCTCCACGTGTAACTCTGGGGTCAGCGTTGGCACACAGTGTCTGATAGGTCGTTTTGGTGTGTGTGTGTGTGTGTGTGTGTGTGTGTGTGTGTGTGTGTGTGTGTGTGTGTACATGTAAAAGTACATGAACTTGTGTGTCTGTGCCCACAGCTGGAGTCTGCACACTGTGTTGGGGGGAAAACATTAGTAAATCCTGGCTAAGCAGACCACATCCTTTTCACCCTAAAGCCCTGCAGGTAATGAGACAGGGGGGTGTTACCTCTTAAAGGGGCAGCAGGAGATGACATGGGCAAGTGAGATTCATTGCCAAACATCCCTTCCTGCTATGTAAAGGCTGTACAGGAGGAATTATTTTCCAATTTATTGCAGTACATTAACTTGTGGCTTTCTTCCAATTCATTAACCTGTGTATTAACCTGTGGGAAGGTTTTGTAATTACACAATTTTACCGTTTGCTTCATGAGAATCCCCCCAGCTGAGTGTATGTAATGAGAAACAGAGTTAGGTGAATTATTTTAAATGCATCATGACCTGTGTCATCAAATTGAGCGTTGGCTTCAGTTGCACATCCTCACCTCTGTACTCACACGTGTTCAGCTACAGAAACAAGATGCTAAATGGACAGCATTTGAATCAGATTTGCATTCTAGCATGCAAACAGACAAACAAGGCCGATGACATTAATTTGCATTCGAGTACGTGATTGGACAGCCACCAACTGTATAATGTGCCTGCAAGCACATGATTCGAAAGGCATTGAGCATCTGACTAGTGTCATGCGAAAGTGAGTGGCCACAGTTTTTAAGTGGCAGTCTGCAGCACCATGGGAAAATAGACCTTGGAAAAACAGATTTTTATTTTGCCATGAAACTCAGAGTCAGATGGGATGATCAATATCAATTTCTAAAATTTGCTAATTAACACTAAACACAAAGTACAGCTGAGGGTGATGGTAATGTAATTAGTTTTGCAGGTATTTGGTCATAAAACAAAGTACTGGACAAATAAAAATTGTGACCTGATGATGATGATGACGACGTTACATGTAAAGTTAAGGGATCCAAAGTTGTTACAATTCATCCTAATGGAGGGGACAAGAATGTCTGTACCAAATTTGATGGCAATAGCAATCTATCCAATGGTTGTCAAGACATTGAACCAAAAAACAAAAATGTCAAACTGATGGTGCCTCTAGAGGAAAGGTCAGGGGATCACCAAAGTCAATAGGATTCATCACCTTGGGCCCATGAATGTCTGTAGTTTCATGGCGACCCATCCAATAGTTCTTGAGATTTCAGTCTGGACCAAATTGGATGAACAACAGACAGACAATGTCGAGCACATTCTCAACACAACACATCACGCTAACTCATACTGAGACAACGTAGGTCTATGCATTGAAGAGTAAGACAAATGTTCATTGTCCCAAACGAACTCTTAACAAAAGCATCCTTTTCCAGAGTGTGTGCTGCAGACATCAGTACATACGTCATTTAGATATTGCATGGAATAATGCTATTTTGTTTCAGAGAGGGGATGTTGTGACCACATCCTGTCCTCAGTAAAGGCTTGTGTTTAATCCCCTCGATTTGATTTCACTCCTCATTGCTGTTTGTCTTTAACTTAGTGGTATAACACTGTGTCCACATCCTGTCTTCGAGGCTGTGAGGGGGGGGAAAGAAAAAAAACAAAACAGAGAAAAGGCATGAATATGCTGTTTAGTTCCCATGCATGTACGTTGGAGCCACACACTGTCCATCTTTTGTGTGAATGTCAGTGATCTGTCGAATTTTAAGCTTCAAATATGTAACACCTTTTCCGGTGCCAAGTTTGTCATATGGAAAAACAACCATGATAAGCCAGCATCACTGTTCTGATTAATGTGCTGTTTATAGCACAGCATGATGCAGGTATCCCATCGTGACTGACATTTTACATAAGTATACTACATTTAACTGAAAGAAGTGCGACTGCATAACTACGCTGGCAAACATTTTCACTTATTGCAGTGAAAACAGGACTGTAAGTCTAAATGCTGGAGTGAAATACTTGTTGAGATGAGTATTTTTTGTGGTGAAAGAGATGCCAACTGAGGACAAGGCAGCGGGGAGGAAAGCAGCGCAGAGGAGAGCTGGCTGTTAGCAGACATAATGGGAACCAGACCTGCTGGTAGAGAGGTAATTAAACTGCACAGCACAATGGCGTCACTGCTCGTAAACTCTTCAAGAGAAGTTTTTACCTCCCAACTCTTCCTTCTTTTCCTATCGACTCCCGTGTATACAAGATCTGTAAAAAGTGATTACGTTGAACTTGACAGGATTCAGCTCAATATCATCAACTGTAGTGTGGAAAAACAAGCGCAATGCCCGCTAAGTCCCTGGATAAAGGTGAATTTTCTCAGGTAGACTGAAATCTTGCTGTTTTTCATTTTCATTTCCTAGTTTCTTTACATCAGTATCTTTACCATGTCTAAATTATTACTTGCAAAGTATAGTATACATAACTTAAAACTTTACACCAAGCCTTTTAACTTAACACAGTGAAAAACAAATGATAAAGAATCAGTGTTCAGCTAAATAACAATTATTATTCTGCCAACAACATTTCTGCCAACAGAGGACTTAAAAAAAAGACTTTGCTCTTTGGTCTGCTTGCAATTTACTTGTGGAAGCAGACTGTTCAAGGTTTAGATTAGCCAAGTTTAGCCCAATTATTGGATGTCTAGTAAAGTTATGTAGCAATTTAAGTGGCAGCAATGCTCACAGGCGAAGAATTACACCTTCTGCAGCAGTATGATATGGCCTAATGTTTACAGTTTTTCTTAAACATATTCACAAGTACATAAAAATTCTTACTGTCTCAGAAATGACTGTACATGATGTCATGCCATTGATGTTTTAGATGATCCAATTAAAGCTACACTAAGCCAGATTTTGATAATAACCAAGGATCAAGTGACTGTGTAATGTTACAGGGCTCGGCCCTAGTGCCAAAGCCACTGAGAATTATCACCCAACTCTGCAGTTCCCCTCAGCTCTATGGAGTGTTTTAGCATCTTTCAGCTCATTGTTTTGGTTTTATGGCCCACAAATATAGCAGACAGCCGTTTTCAGCGACAAAGCTGTTAAAACCCACTGTACAATACCTGCCTATTTCCTTCAGGTGTTAGTGACTACCAAAATAAAGCTGAAAGGAGAGTGAATTTTGGACTCCAAATGAATGCTAATGTTGTCTGCTGGATGTGTAATAGGCAACTGTTTGCCAACACATTCACCATAACAACATTTAAAAAGTGATAATATGTCAATGTTTGGTCCGCTGCCCCAAGTGGCCAGAAAATGTATTATTGCAGCTTTAACGTCTTTGTTTTAAAAGTTTAAGTTTGTTTTTTGTTGCCATACTGTCAAGGTGTGGAAAGACAAATTCCAAAGTGGACAATAAAGTTATACTGTAAATGCACACATCTGCAGTGGCAGTTAGTGTGTACACAGGGAGTGGATCAAATCAATCTGATGTGTAATTTCTTTGTTAACATTGAAGTTACTGCCTTTATAAATGTGTAATGTGTAGCTTAGGTAGACCAGCCATCTTTAGAGAGGTGACAAGGTGCATCTTGGAAGTGGTACTTCATTTTATAGACATCTACTAATTCGCTAATAAGCTAAGCTCACTATTCAACATATCTTCAAACAGCATGCAGAGAAATAACATCCCGTTTGCTTTATTTCCAACCAAACCAATCTTTCCCCTTAGCTTTAAGTACATAGCTTTAATGAGCTTCTTTTTTTTTTTTTTATACATGTCATTTTGGGTTAAACCTCATCACTTACACTTTTCTCCCACTCACTCTACTGGTACAGTCGAAGTGAGAGCAGGGAGAGAAGGGTGTCAGGGTTCAGGGGGCATCAGAGGGGTGAAGGTCACGACCTGCCATGTCATGCTTTAATTGTGATTGTCATGTTGATGGAGAGGAAAGAGACTGGAAAATTAGCAAGCTAACATCACTTTTAATGATAGATTTCCACGGCCCAGTACCTGAGTGTTTGTGTGGGAGTGTGTTTTTGGTGTGTGCGTGAGTGACAGAGGGAGACAGAAAGAGAGAGAGTTTGTGTGTGTAGGGGAGGAGGAGAGTGAGTTATTTTGTCCCGGGGCAAACGGAAACCATTGTTTAAGCCACAGCTCTCGTCTCATAAGTGTTTGCTGTTGTGGGAATGCTGTGGTTTTGGAGTCACAGAACAAGAACGTTGTGTTACACCAACAGAAACAGAAACAAAGTGAGGAGGAGAGAGAGAGAGAGCAGATGGAGGAAAGAAGACAGCAAGAGAGGGAGCGGTAGAGACAAGAGACAATACGAGACAAACAGAATGAGACACAGAAAGACAAAGAGCCAGAAAGAATTTGCATGCAAACCAGAGTCGGAATTAAAATAATCTGTGAGAGAGAAACAATGAGAGACAGAAAAAGGAAAAGCAGAGAGAGAATCCACATACAGTGAAAGAGAAAAAAATAAAGGAAAATTCAGAGACACAAAGAGGAGGAGATGTAGGGAGACATGCAAAAAGACACAAGGAAAATGGAGAGAGGACAAGAGAGAAGTGATTCCTCCCATGCCTGTCTTTTTTTTTTTCTTTTTTTTTTTCCTGTGATCTTTCTCAACCTCGGGCTGTGCATATCCCCAGGCCAGCCCGCTGTTGGAATTTACAGTCCGGTGGACCTGCCTGCTAATAAAACACATGTGGACTTGTAGAGGAATGGGGAGGGACAGGGGCCTGAGAACAGCCTCTCTGTATCCGAGCTCTTACAGCACATGCATACATGCACGGGAACAACCCCATTCATATGCACATATAACTACTAATGCAAATGCAAACTCAAACACATGCTTGTAAACATGTTCACTGCACATTAGTGATTCTGCTTCTACAATACCTTTTCTACTGCTGCTATTGTTTCTGGTACTGAATAAGCATACACATGGATATACATATGCAAATATATATTTAATATTCTGCCACCACTACACAAAAACACAAGGTAAAGAATCTCCTCAAATGATCTCCTTGCCTACCATTGACAACCATTTCTAAAACACACAAAAGCTGTCCTGGGATCAGTTAAAACCATATATTCCAAATTTGTAAAGTGGATCATTGGGGGATTAGGCTACAAATGTTCCACACCTGTCATTGATTTGTACTCAGCAGAGCATGCACACTGGCCAGAGCAAAGTGGCCTCAAGTCCAACTGAAATAAGTCCTGTATGTCTTTCCTGCGATCTGGTACCAAATAACAACCGACATGAAGAACACATGCAGCTCTTCTTTATCCATTAACAAAACTGTCTCGCCGTGAACCCTCTGCTAATCGTAAACATACAGGATTCTCTGTCTTGCTTGTTCTCTCTTTGTCTTGTCCTATTATTTCTCTGTGTCTGTGATTCATCCTCCAGCTGTCCGCAAAAATATGTCCTTGCTGGGCTGATACGCTCAAGGATTATCCCCTGCGTAGAAAAGCTTGCAATTAAATGTTTTATATACTTGCCTCAAGAGGAGTGCATGTCTGACGGAGGAAAAGAGAGCGCGTGCATGCCTGTGTCATGTGTGCGGTATGGCTTCAAGCAGAGATCCTGCTTCCAACTGGGGCCCTTCTGAGTTTTGTGAGACTCCAGGGGGTCGAGTAGAGAGAGACAGAGATGGAGAGCCCCGTCACCAAAACCTCTCCAGCTCAACCTCTCTCCTCGTTAATCTCCAGTCCTCAGAGAGTCTGCAGAGATGCATGTCTGTGTTAAAGAAATATGCTCAGGTTGGCCCGTTGGTCATCATATCTGTTAAGTGATGAGAACACAGGAACTAAAGTCATCCATACTGCATGTCCAATATAGAGCATTCACTGAGACTGGATAAGAATATTATTTGAAGAGTCTACTTGTAGCTGCTATGAAATCTTAATGGTACTTTATTATTATGAGTCCAGGCTTGAAAGTTCTGTGTAGGAGATTTGAAAATAAAGCATAAATAACTAATTTACTAAAAGCTAAAATCACTGCGCAGTAGATACATGCATTATACAGGATTCATTAGAGTCAATAACATTTACTGAAATGTCAGTCTTATTACTAAACCTGCATTTGAAGGCAGCGCAACAAGCATATTAGCTTATAAAGTTCATATGGCAAACGTGTTGGCTAACAATTCAATCAGTCACGGAGCAACATTAGCATTCATTTGGAGTCGTGTGTGTCCACCTGATGAACGTAAATCCAATATCCACTCTACTTTTAGCGTCTTTCTTTTACAATCCAAACCCAGAGGGAGATATTAGGCTCTACATCGGCATCGCTAAATGTTCAACTATGTTCACCAGCTGGTGGCTAACTTGGTGCCGTATGGTGCTGGTGCAGGTAGCGTAATTATCTTTGGGTTCGTCACTAGTAATGACCCCTTTCACACGGCACGCAGGCATTTCATCCATTGTTTATATAAACATATTGATTAGAGCAGCTTTAAGGTGATGTTAGTTGCTCAACATAACGTATGCCAAAGTGTTGGCGTGTGTTGCGGTGTGGGATGTAGGAAAGCTGATAAATAGAAAAATGTTCCTATAAAACCTAAAAACACCTCAATGACAGGATACTTTTACATTTTATGGATGTTTATGTCTTATATAAAACTAGCGACAGTTTGTACAATACTATTGGCTTAAACTTCTACATACACTACAAGTGCAATAATGGTCATACCTACAGTGACCTAAATATACTTGTGCTTTGTGTGGATTTTTATTTGGACTTTATTTACTGTATAATTAAAAGTTTACGTGATCACTTCTGATCAGTTTGTCACTTGTCAAAACTCTGGCAGTACCCGTGGGACTTAATTTGTTTTGACATTGAGATACATACAATCTATCACGTGTTACATAATTAGGAGGATGTAAACAACCAGACGGCGCAGACCGGGCTTCAAAATGTTTCTCCATCATTTCTCAAGCTGTCCCACATCATCTGGACATGCAGACCGGGGGTTGGGGTTGGGATGCGACTGAGGTCATATTAAGGCTAAGTCTGTATATTATTAGGATGAAGGCAGATAAAGATAGGGGTGGGGGGAGGGAGAGAGTGTCAAGTGACTAGATAGACCGTCTTAATGTATATCCAGTAAAAGTGTCCTTGAGCAGGATTTGGATATGTAATCGTCGACTCATTGCAAGTCATTTTAGATCAAAGTTTCTGCAAAACATCGAGGAATATAACATGAGGGGTATAGAGAAAACTTGGTCCACCCATTATGGTCGGACCCAGCATCGCACACATGAAGTATTGTGAGTGGGGGGTGGGGGGTGGGAATTGTACAGTACTGGGATGTTGGGCGTCACAAGTAATTGTACAGTATACGGGTGTCATGTCAATGGAAGGAGGGGTTGGAACGGTTATTTGCTTGCTGTCTGTGCATTTTCTTTGTGTAATCTTTGAGGAGAATAGAGTAGACAAGGCTGCAGTATATAGGACACAGAGCAGGATTATTATATTCATTCATCCCCATCGCTTGTCACTTGTATGTGGACTCATTAAAACATAGACTTGAGGGCTTATTCATGCTCTTGACATATTTTGGTCATTTAAAAAAAAAAAAAAACCCAGTGACAATGTGTGTCATTTTGTAAAGGCAGGTTTTACATTTTTGTCCATGGTGGATATTTCATCATGAGATAAAACTATTTTATGGGCTTTTGACCCACCAGTGCTTAAGCCGTGTCTGACAGCAAACCTCCAGGGACTCCTTAAGTTAAGGAGACTTCCTCGATTCTACATTAAAAGTCTGTATATTTAGTCTACAGTTAAATAGGAACAGCTTGGAAGAGCTGTTAACCCTGAAAAATGGTAATAATTTGGGTTCCTGTGAGAGTTTTGGAGTAAATAATGGTCTAAATGCTGCTTTGTATTTTGAATGTCAGCATGCAAAAAAATCCAGACAGGCAGGTTGCATTATACATCACTTTTAGGGAATAGAATTTAAAAACATTAAATATGCAAAATATAAGGAGCTCTGGCACAAAAACCCAAATGATTGCACCTTTATTCTAAAAAAATAACTACTGACTTTGACTCAGGGTTACAATTTTTTTCTGTTCTGCATGAGCCCAGGGATCATAACTTTCCAACTCATCTTAAAGACAATGTTCTCATTTGACTTTTTTTGTGTGCAGGATCTTTTCTGTCTTTTTGAGTGTCTCCGAGTGTTCATTTCTGAGCTGTGTGAACATTTGCATGAGTGTGGGCTGGAGTTGTGTAAATGTAGTTTACATAAACCTATAATTGCTTTCACATCTCTGATCCCTGCCGCTGGCCTGTTCCTCCCGTGTCATGCTGCCACAGTGTCAATAGCATGCCAACCCACACTAATACATACATAATTGATCAGTCTCCATGGTGACGTGGAACCTGAGGAGTCATCACCCTGGTGATCTTGACTGGAAAGACAGGTTTCTTATCCGATTATGTCATAATTGTGTAATTCTTACTTGCCTGTGTAATTAAAACGAATTAAAACTATTTTTACATGTGATATTTAATGTTTCTGTCAATGATAAACCCATTTAAGAGCTTTAATTTGTCAAGGTTCAGGTAGCACTTGTCATTTCCAGTGAGTGAGATTCAGTTATTTTTGCCTACATTCCACATATTTGGAGAATTACTTAACAGGACATGATAATGAGATGGTGAACCCATCACGAATGATTTGTATAAAAGGCCACTGTGGTCAGACGAGTCAGTGCATTATCCTAATGCAGGATGTCTATTCAAAGAAAAGCGGTCATGCTCAGTAAAAGAATATATTTTGGAGATTATTTTAAATATTTTTAATTTCATTATGAATAAAATGCCGTCTGCCCTGGGGCCCATCTATTTATGCCTTTTGCACTAACAATGGTTTTATTTGAAACAATGACGTGTGCATAGTAAAAACACTGGGAATGAGAGTGGAAAACATCCTTTGTATGGAAAAAACTGTTTTTGAGCATAAATCACATAATATCTGTTAAGCATAACTATAGTTCTGCTGTAAGCTGTAAAATGGCCTGAAGTAAGTGGGGTGAAACTGCCACAGGTTGAAGTATGTTAAAATAAACTATCACTGCCACAGGTGCACATGTGTTTCAACGTCTGATAGGTTGCGGAAAGCAGCAGTTTGACAGTTACAAGTTGAGACTGATGGGCTTTTGCTGGAGGACGAATGAAAAGTCACCCAGAGTTCAGACACAGCTGTCCATCTGTCTGTCTGGCTGGCAGATGATCGATGTGAAGTGCCTTTCTGCATAATGTGAAAATCTCAGCGGAGTCAGAAAGGGCACCGCTGAAAGTGAACAACAAGGTTTAAACTTCCAGCTCAGAGTGCCCAAATAGGTACAACATGGCCGTAGTCATTTATAAGATTTATCCACATCTATCAACATCTAAGGAATTATAGAACCATTAAAAACAAAATTTTCCACTCATATTTAGCTTGTGTAGCTTTGATTTGTTGGAAATGCAAGGATGGTGAGGTGTTTCCAAAACAGAGAGAACAGGTCAGAAACTACTGAGTGATGAGCCTTAGACAATTTTCCATGAATACATGTTTTGAAATGTAATCATTTATACAATATATCTCTTGATTAGTTCCCCTCCTGTCCAGACAAACAGTCAGTACAGGAAAGAAATAAATGTCAACACACCCAGCGTGACTCCAGAAATAGTTGAAGCTGGCGAGCTGGGAATGCAAAACAACACTGTCCTGACATTTTTCCAATTCGAGATGTGATTATCTGACTATTACAACAGCAGCAGCTAGGCACAGCAAGACTGTAATAATTGGGTGTGGTGGAGGAAATTATATAAGCACACAGCCATGTGACCATTAATCTGCATATATCCACTTTTAATAACCAATTTCTGCAGGGCAGCAACCCAAAAGGATAGGGTCAATGTGAGACAGAGAGAGCCATCCTGTTGCCACCATCCTAAGTTGACATCACTGAGCTGATTGATTAGCCTTATAGCTCTAATGGTGATACTATGGACTCATTTGATCTTGACAAACTTGTGACTGGATGGATTCATCTGATGTTGACACACTGCTGCCGCCCATGTGAATGTCCTCAACAGCTCATTTTACATGGTAGATCATTTAATCCGACATGTTAAGGCTTTGCATGCAAATGGAATGCTGTTGCAAGAAAGCAAATAAGTATTTACAAGTCCTCAGACCTAAACAACAGAACAGGTTGTTTGTCATTCCCTTCCAAAATTACCATTATTAGTGTTTTCTGATCTGGTGTCCCTATTGGCAAGACCAGAGTGTTTGTCAATGTCTTCTAAAATGCATATGACCATTGCACAAATTATTCATACGACGACTGTTTTCTGCTCTGCCACCGGGTTTAGGCATAAAAACTTTTGGGTAAGGTTGGGGAAAGATCGTGGTCATGGGAGGTTTTGCAGCCCGATAATATGACTCTACGTCCCCCTTTGCTTCTGACAGACAACAACACCCCCCCCCTTCAGAAACCTGGATAAGCATAAACATGGCTAGGAGTGTCAACTTTCTCTTAATCCTGTACCCCCGATTTACCAGGTTTCTCATTTAAGAAATCCAGTTACTGTAGAAATACAACAATAATCCAGTCGCTTAAGTGCATGTAGTAAGGAAACACAGGATATCTTATTTTGTAACAAAACTGGTAATTTCATATCGTTTCTAAATAAACACATTTCAATAAAAATAAAAAAAAGACTGCAGTGCACATGGTGGTGACCTGTATTGCTGGTGGGAAAACTGTAAACACTTAATCCTGGATGCACAAATCCTGTGGCTCTGCAGAATTTGGAGCATCACTTAATGTACAGCAGCTCCTTCTATTAATGAACCTACTGTGCAACACTGTTTCTACTTTCTCACAACTTTAGCCATTACATTTACAATGACTCTCTTAATGTGGTTGATGTTGGCCTGTATAGTCCCTCAGGCTGTGGAGTGATGTCGTCTGTTGCTCTGCACTGAGAGCACCTTTTAATTAACCGGTTTATTTTAAAAATGCTTTATAAATAAATTTGACGTTGCTTGATGTGATGGATGTGCGGTTAGCGTCATGCATTGCAGCTGAGTTCTGAAGAGCTTTAGGCTCTTAATGTAAATATGAGAGGCAGGCACTAACAGGGCCGTTTTACACTAAGCTTTTAGCTGCAGGGGGCCACGCCGCTGGTGCGGCTTTAATGAACGTCACTGCAACAGCAGGCAGTTACACACACACACAGACAGAAGACCGCATACGTAGGCTACGCACAAAGAGAAACACGTATGTATGTTGGTGCACACACACACACACACACACACACACACACACACACACGCTCAATCAAGCAAATGAGGTTAATCAAGCAAGCATTATTCAGCGCCCTGTCAGCTGCTGTAATTATTGTGAGTGCCCTCTTCTTCACAGTCTGTGGTGCTGCAGGGTTGCCTGATTCCATCTCTCTCACTTTGTTTAGGCTTTAAACTTTACACATTTAGCTGAACCTCCTATTTTTCTTATTTATCTTACACATAAAAATGGAGGGGAATTGACGATGTTGCAAGCAGATTTTTGCAAATGTAGCCACCTTGCTAATTATGCTATAACGTTGGCTTCATGCATTGGTTGAAAACGCTGTCTCCTTTTGACTTTTTGATGAGCCGATTCATTTTAAAACAAGAATCCTGTTTGGTCTTAAATATGCACTCGATAGCATACATGTTATCATGCTGTAGCCATCCTGAACCTCTCAGGCAAGAAGTCAGCAGTTTCTTAACACTGACCCATGTAGTAGACATGAAAATGAAGAAATAGCACTTGTATTGCAATGTAGAGCTAGCTAAAAACTTTAATTCAATAATAAATTATTTCATCTTATCTTTTAACGTTACAAGAGAAAAAGATTTTAGGATGAGGACTAAGCAATGTGTTTGGGTATCTCACAAAATGAGTTTGGCTGGGGTTGCTGGAGTGTAAACTTTCCCAAATACTACACAGTGGATGTGCTAACCCAGAGTAAAAGAAAGAAACCACCATTCAAATCTTTATATACAGTATCACAACATGAAGAGAAATCCAAAGCTTGACAGGCCTGCTGTGCCTAGTTATGGTTGGGAGGGGGTTAGCAAACGGTCATTTGTGGCCTTAGATGGACATAACAGACTGACGATGGGATGTTCATATGATTATAATGAAAAGTAATAAATATTCCAGGATGTCATGACATTATAAACTGAGCGCAAAGTTGACAGGCAAAATAGGAGCATTATACGGCTTTTAAATTTAGATTATTTTCTGTGACCTTTAGCACACTCTCTGGCACTCCTCTTACAAAGTTTCCAAGCTATACCAGCTTACGCAACTGAGCATGGCAGTGTGGAACCAGAGGAGGCAAAAGGATACAGGCCGTACCTTATGTTATCCACAATGGTCATTTTCCTCCCTCCTTTCCATAACTAACCCCCCTCTGGGCCTGGAGAGAGAGTGGGTGTGTTGCTATATGGACCAACGTTGGGTTTCATTGCGAGTCAATTGTGTGTGAATAACAAGCATGGGCTTTCTGCAGGACACAGTTTAAGAGATGGTCTGCAGTAAACAAAGGATCAGAGGGTGTGAGGGACAAACTGTGCAGGACTGGAGAGGTTTGCGCACACTTAAAGATCACACAATACAGTAGAGAGGCCAAAGAGGAAAGGATTATCTTGCGTCAGCCAGAAACCATCATTTTGTATGCATTTTCAGTATTAGGGAAAGTCATTTTATGCATTAGTGCTTTTTCTGATTCATTTGAAATGGATAGTGTTCACAAATTGTGCTCTTTAGAGCTAGATAGCTTACTCAGATCTCACATTCAAATTCATTCAGGCAGGGCTGGAGGTTCTGAAGCAGTCTAAATCAGCATATGTTTTCGTGTTTTCTTCCCCCTCTGCCTAAGTCAACAGTAATCGGGCCAGTAAGTCAATGAATAGTGTCTTTATTCCACATGGATGGCTGCAGCAAGGATCTACTCAAAAATATCTCCTAGGTGGTCTTGGTTCAAGTGTGGACTGGAGCAAAAGTGAATTACTGACCAAAACCTTGTCCTTTTATTCAAAATGAATAGATTAGCTATGCATAAAGTGGGAAACATGTTTCAGGTTGCCTTGAAAACTGGATTTGGAGGGAGCCCAGTAACAACATTAGAAGTCTGTGATGTGATTACCAGACTGTTGGTCGGCACATAAATGTGACTTTAAAAGCTGCAGACTTATGATTGTGACACTTCTTGGTAGCAATCAGTTTAAGTAGTGGAGGTGTCAGAGTTGTGGGGCGCACAAAGAGGGACATAATCAAACATGATGTATGGTTTCACGTTAGACAAGAAGCTGGTTGGCAGGAAATGTACATCCATCAAACCAACAGCCAATCTATTTAGTGTCTGACTAAACACTTTAAGTTGTGCTTAATTTGATTGACTTTTACAAAAGGACGTTTCCAAACTTAATTTGCACGTGATGCTAAGTAGCCTTGTTTGGCGTTTCTGCATTTTGGCAGTTGAAGGTCGTTCAAAATAAAAGTCACTAGGTAGGTAGGTTTTTTTTCCCCAACATGAACTCACTATTTGTTCAAGTGATGCATTTGGAAGGAATAAGGGTATGAATGTAAATTTGCCAATCTTGACAAGGCTAAGTATCCATCGCCATGTCAGTCCAGTTAGGCTGGACTTGGGCACAGTGGTGCTTTGTGCTAAATGCCAACATCAGCATGCTAGCATGCTCACAATGGCAGTGCTAACATGCTGATGTTTAGCAGGTATAATGTTTACCATATTCAGCATATTAATTTAGCCTGTCAGCATGCCAGCATTTGCCAGCACTATACAGTACATATAAGTACAGCTGAGGTTGACCTGATGGTGGTACTACATGCAAAATTACTGGATTACCAAAGTGATTACAATTCATCCTCTGGGGACTATGAATGTCTGTACCAAATTTAGTGGCAGTCCATCCAATAGTTGAGATATTTTAGTCTGGACCAAAGTGGTGGCCTGCCCAACAGACCTACATTAATATCCATAAAGCCATGCCACTAGTGTGGCGCCATTAACTATCTCAGAACACTTTCTGTGCTTTTAAGATATAGAACAGTAAGTATGCCAAAGTTTTAAAAGTTTTGAAAAGAAACCTCTAAATCTCTTCTTTTTCCGAGTTAACTTTTGGCAAGAAAACAGTAAACTGCTACCTCAGTATTTTCTGCAAGTTTCTGTTAGCTCCAAAACATTTCAGAACCGTTTAATGTAACACACGCGACCTTGTGAATGTCTTTGTTTTGGATGTGGTGAACTGAGGTCACTCTGTGTTGTGTCCTCAGGCTCAGAGCGGGTTAAATGAGCCTGGTGAGTTGCGAAGAGGGCAAGAGTCTGTCTAAGGGGTCTCATTATTCAGTCGACGTGGTCCCACACCATGCAGTTTATGCAATTAATAAATCTGTTGGGATGAATGAAATTAATTTTTTTTTTTCTTCCTTGGACGTTGTTTGTGTAAAGTTTGGGTTGTCAACTTCGATGTAGTGTTCAGACTGTTGAGTCAAGATTGTAGGTCCGGGGTGTCGCCACTGATTCCCCCGAGGACAGATGACCTTTGGCCTAGGGGTCACCACGCTTTGACTTCGGCAGTTACAAGCGTGCATTCCCACTGAGAGGGTTGAAGGCCTGGAACCCCAAGGCCAGAAACATACACATTCAGACAAACATGCACACACACAGACACTCACAAGCATAAAAACACATTCAAAGTACCCACCGAGCTCCTGCCGCTGCTGAGTCAGCAAAAACAAACTCCTGGGTTGCTTCGTTTTGATAATCAAGTTTGACTTTGAAGGTTTTTCTGTGAACATTATTAAATTTCCCCAGAGTCACAAAGTCTGGCACGGCTTTATTAATTAGCGCAATGAGTAGCGAGTGATTTACGGTGGGAGTCTTTGGTGTCAGAGTTTAGAGTGGTGGAAATAGGTATCATTAGTCTGCGAGACTCTAAGTAGTGGCCATATACACATAATGAAAGCTTTCATTAGGATTCTGGGAGGATTCCTTGTACAAGGTGAGTAAGCGTGCGTGCGTGCGTGCGTGCGTGTGTCTGTCTGTGGTGGCAGCATGATATGCATGAGAGTATGCACACATGCTTGTGTATGTGTACCTTTTTATTTGGCTTTGTTGGGCTCCCTGTTCTCATCAGGGTTACTGTATCTGGCAACAAGAAACAAGTTTAATCAACCCGAGTCTGTTCTCTCTCTCACAAACAAACGCAGAATTTCCTTTCTGTTCTCTTCATCCTAACCGCTCATTCATTCGTCCCTTTACCACCTTCACCCTCCAAATAAGTGCTGACCTCACTGTCCAGTTTGGCAAGTCAAAGTGAAAGCACTGTATGTTTCTGAAGGGGAATTTCTTCCTCACCCCACATGACCCGTCTCTCCCTCCCATCAGTATGTGTCTCCTCCTCTGTTTCCATTCCAAACACATTTATTTACCCTGTATACCAGAATTTACATATTTTTATGCACTCAGGCTTTAACCCAGTGATTCATGGTTACACAGTCTTGCTGCATGTGCATACCATACATACCTTTATAAATACAGCTGGTTGATAATTTTACAAGTTTTACAAGTAGCCTGAGAAAGAACAATGTGCTACTGTGGGCTGATATGAAGCAATAGTGTTTTACATGGTGGATCTGATTAATGTGGTCAGTTAATTTTACAGATGATGCTGCTTTTTGCCCTGTGTGCTCTCAGGTGTTAGCAAGTTTGTGGCTACCATGTGTGCACTGATTAGAATGGTGGAAAATAATGGATTACTCCAAGGGGATATAAAGAATTTGTGCATAATCCAACTTGTAGGTTTGATATTTGTTATATTGGATTATTATTCTGTACTGTTATGCCTGTCTGTACCTTGCTGTGCAGCTACTGTCTTGACTCCATCTCCCCATTAATCCTCTTCACCAAACCTCTTCTGCAAAATGTAAATTTATGCGGCGCAAATCACACTGAAATGTTAATATGAGCAATGCTTTCTGCCCACACGTGTGCTGCTTAGCTGCCAGTGGATGAAACTACAGTGAGTCTGCAATTGCATGACAAAACTCAGCAAACACTCTGACACACACACACTGCCAGTACAAAGCAGGCAATTAACCGCAGACAACACCAGTTCATCATTAACACAGTGAGTCTCTCAGTATGTGTGTGTGTTTGTGTGTACACAGAGGGATCTCTAACCTTATGTAATCTGCGTATATCCTGTAGGCTTGTCATCTGTTGGTAAATTAATCATTAAGTCCTGCTGCTGCGCTGAACCATCTCTGGCCTCCACATTTTTTTCAAGCTGTGCTTCAAGCTGTTCCTTTATATAATACTAAATCCAGTGTAAAAATAATATATTGTCTCAGTTTTGCACATCACTTTTACAACAAATTACTGCTTTGATCAAGATGTCCTTGCTCTGACACTTTCATTCCTCCTTTCTGTTGATTGTTAAAAAAAGAGAGATTTTGTACTCACTGCGAGTCAGACAACGTTTAAGCACCTCTCAAACAAATGAACCAAAATTAGACATAGATCAAAAGGCTCCAGGAGATGGAGTTGCATTTGGGACAAAAGCTTATCCACAGGGGCATCTTCTGATGGCTTCGGTCCCCGGAGACTCATTGATCTCAGTGGCAGGTTTTATCTCAATTCCTGTCTTCCCTGCTGCTGCACACAGATGGTTATGTTCCTTAAAAACAGCTTTAAAGGTTCTTTAAAAAGCACCTTTTAGAGGGGTGGAAGATTTGTGCTTTAGCAAGATTTATATTTTTGTATCAGTTCTTGTCTTTTCTCTCGGTGTAAATTCTTTTTTTCCTCTTTTTCTCTCGCAACACACACACACACACACAGATTCTGTGGGAGTTGGCCGCCATGGTGGCTGAGTGTGTGTGATGCCAAGGCAGCAGCCTGGTGCGGCAGTGATGGTGAGTCATAGCTAGCAAGAACACAGCAAGGAGCCATGGCACCCAGTCATTACAACACACACACACACACACACACACCAGGGGTCCAGACAAGGAAGAAACCAGGTGCAGTGCAGATGCAGCAATTTCTCTGATTCAAGTTAGAATCAGTATGTTGAACTGATGAGTTTTCCCTCTCCATCGCTCTGTTTGTGTATTTCTCTTTCTCCCTGTGTGTATTTATTTCTTCTTCATCATCATTTCCAACCCACTCAAACACTGGGCCTTAGCACCGTCAAACAACACAATCTTGCTGAAAAGTCGGGAGGACGATCAAACAAACAAATAACTTCAGCAGAAGACAGCATTAAACCCTCCTTGTTTACATACTTGAGGAGATGGCGATGCCGTGCTCGGTTGCAGAAATCTATGGTGGTGCGCCACAGGCATAAATGTGTGCGTGCGCGTTTACGTCGCTGCGCCCGCATGCACACGTCAGCATTCTTAAGCTGCGTTTGCATTAAAAGCCCCTATTAATGATCTAGGGACGCGATTAGATGGAGGAATCAGTGACTTCTCCCTCCTCTCCAGTTGCTAACCTGTAAGTATCAGCTGAGGGGAGCACAGCTGGTTAGCACAGCACAGCATGGCACCGCTCTGGTGGCTTTATGCCTCATTGGACTCTAATGTAGTGTGGTGAGCAGCAACGCAGATCAGGTAGAAGAACTTCAGAACAAAATCAGATAGGCGTCATTTGAAAATTGTGAGGCCTGGTCTAATTACTGGGTGAAAGTAAAAATGACCCCCTTAGACATTAGTAAAAACGCCTTCAGATGCTGTAGATAAAAATAACAGAATGGACATTTTCGACTGGACTGACCTGACTGAATTTATGTACATTAACAAGCAGACAGGGTGGACAAATGGTCAAACAGACTCTCCTGTAACATACAGGTCACTCTATGCAGCTCCCATTTGTTGCCATTACGAGCCAAGTATTCACTCTCAGTTTGAGCTGTTTTGAATGTTTCGCTCATCCGCTGTAAATCACCGTAATGAGTGTTTGCAGAGAGTCCACAGTACAAATGCAAATAGGGCGAGATGAAATGATCCGACAAGATGTAGAGTCATTAAAACAAGTAATTTGTGATCCCTGTGCTGCAGCGACGAGGTTGTAAACAACATATGGGTTCCCGAGGGTGGCATCTTTACTTACAGATAGTTTGTCAGGAGATGCACCGTGGGACTATGGGTGAATGAAAACCAGCATCCCTAACAGTTCTGTCTCCCTCGCTCCTTCTTCTCCACACACACACACACACACACACACACACACACACACACACACACACCTGAGCCCACCTCTGAGTGTGTTATTCCACACCCAGCAGCAACCCCAGGAGAGCTCAGGCAGGTGTAGCGTTACATCACTGACACACTTTACCATTAGCCACAGCTCATTAGGGTAAACTAGTGCTTCTCTACTTGCTAATCACTGTTTGGGAAGTTCTAGTCTTACTTCGCTGAGTTGTTATCACTTCACTGAAAGTTGAGCTGTGAATGTTATTGACTTGTGAAACTGTGGTACGATGATATGTAATGTTTTCTGTAAGATTGATGACACTATTTACATATTGTACGTCTGAATAAACCATCTAATTTTTAGCTGGATTTGAGGAGATAACTAATAAACGCCAGACATTTCACACATCTATAGAAGAAGAAGAAGTAGAAGTAGAAGAGACATCTTCAGTTTATTAGCTACATATATTTGTAGCCAATATTTAAAAAAATACCTATTGCAGAAAAAGAAAGAAAGAAACAGTGTCATCCAACAATGCCAATATACAGTGGTGGAATGTAAGTACATTTATTCAAGTACTGTAACATAAGTACAATTTTGAGGTACTTTACTTGAGTATTTCCATTTTATGCTACTTTATTGTACTTTTTACTTATATCTATTCTTGTAATATATGATAGCACTAGTACTATTACTTTTGATATTTTAGGCATACGTTGCTGATAATCCCTTTTTACTTTTACTTAAGTCACACTTTTAATTCACAGCTTTTATTTGTAATGGGCTATTTTAAAATTATGGTATTACTACTTTTACTTAAGGGATCCAAGTCCACCACTTTCGACTTGTCAGACTCCAGTGTTTACTACAACAACAACAACAACAAAAAGCTGAGTAGACAGTGCTGTGAAAAACGATATCCATCTTATGAAAAATGCCCTGCCTCCAGTACATATCTTTGTCACAACCTTTTTTAACTCCTAGATATTGGCATCAGCATGGGTTGTGTGATTTAATCAGCCAATTAGTGTGTTTACATGTGGACTACAATCGTGGTTATGATCAGGTTTTTGAAGCATCCCGGTTATGTGTTGCACATTTAAACATCTTATACTGGTTTCCGAAACCTGCATAAACCATTTTGATAAACCAGGATATGCTACTTGGTTAACTCTGATAGAAACCAGGATACTGTGGCATGAAAACCTTTCTGGGAATGCTCAGAAACCTGGATACAGAACATAATGGGTGAGATAGTGAGAAATCAAGACATAACAGTACACAGACAATCAGAAACCTGGAGACTATTAGAATCATGTTTATAGGGATATGAATAACCAGGTTTCTCACGTTCAATGTAATGGCCATATCCCGAATAAGATCACAACCGGGATACTACCGGGATTGCCAGTATGATGGAGAATCATCTCTGACTGCAGCTACACACTTTGCACATGACTGAATCATAACTGTGTGGTAAAATTATATGTACTTTTAAAGCTAGTAATGTGAGAGAAGTTTGTCACCCAAGAGGGTTGAAATACTGTTTCACAGGCATTTCCACCATGACATGGATAGAATCTGGGGGTTTTTTTGTGTAAAAAATGGGAAAAGTTGTTGACACAAAATAGTGGATAACAGCTTCAGTGCAACAGTATCAGTATTAACATTATTCCTTGTGTTCAAACCTACTTCGGAAATGACTACATGATTAAATGTAATCTACATATTTTGTCCTCCTCAGTATATGCATCTGCAGTTTGCCTTGTTATATATCTCGCACCATCCTGATGCCCCTCTGCCAAATGTTGCAGTGTTTACTTGTTTTAATTCATTATTTGTTGACGTGTCTCCAACGGTCTCTAAACCAAAACAAATCCGTGTCCATTTATTGCTCTTGGCAAATAAAGTGATTCAGAGTCTGATTATGACAGTGTCCGGACTTGGCTCAGCGCTGCTTTCAATACTTCCGAGAGATGAAGGAGAGACAAAGCAACAGAGGGTGGAGAAAGTGTTAGAGACAGAATGATAGATGGAACAGGCACAGAGGAGGCATGTTCTGCGGATACGAGCCAAGATTTCTGTCGGAGGGGCTAAACCCAACAGGGAGCGCTTTCTCAGGAGAGTTTCAGCCCCTCCCTTCGACTCTGTACGTCCCACCCATATTCCCCCTATCCTTCATATCCCCCCTCTTTTTATAGCTCTTCCCTCCCCTGATATTCCTCCATCTGTCTCCCCTCTTCCCTTCCTTCTCGCCACTCATCTACCCCTCTCTCCTGCTCTTCAGAGGTGATGACAGAACTTCCCTGGCAAGTGTTGCACAGATGAACCTCCAGAGCCTCTAGACACACACCGACACACATGCACAGAACACATGCTGAATGGATTAATTCAACTTTACCATACCCACCTGGGCTGAGGAGATGTTGATGGAACATATAGTGAAGTCTGCAGCCAGTCTACATGTCTTACAGTGCAAGATTCCTTACGGCCTTGCTATGTGATCCCATTTTCCCTGTACCATGTATAGCAATATGTAAGCGTGCTAATGCTTTAGCTGTTAATATGCAGCCCTGTAACAACGTACCATCATGCGAGTGGTAACAATCCTATCATGAAAGAAAATAAGTATCTCCCAGAATATCAAAGTATTCCTTTAATTTACAGGCCTCAATGAAATGCAATTTTGGTTTTGATCCTTAATTTATTTATTTCCACCTCCTCTGTGGATCTACATTTGTGTCTTATTTCCAAATATATCTATGGTTACTTAATGTAATCTCTGGTTCTCTGATAACAGTGAAGAGTGTCTATACATCCAGTTAAGACAGGCTACAGTTCACATCTGACATAAGATTGTGTCTCAAGTAATGTCATGAGAAGAGACAACTACCTTCGTGTTCATGCGTTGCCCCACAGCAAAGAGATCCGATAAAAGATGGATTTTTCTGCCATGTGCATGTGTAGCTTTAAACTTTTCCCAAGTCAAGTTTCAAGCAGCCTTAATGAAGCAATGCTTTTACGTCTGTTTGAGCTTTTTTTTTTTTTTATACCTTCTTTGATTATTTTATGATTGATGGAACTTGGAGAGTGGCTGTCCCCTTGTATTAATATCATTGTGGTGATGAGAGAAATAGTACCTTTTGAGTATTTTTTCTTCTTTATCTGGATTACGTCTTGTAACAGTGCCTTTGCTGGCAGTGGACACAGACCAACTCTGAGCATTAGAGGTTCAAACCATTGAGCTCTAAACATCCACACAGCCACTGGAAAGTCCTGGACGTTTAATATGTTTTCTGTTATCATGCAACCGATACTGAATATGCAATTTTTTTTTTTTTTGTTAAAGATTTGGAACAGATGACAATTTCTGGAGTAATTCAAACTGGTGAGCAACAGACATAATGCAGAAAAAGATGAATCAAACTAACTCACTGAACTCCAAACTATACATATTAAATCAATATGATTTGGTGCAGGGCTCCGTGAAATTGCCAGACACGTTTTTTTGTTGCCAGAAAGTGTTTTGTTTCTTCTCAAAGAAAATAATGACCGCATTATCTGGCCAAAATCTGCACTTGTTTTCTCTTTGGAGCCTGCCGGAGCGTGGTTCTCTGCTGCACAAGGCTGTGAGCATTAGTTAAGGCCATGCAGTGCACATTTCAGTGGGTGTAGTTTGATCAAGGCATAAAACACAGCATTGCATCATCACTGTATATATCACAGCCTATATGTTATGGAGGGCCGGATCGCTGATTACACCCTTTGGAAATATACATTCTGTGCATATATCATCTGAAACCTAATACAGCCATGAGTTTCTGTGAATGTGTGTGGGTAAGGGGTCTCATTCGTACATCAGAGAGACTGTCCATGTGTGCAACATGTGTTTCTCATTGGGTTTCATTGAGTTTCATTTGCCTATCTGAGCCAGGTTCTCACCTCTAAAGCCTCTGGGTTTATGTGCAAAGGGAGATATGAGACAGGTTTGAAAAATAGATTGTTCTAAAGGTTACAGATGCAAAGAGGAGAACTGTAATGCTTCTGACCACATATATGACTGAATGAATGACAGGGAACAGGGGTGTTGGAAGAGTACCCCTTATTTTTTGACCACCCACTGTAGTTTTCTTGACTTAAGGGAAGAGTTCAACATTTTGGGAAGTACACTTATTATCCGTCTTTTCGAGACTTAGATGAGAAGACTGATACCACTCTCATGTCTGTACTGTAAATATAAAATTACTGCTAGCAGTGGGTTAAATCAACAAAAAGACTGGAAACAGGGGGAAACAGCTAGCCGAAGGTAACAAAACCGTTCATTATCTCATCTCATCTGGTTTGTTTAATCTGGGGTTAGAACCAGGCTAGCCCCCCCCCCATTTCCACTCTTTGTGCTAAGCTAAGCTAACTGGCTGCTAGCTGTAGCTTCAAATTTATCGTACAGACATGAGGGTGGTATTGATCTTCTCATCTAACTCACTGCAAGGAGTACAAGTGAATTTCCTATAACATCTAGTGGACAGCGACAAATAGAGAGTTCAAGCTACAAACCTGATGGTTCCAAAAGGCACCTACTCGACCGATATCACGAAAATGAACAAATAAAGCAAAGCTGGCAACTTCCGTGATAAGTCTTTGATGGACAAAATGATTATACTGTTGCCTAGTGGATACCGACTTGTTTTAAACAGCAGTTTGGAGCTGAACACTTCATCTGCAAGAGAAAGACGCAGAGTCGCCTGGGACACCTCAGTTAGGGAACCTTCAAAGAGTTTTCAGATAAAGTATTTTCCTAATATTTTATCTGCCTTTGACACGCTGCGGTCTGGGGACTGTAAGGAGGGTTTGACGTATTTGGCTGCAGTTGTAATAACGGCAGGAAAATTCATTTCTGGACTGTCAAAGACATTTGTTCTCCCTGGCCTCCCAAGGAGAGGGTGCAATCCGAGGTCTTTTCCTTTCCTTGGTCCCTTCATTCTCCTCTTCCCTCCTTCCTCTCTTTCTTTCACCCTCCCTCTTGCCCTTGGCTGACATATCCCCTGGATTTTGTGTGTGTGTTCACACATGTTGAGTGTGTTTCTGTGCAAGACATTCCTCAGTATAGTCCACGAGCTACGTGTTGTCACACACTTCCTCCCTGAGGCCAGAACCCTGAGGAGGGGGAGGAGGAAGAGGAGTGAGGTTGGCTCGCTACTTGAAAATACTTTTAAAAATGCACAGAAGGTGTACAAGTAGGTAAAACCTTTGTTCATGCATATAGTATACAAATGCAGCAAAGGAGGACTCGCACACAGAGAACAAAAGAGAGATTCAGACTGGAGTTTGGATTTTAAATATTTCTATTTGAAATATTACAGAGCTCTACAAACAGTGAAAAAGAGTACAAACATTTCAGTCCATGCTGGACTTTCCTCAGCGCAAAAGGAGGCGGGCATGATGAGTAGCCCTATATATGGGTTACTCCGCAGGTGCACCTAGTCAGTGATCTAGGGCTTGATTAAACGCACATGAAGCCAATTGCCAACAGGTGAAGTCATTACAAACACATTAGAAGACTATAGTTCCATAGCATTGACACATACTGATATATATACATACATACAAAGGTTATCTTGTACACTGGGAATGGGATCCACTGGTGTAGAAAGACAATAAAATAGAGTCACAGAAAACAGGTCATATCTAATTCTTCATTTAAGTCACTGGGGCGTAGTGTTTTAAGGTAGAAGATATATCTGAATTGACACTGGAGTAAAATTTGATCCACATTGCCACCACGGCGATTAGCAATCATCATGCCAAATCCGAAAAAGAATGATTGTCATCTCAAAGATGTCTTGCAACAGCTGATTTAGGATCAACACGGCAGATAGCACTTTTATGTTCAATCATTCTAAATCTAAGTTGCCTCCTTGTTTCTCCTACATATTGGTACATGCAAAAAGGTAGACAACATTACTAGAGCTGCATGTGTTAAAAATTTTAAAATGTTGTACTCTTTTTTCGGTCACAAAGCTGGTAAAAGTTTGACCTTTTTACAAGAAAAGAAACTTGTGGCATTGTCCAAACGTCTCTGGTGGGTGGAGTTTTTTCGTATGTCCGCATGTACCAGTGTATCCTGAACATTGTTTGCTCTAGAAAAAAGAGAAAAATGGAAGAGAGTTAAAAATCTCTTTGGAAGGAAGTCAGTTGGGGGAATGTCATCTGGCCTAGCATCAAGAAAAAACCTTAAAGCACTGAGGCCAGATGAGCGTGGGATATTGTTATAAAGGCTAGCTACATCCATGGTGGCCAGGAGAAGATCACCACTGTTGGGTGTCGTTTCAGAAAGCTGAGTAATGAAGAGAGCTTTTCAACTAATACTACCAATGCTCGTTTTCATTTTGGGAACCCTTCTGTGGGCTTGTGTACTTTAGGTAGGTCGTAGATAACAATTACATAAAATCCAAAAAGAACCTCCGGCAAGCACGGGTAGTTGATGAATGTTGAAGATTGGTGATGTGATATCATGCACAGTTTACAGGTTGCTTCCTTTATTACACTGAAACATACCAGTGAGCCCCCGCGCCATCATTCTATCTGCTAGGTGTGCATGTATGTGTGTGTGTTTTCAACTTGCTTAGATGCCTGATGTTGTTTGCTTTTTAGCTCACCTCAGTAAGCGCCAAGCCAAAAGGCTCTTTGTTTAACCCCCACTCCACATGCACTCACAGACACACACAGAGTCTAGTGTGTACTCGTAGGAGCTCCTTCTCGTAAACTATGTCGAAACAAATAAATGACACAACTGTCACAGAAGTCAGTTTGCATTTTAATGAGTAATTATCTCACTCCTCATAGCTCACATACCTCACATACCTGCACTTCACTTTTGATGATCTACTTAAAGATCAGCTTAAATCCATAGTATCTTTAATGAATATATTGTTATTATATTCAACTGACCCAGTTGACAATTCTACTGTATTTTCACTTCAGTAAATAATATGTTTGCCTTCACACTACCTGGTCTGTAAATGGAAACTTAACAAACAACACAAGATGAATCTGTTGTCATTAAAGTTACGGATTGCGGCTTTAAAATACACCCAACGTTGCATCCATTTAAAATACGCTGCTTTGGAGTGCTGATCATATATATGGTGGTCTTTGGGTCAGCGAAGGCTTAAAGATTAAACAATGTCATATAGGAGAGGTTTAGCATTAACTCAAAGAGTGAGGTAATCACTTTAAGATCTATAGACAGAAGTAGACGAGTGGTCCTATATATGGTCACAGATTTGATCCAGGCACCAGCAAACACAAATGTATTACTGTTAGTGTCAAGACTAAATTGGCAAAATTGTAAATTATAATATACATAAAGATGGAGATAATGGCTAATGATTTATACATGATATAATGTAATATAGATTTCTTGTGTGATTATTTGCATCTTTGGTCTAATAAAAGTTGTTAACACTTTGGAAACTTATAAATGTACTTTCTGTAACTCATTTTAAGGTAAGTTCATTTTTTGACCTTCAGGATTTGGACATCGTTTACGAATGATTACAGTAATAACTGTGTAATATTCCTCATTAACAACAATTGGAAATAAGTGACCCACCATGGGGATCCAAACCCTAAATCTTAGTTACAGAATGACCAACACTGCTGCTGAGTTTGGGATTTCACTGTCTTACAGTACAGCCCTGAGGGGGAAACTCCACTCCAGAGACAGTCAGGTGTTACACTGCAGATGTGCATGAGGTAGCCCTGTAGGCCAAACATTAGTTTAAGTGCTTACCCTCTTAGCATTTACATAGATGTTCAAGTGAAGGGTCTGGATTCTGGATCTAAAGGCACACAATGAGTGGAAGGGGCAGAAATGTGGACTCACAAATCACAAATCTGCCTCAAAGGGCCTTACAGTCTGTAAAACATATGACCCTCCCAAAAAAAGAATAAATAAAAACTTAAAAGGGGAGAAAAATGAATTCACTATAAATAAAAGCATCATCCAGATGTCTAAAATATGAAATGAATTATGGACACGGCAGAGCGCTTTTAGCTCAAATGCTAACTATGAATTCTTTTTCTTTTGCACCACATCGTTGTTCCCATGACAGACCAATCAGGAACCAGATGTTTAATAGCAAAAGCATTTATGTATCAACCAGTGATAGCATCAGTTATTCACTTTAAAATGTGGCAGACTTTTGCAATACAGACATGTTTGACGCTACCTTTCTTAATTGCTGCCATTAAATCCTTTATGTAAGTCAGGTGTGGGTCTTTTGGCCAGGCAGTGACTGACATGTCCAGTAATTGTGTTCAGGAGTGGAGACGCAGCAGGAAACCGCAGGCAGCGATGTGGCGACTTCCATTCACTCGAGTTGAGCTTAACGACCACCCAACCTAATATGGTCAAAGACTCGAGTTAAACAGCCAGGATTTCAGGGGTTCAAGTGCCTGACAAAGTGCTCAGGTATGCCAGCTATGGTAGCTTAACTGCTGGAGGTCCTGCACAGGTTGGAGGTAGCACACCGGATGTCCTTTGCCTAATTAGGGCAGTTCGAGAGGTATCACCATAGGAGTTGTGTGTGTGTGTGTGTGTGTGTGTGTGTGTGGAGGGACTAGATGTGCCTTGAACAACGAACAGCACATCCACTTAATGGGATTAACATTTAACCAGTGCGCTCATTCGCTGTCACACACCTGTCTAAAAAAACACCACACCAGTGAGTCAGGAAACGTGCATCTGTGTGTGTGTGTGTGTGTGTGTCTGTAGGGGGGGGCACAGACTGTTTTTTTTACTTCATTCAACAATTACCACTCAGAGGTGGCAGGAATTCTAGAAATGTGGAAAGATTGCGTTCCACTCGAAGCCTTTCCTCTCATAAAAATACCTGAATTAGTTGAATTAGTTGGCTAAGCCTCTCTTGTGTCATACCACATCTCACCCTTGAAGGTCCACTTGTCATTCTGAGTCATGTATTCCTCTTTAAAATGATTTATGTTGTCCAAGAAATTCAGTTCTTTCTGTTATTTCCCTCCAGTCTCTCTCCTTTATCCTGTTGTGTCCGTACATTTATGACAATTTATAAAGCCCCAAGATTCACGCGAACTTTTTACTCAAGTTGAAACATTTTAAACTAACATGGATGCGTCCTGCATCAATTCGCACTGTGAACACACAGTAAGGATCAAGTGAATTAAAAAGTAGGAAATACAAAAGGCATATTTCACACCAAATGGGGATGCACATTTTTGTCATTCCATTAAATTTGCCTTGGGATTGACAACAAACAGCTCTACTGCTGCATCCCACATAACTTTTTGCAGATTTTCTACATTTGTTTAAAATGACGATTTATCCATAATTTAATGTGACTGTTAGAAATACAAAATTCCTCTCTCAATTCCAGAAAAAAACTTTCTTCCCAACAAAAACAGCCCATGTAGGCATATACAGTATGTATGGTCACAACAGAATTTGAAAAAGGGTCACTGTAGATCCTTCCAGTAAGTGTAACCAACCCTTCCCTGATTTCAGTGAACTAATGCATCTGTTGACAGCTCAGTGATAACAGTGCACCCCCCAACAGAGATGACACGGGCAGATAGACTAATGACAGGGGAGAAAGACAACATAGATTACAGGTAGATAAATGTGATGAGTGACAGTGACTGGACATGCATTTACTATAACATATCCTGGTTAAAAATGCAAAGAAAAGGTTTGTAACTTAATTTTTTTTTAAAAACGTTATTTTGCTGTTTGCCCTGAGATTATTTTTGGTGAGACAGTCGGATAGGGGAAGGCAGAGGATGATTCAGACGACATTCCTGTTCACTGTCTCCTCCAGATGATGTTTTGGGGACATCCGGACCGTTACGAAACGCAGCCCAGATTCCCACAGCTTGATTGACAGTTTTCCTTTAGGCCAAATCTGGAACCACTTACCTCATTCTCACAAAGGGGGTTGGAGGTTTTGGAGCTGGGTTATACAGGGTCACAGAAAGAAGGGACCCGGTGGGTCATGACCAGGAAAGGAAACAGATTTTTTTGTGCATATTGCATAATGAATATCCAAAATATCTGACCAGCTAGCAAAATTTGAGCTAGTAGCCTATACAAAGCTTGTAGTGCCAAATAGGCCTATCTGGCTTCACGGCACTTGGCATGTGGCTATTTGTAGTTTTCCCAGCTGCCTGACATAGTTTCACAGGGTTAAATGTCACTTTTATGTAGTAATTCATTAGTCACGTTAACAACACAGTGTGTGGTTTTCCAGTGTTTTTAATGACCGGATATCACCTTTCAGACCAGTCCTGAAATCATATGCCACATTCACTGCTGTCGGATATAGGACACTACACTGGAGAGAAGCAACATGAGCAGAGGAGCAAAATCATACCTGTATTTTCCCAGTCCAACAAATATGACAAAATAACTGGGATAACTAACCAGGCCACTGCATGACAGATGAGCCTGGTGTGATTTTTAGGTAAGATGCCTTTTACTGTCTCCAACAACCAGATACGCTGATAGGAAGATAACCTCCGTATGCAGCAGTTTGCCATTCACTGCTCATGACATCCAAGCTACCGTCACAAAGCGCGCAGTCCCACATCAATCTGGATTGTTTTCAAAGCAGTGTTCCATAAAGCAAAGAGGAGTGGTGGGGAAAGGACGGAGATAAAAGGCAGGATCAGAGATGTACAACGTGCTGCGCCTGCCTCTGACACTTTCATCAACCGTGCTGTGTTTCCACGCACCAGAAGGTGACAGGGGCAGGATTTACTGACCCAGAGGCCCCTTTTGTGCTCTTCACGCAGCACTGATCCTCAGCTTCCTCTCCGGCTGCATGTGTAGGCCTATAGGCTTACCTTTTATGCCCCTCTCCCTCTCTCTGTGTCTGCTGTAAATAGGCTTAATGTTACAGATGTCTGTGTGCGAGCACAAAGAGCCGAGGCGAAGCACAGAGGCCGGCTCTATTCTGCGTCGAGGCGAGGAGAACAGGTGGAAAGAGAGCAATCGGGACACAGAAGATGATCGGATTTCCCGTTAAAAAAGTTCAGCAGCTAGGTGTGTGTTTTTGTGTAGCTGTATATGTGTGTATGTGTGCGTGATGTGACGCACAACAGGTGAATTGAGCAGTGAGAATAGCTGCTCAGTCAAGTAGACAAAAACAGAGCTTATACAACAGTTTATAAGAGCTAATGTGGAGTTTTTTCGTTACCTTGTTCAACTTTCGTTGCACATTGTTGTAGGCCGAAATTAAATATTTGTTTACATCTGTTGCCAGGGTCCTAACAGCCATACCACTGCTTGTTTTCAGTGTTTGGTGAGGTATGAATTGAAGTTCATTCTACTGCTGCACTCATCAAGTCCCTCTGGATGAGAGCTAAAAGACTGTAATGTGAAATGTAAATTTAAGTTGTAAATCAAGCTGTCAGATGTTGTCAGAGCAGCAGCCAGCAGAGTGAATGAGGGCGTCCGTGGGTCCCTCGCTGTGTGGGCTGACTGACTGGCTGGCAGGGACAATAAGCCATACTGTTTGACCTGCTCTGTCCCACTGCCAGGTTCACGGACATTCAAACTTCTCTCTTCACTCCCCTGACTCCAAATACAATCCAACTGCTCCACAAATCAGGACCTGCTGCCTTTTGAAACTCTTTATTACTTGATGTTTATACAACTTGATATCCATCTCTGTGTCAAAAGGAGTTACCTTTTTGACAACCATGACCAAAAATGGCGTCATGACTAGCGTTCTGTTCATTCTAAGCTGGCAGGAGTCACTTTTTCTTTAAACTACGACTCTGGCCTCATAAAAGGTCATGGACTTGCTTCTGATTGGTTCCTGTCATGACTATGGTCACTTTTCTTTGATCAAAAACATCTTATGATATCACCATTGGTTACATTTTAGTATAGATGGTGTAGCTCCAGTGTTCCAGGTCTGTTAGTTAATACTACTGATGCTCTTAATGGTTCTTGTCATGCCCTTCTTTTGAAAGCAGAAAAAAATACTTCCACCTTCATCTAATATTATTATCCATTATCAATACGGTGGAAAGCAGCAACAAAATGAGCCAAATTGCGTGTTTTAATTGAAATAACATTGTCATGATGCAAATTAAATTTTGTCAGAGCCACCATAGTTCTTACGCATAAAAGACATAAAGCTTTCATGCTACATTGACAGTGAAACCAAGACCAAGATAGACTTTGTCATATAGTCTTGAACTCAGTTTTGACTAACGTGCTTCCTTTTTTTATTTAAAAAAAAATCTGTCTATTGTACTTATGTAAGTATTGTAATGTACTATAAAATTGTCTATTGCGAACCCAACCAGCAATGTCTCTGGGTGAGCAGCCCCAGTAATGCTTAAAGACATGAAAGTAAAAGCTCATAAAGTTTTAAACTTTCCAATTGTTGTCCCACCTGAGCTGCAGTGCAACCACGTCCTATATACTGACCACCGGAGCATCGGGTGGTTTAGGATCCTCTAGGACTAAACACTGACCATTGCTGATAAACTGATAAAAACTCACTTTCCAAGAAAGCAGCTTGTGACCCTCTTGACACTTGCTCACTTGTGTATCGATTAATGGCCCACTGAGTTAAAATACTGGACATACATGGTGTCATATCAGACAGGGCTTGGAATAACATACTGTACAGTACATAACACCTCCACACATCATGACATGAGTTTCAGGAGGCTACTGTGTGGTGCATGCATGACATATATTCCATAGACAGTAATGGAAACTGTTATGTTCACCAACCACCTTCATAACCTTAATATATCTGATGTTATAGTCAATCTAGGACTATGTGTGTTTAATTCTTTTTTGACTCTTTGATATAGTCCATCCAATCAAGTATTCCTTATAAAACTCTTGTGTATAATTTATGAAGAAGAGGTGAACTCAAAGGACATTTTATTACATAATTGCTGCTGTATTGCTATGGGCACTTGCAGTGTCTCTATGGCAGTCACTAATGAGTTTACAGTGACCTTACCATACTTTATGGTATTTTTAACACATAGATTATAATTGGAACCTGGTGTCTTATTGAAATAAATAGACCATGTGGACTTGATTATGATTTCCAAAACATATCCATAAATTCATACAGTATATTTCTGTCTGCCTTTAAGTGAGAAGGAGAGGAAGGTGTGTGTGTGTGTGTGTGTGTGTGTGTGTGTGTGTGTGTGTGTGTGGAGGAGGGAGAGGGGAGAGGGGAGGAGGAGTGGGGAGGGGGGGGGGGGGCTTCATGTTTAAGCCAATAGGCTCAGAGCAGCGATAATGTCATTTCTCGACGCTTTAACTTGGTGCCAGAGCTGCGCAGCGCTCAACCCTGGTGAGCGTCCTTCTCTTTCTCTCTCTCTCTCTCTCTCGTATCCATGATCATGCTCTGAAAGACTACATCCACTGAGCTGATTCAGGATCCGAAACGCCACTGAGTTGTGTTTGTTGGATGCAGTCAGCCCGGATGCCTCCAGAGTCGTGATTTTATTCTGATAAACGGAATATTCAACTCCGACCCCGGACCAAGTTGTTGCTTCTGAGAGGTGAGTGTCACGATTTTTAACTCAGAACTGTTGATTTTTACAATCATTTTCTTATTTTCTAAATGTTCCAACCTTGCTGTTTAAGTCCATATAGCCGCCTGTGAATGTGTGTGTGTGTGTGTGGGGGGGGGGGGGGTTCGATACATTTGATATCCTGAAAACAATGCTGCAGGTCAAGTCTAGAGAGGCTTGTTTGCCTTCATCTGTTGGAAATCATCATGCGCCAACAAAGGTTCAGAGATGGAAATGATTTGTCTCTCCATTACTTCATGGCCAGACACACCAGAAGCGAGAAGAAAAAATAGTTAGTTGAAGCTCTGTAAGACGTTTTCCCTGAAGGAGGAGAGAAAAAAGTGAAACTGTGGCTGAGTCTGGGAGGATTTTAGCTTGGAAAGTGTGTGTGTGTGTGTGTCTGCGTAAAGACGCGCTTAATGGAGGGGTTGCATTTTGGTTTCCAGATGTGTGAACTCAGCTGTTGCTTGTCACTCAGGTGGTCTCTCTCGCTTTCTCTCTCGGTCTGTCTTTTCATGCAGCTCTTGGAACTCTAAAGAATCACATCAGTGTTGACAGCCCACAGCCCAAATCCACAGAAACATTACAAAGTGAAGCCACATCACTTCGGCCACACAGAACAATTGACCAAGGAAGGCGTCTTCTCATATTCAATCATACTTCAGACTTAAATCTACTTTTAAAACAAGCCCCAGTCTCTTTCAGTACAATCAAATAGTTTCAAGATTATGTGAGTGTGATTCTCTGCATATAATTTCAGTAATCTGCCTTGTTCTGAGATACTGACTTTTCTTTACAATGTTTAGAAATGTGTTTAAAGAGCATAAAGAAAAATGTTTAAACACTGAATATGAGTCCTATAGTGCCATGTTGCAATGGACTTTAAAGTGCTGTGTGATCTGTATTGAAGCCAGTGGTGGCACCTAGTGGTGGGAGAGATTTGTAAAGATGCTGCAGTGAGAGCTGTAGGCTTTTGGAGTCTTAAAACTTGAAGAAAACTTGTTTACTAAAATTACTTCAATCTGACGCGTAGCTTAAATTCAAAAACTTTATATTGGGGATATTTTGAAGTACACTTTTCCTGGCAGTGCTGTAGAGTTTCCATGCTATCCAGGCTTGGTTGCTGTAATTGAACAATTGACAAACTCCTGTGTAGTTAGCTGATCCAGGATGAGAGTAGCCGAGGATCAGGTGACTGAGGTGTATTCCCCCTCTGTGGGAGGCCAGTTACTTTGCTGGGGGTATAGACTCTGCATTGCTAAGCCCTTGTTAATGAGTATGTATCTGTGTGTGTGTGTGTGTGTGTGTGTGTGTGTGTCCTTGTCTGTGTGTGGTACTAAGCGCCTGTGCTCGTGGATCTGTATGCCTATTACTTTGCATGCTTGTGTGCATACATGCATGTGTGCGTGTGCGTGCGTGTGTGTGTGTGTGTGTGTGTGAGTGAGAGAGAGAGAGAGAGAGAGATAGGTGTTTGCAACCAGGAGTTAAGCTGCTGTTAATTGGTCAGCCATTTGAACCACATGGGAGAGCCAAGTCAGGCAGTAGCTGAAATGATCGGTATGCTTGGCTCGACTACTGCCTGCTATGGGACATAACATTGATTATATGGTGAACAGGGTATTTTGTCTCTCTATAGTTCATATAATTAATGCTATCATCCACAGTAACTTGTGTGCAGCAGTAGAATTAGTTTAAAGAAATAGTTTTTATTAGCTGTTGCATCTCTGTACGCTAAATATGTAGCTAGAGCCAGCAGCCGGTTAGCTTAGCTTAAATACCGGAAACAGCTAGCCTGGCTCTGTTCAACGGTTACAAAGCTCACTAATTTACACGTTATATCTCACTTCATTTAATCTATGCAAGTCAGGAGTCTTTGCCAGGCAGTCGGCAGAGATTCCAGGAAGTCACTGCGTTTGGCCAAGAAAATGTCTGACACATAACTAGCCATAAAACCACGAATTATCGTTGTTACACTTCGGTTTTCGTACGAATTAAACAAGATATATATATATATAACCTGTTAAGTGAGATACAGTAGATTTTTTTACCTTTGGACAGAGCCAGGCTAGCTGTTTCCCCGTTTTCAGTTTTTGTGCTAAGCTAAGCTAACTGGCTGCTGGCTGTAGTTTCATATTTAGCGTACAGACATGAGTTTGGTATCAATCTTCTCATCTAAGTCTCGTCAAGAAAGCGAATAAGATTAATTCCTAAACGTCAACACAGTTGAAGGCGTTTGTGTCGTTAATGGTGAAGTTTGATAGAAGGTTTTTGCTAGCCTAACAAATAACAAGTGAGAGCCAGGGTGAAAAGGTTGATTTTGTTTAAACATGTGGACAAGAATGTTCTCGCTGAGGAGGATGTGAATCAGAGGGGAGGATGTGAAGCAGTTCTTGAGTAGATGACCTTTGAGGTTTCAACGAAAGACAGAGAATGACTGGACATGTAACGTCATACAATTATGAGCCTCGCTTTGGCAGGAGAAGCGGACAGATTGTGAATGCATCCTTGACTTTTTGTTGCCTTGTTTTGTTGAGGCCCCTGCTAACTTTTTGTATGTTGGCGATTTCTAAATTTGACAGGCTCATTTTTCAGAGCAGTGTCTCTCGATTAGAAGCAAGAGCCTTCATCCTACAGTTCTTCATTTTCTCATATGCAACCCAGATTCTCATTCTCCAGTGGGGGTTTGAGTGCCAGAGAGGAAATCCAGCCTGGAGATTGTTTTGATATTGTTGGACACTCTCCTGGAAAACCTTTTTGCTCAGCGACCAAGGGTGTTCTGGATTTAGAGCCACTGGCTCCTTGGCTAAAACACCTCATCTGATCACAGCAGTTAAACTGTTTGAAGAGCTCAAGATGTGCCGTGTTTCACCTTTTTTGTTTGAAGCTGGAGAGATTGAATGCAAAAGGAGATTGTCGCCATTTAAAATAACATGGAGACAAATTCTGCAACCTTTTAATGGATAGCAGGTAACTTATAACCTTGGTTAGCTTTACGTAATGCTTTTTGGTCCCCCTCAGTCATGAATATATAGTGTTTTAGAGCAGTTTCTTATATTTACAGTGCATAATATTATAAACACAAACTAATAGTGTATACATTTAGGATGGTTTGCTGCTGGTTCAGGGTGGGTCGTGCAGCATTCACAGATTTCTTGTGTCCCAGTGTTTGAGTTGGAGCACAGATTGGCATTAGATTAAATAAATGGAACCAATAAGAAACATAAACATGAATGTGAAGTGTGTGTGTGTGTGTGTGTGTGTGTGTCTGTATAAAAAACAAAAAAAGAGCTCCATCTATTAGTAAGTCAACACTGTTCTGTCTGTGCACCTCTGTCAGCCTAATACCTCAGACCAACGTGTGTACACACAGGCAAGTTTGTGCTGTCATACTGGAATTAATTGAGTGTGGGGTTGTGTAAATCATTCCAAACCTCAGAAAACACACACACACACACACGCTTGCCAAGCAGGTATCCCCTGTAGTTGCGTGTGAAGGGCCAATCAGTGAAGAACCAATCTCTGAATGGGAGAAACAGAACAGTGAACAATGGAAAGCTGACATTTCTCGGAAGAACAGTGATAAAGCAAGTCTCAAAGTAATATTCAGAATTTTACGTGGGAACCACCCAGTTATACCAGTTATCAGCAGCATTATCACTGGTGCCTTGGGAGATTGCATACAAATAGTGCTGGGACTAACCTTGACAAAGCAAAAATGCCAAACATTCCCTGGTCACATCTTCTCAAATGTGAAGAAATGCTGCTTTTCTCTATTTTCTGTAAGCGTATGTGAAAATTTGGGGGGTTTGGGACAAAACAAGCAAACTAAAGATGACAGCAAGGGTTCTGAGAAATTGTTATGGGCATTTTTTCACATTTTAAAGACTAAATGATTAATCAAGAGATCAGTTGAAAATAAAAAAAATAATCACTAGTTGCAGCCCAACATGCAAAGAGTTGTTGCCTTTGTGATGGAAATGTCTGTTCAGGTTCAGTCTTTGTCAAGCTGTTCATGTTTGAAGGAAATATTGCATTATAAATGCTAATGTTATGTATGTATATTGGCTTACAGCAGCCATAAAGCATGGCTATGATGAGGAGGTGAGTGGTGCGGTGTGTAAATGTGTGTGTGGGGGGGGGGGACGGCAGTCCTTGATCTACGAACACTAATCGTGATCCTTGTGCTCGTTGAGTGGTTACAGACCAAACCCTGCAGGCCGCATTGGCTCCACAAGCCTGGTATTATGGTCAGTTTGTGGGGAGGAAAAGTAATCCAGGGCTTAGAAAAATATCAGACTCTGAGTAATGGACTCTGAGAGGGAGTTGCACTGAATTCTGTGTTAAAACTTGCAGCGAAGCTGAAATAAAGTTGCCCGCAGCACTTGCTAAGCAAAACTGAGGTGTTGTTGAGAGTTCCTGACTCGTGCCTGCGAGTAAGAGTCGATTCGGCACCACCCTAATTACCTATACACACAGCTCTATTTGATGATGATTAAAGCCACTCACACACACAGATACACACACCTGCCCAGACACTGCCAGTCGCCAGCCGCAGTGGTTATGGAGACATTAAAGGTGATGATTATTAGATGATAATAATTAAAAGGCTTTAAAGCTCAAGTAAAGGAAAACAGTATAGATAGAAGCACAATCTCATATAGGAAGACAAGATTGCTGCGCAACAACCACGTAATTATTCCTAGTCAAATGACCACCCTGAGGCAGAACACAAATGATAGCTTTCAGTTTTGTTTTGATTGGGAAAAACATAAAAGGTCTCCATAATAGATTCTGGTTTGTTGGGTGCTCCATCACTTATACAATATTGCTGCTGTGATGTGAAAACATCTTAATTCCAATTTTGGTGGCCATGTTTCACATTTTGATGTTTGGTGGTTTGATGTATTCAGTTCGGATGAAGGTCCGCCCTTTCTAATATAAAAAAATGCATCGCCACTGAACCAAAAACACTTCTGCTGTTAGTGAAACGCTGACATTTTGGAAATACAGGGTTTACACGCAACAGTGATGTTGTGCGCCTAGTGAGTGTGATCAAAACATGGTCTTGCTCCATCAAAACAGTTAAACTTGCAACTTTTTGCATCATGCAAAGAATATATTTTGAAAAATCTTCTAAAATATAAGTGACACCTACTCTTTTTGGCATGAAAATAAAGTATATTATGGATAATAGATGCAGACAGCCATTATTGAGCCATTAAATCATAAATATACCAAAATGGATATACAGGGAAACTTTTTACATGTGAGTCTGGGATCAATGTTTGGGTGCATGCATCAGGAAAACATGACTTAGCTCCTGCCTCCCCTCCTTAAATTGGTCTCATGTGGTCTCATGTGTTGGACAGTGTGTTCCTGAGGCTAAGACGAGCTCCTGAGCTGAATGTCTTAACTCAGGTCTAATCGGGGACAGTCTGCTCTGTTCTTCCTCTTCCTCTCCTTGCATTCCTGTCTTTCTGTCCTTTTCTGCCTCACCTCCCTCTCTTCTACCACTTCACCTCTCTTCCAAATATGCACAAAGCTTCAGATGACACAGGATGTTCTC
The DNA here is from genome assembly GCA_005408345.1 of Macquaria australasica. Classification (NCBI taxonomy): domain Eukaryota; kingdom Metazoa; phylum Chordata; class Actinopteri; order Centrarchiformes; family Percichthyidae; genus Macquaria; species Macquaria australasica. Next base: position 817,975 of record SEMN01000011.1, read on the forward strand.
ATGAATCTAACTCTGTTTTTCCGTTTACTAATCATTGTCAAGCTGCTTCAATAAACAGAAGCAGATGAGGTAGAGAAGAATTTTGAGGCTCTGCGGCAAATGCAAGTTTCACAATTTCAGGAAGACATCCCTATGAAGAAACATGTAGTTGACATTTATGCAAACCTTCGGCTATTGGGTGGTCGTCTGTCTCCGCAGAAGTCTCTGGGGACATGCCCTATCTGTCACTGTATCTCCATGTCTCACACCATCCCAGAGGAACACCAGCCTCTTAATTCAGGGGAATGGCTCCATCCAATCTGATGCTACTCTGAGTCAGGAAATGGCCTGTTGGGATAAATACTGTGTAAGTGAGGGTGGGGAAAATTACAGGATTATCACCAAATTCGCCAAAAGCTACACATTTACTTTTGTTTCAGCGCTCACAGGAGTCCTGCTGTCAGTACGAAATAGACATTTAAGCTGCTATAAATAATATTTTTATAATGACAATTAATCAAATCACTATGTGTAATGTGAAAGGGCTCAATCTTAGTGACGAACCCACAGAAGAGAATTGTCACCGGACTTTGTAATTCCTCTGAGCTCTACAGAGCATCTTTCAGGTCATTGTTTTGGTTTTGTGGCCCGCAACTTTATTATTTTGGTTCACTCTTACAGTTCTCATAGTTGTTTTTGGCCACAGCAGGCAGTTGTTTTCTGCAAAGCTCTAAAAACTCATTTTATGCTACCTACCCAGGACCAAACAGCAGACAAAGGTAGCGACTTGCTGGTGAACATAGTGGAGCATTTAGAAGTGGTGGAGAGCAAAAACAGAGCTAAAAGCTAAAAGAAAAGTGAATATCAAACTTACATTTGCCACGTGGCCAAAAACACGACTCTAAATGAATGCTAGTGTTGCTCCATATCTACTGGATGTGTAAACTGTTTGCTAACATGATCAACATATGAACATAAAGTGATAATATGTCAGTGTTGTGTTCACAGCTTCTTTGCACTGCCCCCAAGTGGCCATCAGTTATTGCAGGTTTAAATTAAATTAGCCATGCCAGGCATTTCTGGATGGTATGTACACCTCAAAGGGAAGCCTTCACTTTCTTATAAGAGGTGCACTGTCTTCTTATATAACCTGCCCCCCCCCCCCCCCCCATTAACAAGCCCCCAACTGCCTTTGTGCTCTGTGGTAATCAAGCAGCAGCGTATCCTTCTGCTAGGACAATTTCATCTCCAAGACAGGGAGAATGTAACAGATATTCACTTGTTGTGGTGGTTAGCTGATGAAAGCTCGGGGCTTTCCAAGTGCTCGTCGCAAAACCAATACAAACAGTGATTTGACAGTTGTCTGGGTTTCCGCACTGTGAGAGCCATCCGCTCCTTGTTTTTTGCCTGGGAAAGGGAGCTTAAATTGCCACTTGCATTAATGAGGTAGTAAATAAATGTCTTTTGTGTTTACACTAATGACCTCAAAAACCAGACAGTAAACTGGGGGCTAAGGCGTTATTATCTCTAACCAGCCACCCGTGAAATCCAAAATGTGCGGGCTTGTTTATGTATGTATACACGCACATTTGCTTGTTTCCATATGTTTTTATTTAGTCAGTGCTTTACATATATCTGTTAGAGTGTGTGAATGAGTGTGTGTGCATGTTCCCTTCAGACATCTGGTTGCGGAAAGACCAGCTTATATCTCCAAGTAATATGTCCAGTTAAGCCCCTGGGAGCCGCCGCTGTGCACATCATTACAACTCTCCTCCGGTTTTGCTTGGAACTTCACTGAAACCCTATCGTTTGGTTCAGAGGGGTACAAATATGCTGTATATCCTTTTATACTACTTCCTCCCGGGTCCATCTCCCATCTGTTGCAGATTAGTCTTCAGTGTGTGTTTAGAGAGCTGGGCCTGTCGCCGAGCGGGACAGATAGTAAACCCAGAAGGTTTTAGTCAGAACTGTCAGGTAGGTCTGAATTAACAGAGAGGCCAACTGAGGATATGGCTGGCTGAGAGGAGAGACGAGGGAGGGAGGTTGGAGGAGAGAGACAGACAGCGAGAGGGTGAGACAGGCTCCAAAATTACACAGCGAGCCCACCAAACGGTTGGTCTGTTTACCCATGAACCTCAGGCCTGCTACTCGAGGGTCAGTGTGGAATGCCAACAGCAGCTGCCTGGCCAAATTCAACCACAGTCCCTGGGAGAGGAGGGGAGGCAAACACCCCGCAAAATGGCCAGTCACGCCACTTTCCCTGTGATAGTGAGTTTATTTAAGCACGGAGCTCAAAGCGACTTTCATATAACACATAGCCTCGATATCTGTCGCCCTCGTGGCATCCAAACCCGCCACCAAAATGTTACCGTTGCCGTGCTGAGCAATGCTGATATCACTCAGCTGTTTTGTTATCTGTCCCTTTTCAAAATCTTTCCCTGGCTCAGTAACCCATATAAAGCTAAACAAAAAGCGCCTTGGGAATGTGCCGTGGAACTAAAGGCTATATGGTTTCACACACACCCTTCTCCGACACTCTGCTGCCTTGAGAACTGTGCCAACCCATGTAGGCCAAACTGCAGCCCTGAGTGTGACAAAGTGCCTGGGGCTGCGAACTTGGTCGGACCTGCCGTTCCCAGCTCTTGTTGCCTTTCCAATGCTAAATTATGGGAAAGTGAGGGTACTGGTTGTGTAATAAACAGCCAGTGTGTGTGTGTGTGTGTGTGTAAGTGTGTGTTTGTCTGTTCCGCTTGACTGATGTGTCATCCCTCCAGGGTCCTGTCATTAAGCCTCTGTGTACACAACCCCAATCCCTGGCCTACATCTATCTCATATACAAAATTCATGGGGGATTCATACACACACATACACACACACGATCACATACAGCTTTCCTATGCTAAATGTGATGCAACGCTGCTGCTCATCTTGCTTGATATGTCATCAGATGTAGCTGTTTTTACATTTGCTTCTCTCTCTCTCTTTTTTGTTTTTATACAGATTTGTTTTTCATACGCGATGCTTCCTTATAGTTTGAGTGGCACAGCTCATTAAAAGCCCTGTTTCTTTTGGCTGAAACATGTGACGCACTGTAAATCAGTCAGATGGATACCTAGATCGTTAGAGGGACTGCACGTAATGGCAATAACAATGCTGCATCATTCTTAGTTCAGTCCAAGTATCGTGGAGGCCAGTAAAAACAAAAAACAACTTTATTTCTAAAGTGCAGCTGGAGTGTGTCACTTACATTTTCCTGATAACAAGAACAAGAGAAACTGGTTTCTTATCTTTTATTGTAGCCTGCCAGCCTTGTTTCTCTGGCCTAATAACAGTTTATTTGTGTCTTTTTCTTAAAAGAGCAGCTGGAATATTTCACTATTTATCTTTTATTCATATGATCACAGTTTGTGGGCCTTTCATCAGTGGCCCATACATAAACACTGTGCTTTTACCATTCAAATGAAGCAAAACGGCAGTGGCGCGTACCTTTTTCCTGTCAACAAGAACAAGACAATCTGGTTTCTGACATGTTTTATTTTTTTAATCACCATAACTCACCTCTGTTCCAGTTATAAATATCTGCCTGTTCTTTCTCTTTTGTGGAGGATCATCACTTTGTGTGTGAGGCAACGTGATCGCAGCAGCCGGAGATTTTATTAAGACGCTTCAAACACACACACACACACACACTCCTCCTTTCACAGTGGTGGTTACAGTGACCTCTGGCTTTTGTTAAAGAAGGAATGCATCACTTAACAATATCAAATTAGGGTTGGATGGGATGCACAAGACACTCTGTTCTCTCCCTTCTTTCACACATACACACACACACACACACACACACACACACACACACACACACACACACACACACACACACACACTGTACTATAATGACAATAGGTTTCTATTGTTTCCTAATAGGTTTTACAGTTTTGTGATGGTGTTTCTCACTTATATTCCAGTTCCTCACTGAAACTACTCTTATTTCATGCAAATTGCTGTTATTATAAAGGCCCGAGAATGAAGCTGCCTAATTTAGCACCACTCATCATTGACAGCAAGATAGAGGAGGCTCACCTGTGTTGCACAATATGACCAAGATAAGGTCAAGAATTCACTGTCAGGTAAAGTATATGCTTGCACATCTGAAATCCTCCAATGAGCTGGACAGAAATATAAACCCAGTAGGAAGAACACTGTGTACACTGTATACTGCTGCCAAGGTGTACCATTTATTATTAACACCGTGTACTCACTTGCATGTGGCGTTACTAAAAAAATACTGCACCATAGAAGCTCCATTCCTGCTAACAGAATTTGTTTTGGTGACACTGAGCCAGGAGATAATCACTGATTCATTTCTAAATAACAGGTTTTGGAGTCTCTTTTTGTTATAGATACATATCATCAATTAATGTAGTAATGCAAGTTTGTATACAGTGCAATTGATAGATATTGCACAGTGGTATATGTATGTGTACATATATTTTTATCTAAGACCTTAGTTACCATTATTTTGAAATGCAGAGTAATATATTTCATCAACAGGATACTTTGGCTTGGCAAGACATTTTAGCCTACAGGGACCATCTAAGACTTGCATGCAGTCCGATTCAGGTAATGACACGTATTAAGCAGTCTAAGTGGGGTAGACCCTGCCAGATCATAAAAAATAATGATAATAATGAATAACTTACCTCTAGACATGTATGGGAGAAGCCTCTACTGTTTTTGACAACCTATTTATCCCTGAAATAGCATAATTCCTCAACATACTCTAATCAGCCTGTGAGTAGTGAGGGGATTTACAGAAAATCCACTTGAATTTCAGCATAATTGGCTACATATGCGGGGATATAGGCAGAACCAGAAGCACAATAAAGATTGACAGATACACATGTAAGGCTGAACAGTAGCTGCATTGAAGCAGCGATTATTTTCATTTTGGAAGGATTTATCCAAAATGAGATACCTTCTATTTTGGAAGAGAATGAATAGAACATTAATAGCATCTGTTGGATGTACTACTAAAGTCAGCTTGAGTTTCCAACCCCGAAGCAGATAGCTTTATTGATCTTGTGAGAAATCACAAACACTGGCTGCAGATGCACGGTCCATGTGCAAAGGCTTCCTGTCTAGTTAAGGACTATACTTAAAGATCAGTTAAAGATAGAAGCTGAAAATGGGTTGTGTGTGGTAGTATCTACAGCTAAATCCCAAGCTGGCAGCTCTGTGAGGTTGTACTTAGCATTTAGCTTAAAGCACCGCGGCACCTAACATCATGCTCACACTGACAATCTTAACATGCTGATGTTAAGTTGGTATAATGTTTGTCATGTTCGCCACCATAGCTTTACCATGCTAACATTTGCTAATTAGCTCGAAACACAAAGCACAGCTGAGGCTGATTGGAATGTCATTAGCTGTGCAGGTATTTGGTCAAAAAAGAAAGTATTGGGCAAATTAAAATTAGATGGAAAGTTAAAAGATCACCAAAGTCATTAGTATTCATCTCGAGGGGTGAGAGGAATGCCTGTACCAAATTTCGTAGGAATACATCCAATAGTTGTCGAGACATTCCACACAACATCTCATGGTGGCAATAGAGGAAGAGTCAGGGGATCACCAAAGTCATTAAGATTCATCCTCTGGACACCATAAATGTCTGCACAAAATTTCATGGCAATCCATCCGATAGCTGTTGAGATATTTTAGTCATTTTAGTCAACATCAAGGATGGACTGTCCACTCTGCATTTTACTTGTAAATGATGTAAGCAGAGTTGTGAACAAGAAGAATCTTAACTGAAGCTTCCCAACCCAATCCTGACCTAAGCTCCCATCACAGATACTTGACAGTTTCCTGCATTTTACAGCACTTTTATTGCTGCTCCTATTGTCCCAGAGGTGTGTGGCTAACACCCTGCGGTGGTTAACAGATCTCAGCTGAGGGTTTTATGACCAGAAACTTAAATCACACTCGGCCTGGGAGGGTCATGGAATATTAACACCGAACTGGCGAGACCACTGAGCTGCACTTCCACGGACCTGATATGCGGCAGCGAGTCGAGCTGGTGGGCCTTGTTAGCGGGGGCTAAGGATCCATTTCCTGGTGCGAAAGGCTGCTGAGAGGCGTCTGTCGGCGTGAATGGGGCTGAATGGGGGAATCATAATGGGTGTGAATTGAGACGTGGATCTGAGGTCTTTTTGTGAAGAAGATATGTGTGTGAGCTGGTTTGTTGTGTATATGGACTATGTAAGTGGGACATTGCTGATTAAAATCAGAAATAGATACAATCAGGATATAGATATGTCTTTATTTGTAAAGCTACTTTTAGAGGGATTTGTCTTGTGGGAGTTGGTGTAAAATTATTAACAACAAATTAGTCCATATGACACAAGGCCATACAGAAGACTAAAACTTTAAAATATACTTGCAGTCACAGAGGACAGTCTTCATTAGAAAATCAAGTTTCACTTTCAGAGTATGAAATGCCCCCATGTTGATTTATTCGTCTGGGCTTGTCAGCTTCGGTTCAGCGGTGCTACTTGTTGTGTTAGGAACTTTTTCAAGATTTTCCTTGTAACCAACCCAATGAGTGAGTATTTGATGAGACAAAAGGGTGCACCATTACCTAATTTGCACAATTCCTTCTCTATGATGGCATAGAGAAGGCCGTTGAGAACACCTGTAAACATTGCCGTCTTTAGACTTGGACAACTTTCCGTAGTTCATTTCAAGCATACCCTAGCCTATTCATGGTGGTGAGACAGGGAACATGGTTGATGGTCAAATGCAGTTGTCAGGTTACATGACATAGTCACTGTTTGCCATCTCAGTTGTAGTATTTTCAGTCTGATTTTCCTACAAATTGTACTCAATTGCTGATAATTTGAGCCACCACCATGACCTCCAAACCCAACACAATAATATGAACATGGCCTATCACTGAAGGTTTTGCCTTCAAAGCCTACAGTGGTTTTAATCCCATGCAGGAGAGCTATTTGCACAGTCTTGTATATTTCATCATGTATTTGCACTTTACGCTGCTTTAACATCAGGAATGGTCTCCATGCTCTGTTTGAGTTTGGCTTTTTGTGACGAACTGTCCTGCAACAAGTTGAGACACGTCACTGTCCTTGTTGATTTCTGTTTTGAACAACCAGAGGGTCGTCTCCGCTGATATTAGCATTCGAAGGGATCAGTTAAACCCCTTATTGCCTCCTGGGGATACAACACGGTACTGGTAGTAGAGTCCAGGTGTGAATGACTGTTATAAATGAAAATGAAGCACAGCAATGCAGAAAAGAGGCAAGTCTGCTCAGTTCAATAGAGGTTAGCCTAAGGAAAGGCCAAATTACCAGTTGAGTTCTGTTCCAATAGATAAATGAAATGTGCAGCCAGAAGGAGTGAGTAAGTGTGCCTGGTATGTGTAAGAGTGTGTGCGTGCAGTCAGTGTGTAGTCCAGACTTGGTCTTGGATTTCAAGTATAGAAAAGGCCACTAGATCTTGTCTGAACCCCGGTCCAAAGCTTTTGCCAAGGAAAGAAAACTCTGCTCAGAAAGTCATTTGAGAGACTTGATCAAAAGGTTTCTGTCCAAATGACTTCTGACTTTACTGGATTTAAGGTTAGACCGGTATTTTTGGCCAATAATGTCCTTTTATTGAATACTGGATATCAGCCAAAGGTTCCTCCATGATACCTGATTCATTTTCATTTCAAGTCAGTATGTTTCCCTGTCCTAGAACAGTTGTGGGTGGATCTATCGGTCTTAAATAGCTGCTTGTGAAATGTGAAGCTGCAAGTGAAGTGATAGAATTTTGAATAACACAGAGTACTTGCCATTTTCCAACCTTAAAAACAAAAACAAATTTAGAGCAGTTCCAGCTATGCGCTATGTGTGATTCGTGTGTTTGTATTTGTTAGCGCTTGGGTCAAAGGTCACTGCATAAAGCCTCCATTAGTTAGTTCCTGCTCATCAGCCTCAGACATGTGAATGAGACCAGGGTATCATCCATTCAGCACTTCCAATGGCTTTGCAGAGAGCTGATACATGACGTCTTTGCCTTATAATGGCTAAGACCCATTAAAAACCCAGTTTATACTGTGAAGGGAGGAGACAAACAGAAAGTTCTGGTCTATTAAAAAGGTCTGCAGTTGTGATCCTACAAATTTAAAAGCCCATGGAAAATCTCCATGAATCCAAAAATAAAGAATAACCTCTTTGCATTATGTTCCCTGGCTGTAGAAGATAAACAAACTGACACCTTCAACACCAACAATAAGGCTCCATTTTAAAGGACTTCAGATAGTTTCTGCACTGTTGCACCCTCTCCTCTCCTCAGAGAGGAAGCAGAGGAGACGGCAAGGTCAACTATCCTCTTGTCTTTTCTAAAGAACCATGGGTCTTTGGCCACAAGCCCAGGCCCAGTCTGAAGGGCTGATATCTGCCTATTGTCTGGGATAAAGCTTCTCATCCTCAAACCTGTCCTCTATTCTCACCAGAGAATTCCTCACCCACTCATCGTCTCTTTTCATTATCTGAATTAAATTATTGTCTGTCACAAAAATAGAGGTTTTCCTCTTTACCCATCTGCCTGAAATACCATTTTCAGATCTTTCGTAAACTGCATATCCAGATAAATATCTCAGGAAACTCAATGCACATCTTTCGGAGGGTTAAACACAAAGTGGCTTTTGCAGAGCGGCGCCAAGACCCCTGGAAAACTTGAGAGCTTTTCTGAAAGGTTTACCCTCTGACTGGACTGCCAAGCGTCTCTCTCTCTCCTCTCACTCAATTTCAAATATATGTTGGCATGCCAGGAAAGAAGGCCGTGTTGGCAAAGCACAAAGACAATCCCATCTCTATGCACAGAGAGAATCTCTCGCTCTATCTCACTCCTGTAAGCTAGTTAGCTAACGGAGTCATTTCTCATTTGTAACAGGTATTTTGGCATGTGACAAACAGCTCTGTTGCCCTCCCTGCAAGTCATTTTGTGGGGTTGTCAGGGGAGAGGGCGTCTTTGTCCTCTGGACAATTGAGTAAACTCATTTGTCATTTTAGACTCTTTAAATGAAGCCGTTGCTGCTTTTCAGCCTTTCACAATGACGGATGGTGCAGAGCTTGTCCAGATAATTTACATCAAACTTCCCCAGGCATATCAAATGAATTTGTTTGTATTTTGTCCACTGTTTTGTATGCAGATTGCTTTTCTGCACTGGTTTTTTTGCACTTTTTCCTGAACAATAAGTGTAACTTTTCACATTTTCTAATTAGTAATGCAGGTGTCACCTTTTTCACACGGTGGATCTCTCATTTTGGAACAAAACTCTTCACTTCTAGTTCTGCCGGATTGTCAGGAGTTTCCTGAAGTAGAGTGCTCTTTGACAATAACGTCATTGTGATTGGCTGAAGTGAGAGATGAGGACAGGGGACCCCTCTCCTCTCACTCATTCAGATCTCCAAAATAGGAAGGGGGTGTTGGTATCAGTGCCGGGGTGAGCAGACAGATCCCCTGTGTGAGAATTCCTGAGATGGATGAGGCTGACTTGGGAGGAAGCAAGGTCAATATTTAACCAGAAAAAACTTAAAGAAAATGTGAGGAGTTTCATTTCAATACCTCTAAATCAGCGTGAATACTTTGTCAAGGAGTTAATGTTGTTTTACGCTTTACGTACTCTAATTTACCACAGATTTGGGCACAAGTGATACGTTTTGTTGTTGAGACAATGGAGCAGCTGGGCCAAGAACACTTAGCATTAACCAGCACATGATCTAATCAGCAGCTGAGTAGAAATTAATGTGACATTATTAGAGCAAATGACATGAGGTGCATCAGACTGGATGACCCCAGGAAGCATTTATTAACAGAGAGGGCAGGAGTGTGCAGTCACTTGCATTATAAATAGAAATTTGGTTTGGAGGGAAGGAAAGAGCAGTGAAATTGTCGATTGTGATGCAAATAACTACAAATATTATCAAAATAAAATCTGTTGTATTTGGAGGATTTATGCTCTTATACACTTTTATTCCTGCCTCAAAAAGGAAGGCAAACTTTTTTTTCTGCAAGTAAAAAGCTGAGTTTGAAATTGACTTTGGGATTATTTACCCTTCACTACTTTCTTATAAAGGCAGTGAACAGCTGTCTGGCTTGTAGAACAAAAAAACTGAGAGGGAATAAGACGGACAAAGAGAAAGTGTGAGAGTAGAGGGGACATGTCATCTGGCTCTTAGGAATCCTGCAGCCAAGTTGGGGGGGCGGGGTGGAAGGATTGGTGTCACTGTGGTGGAGGAAGGGGTGTAGAGATAGGTGGGGTGTTGACTCTGATGTGTGTGTGTATGTGTGTGTGTGTGTGTGTGTGAGAGTGAGTGATTGAAGTGCAGTGGCAGGAGATTTGCTGTGGAGAGGAGGAATGAGGGAGGGACCGACAAGGCTTGGCTGCCCCAAGAGCGAGCACACACACACACACACACACACACACGGATCAGAGACACTCCAGATAGAGAAGTCACCTCTCTGCCCTCCTCCTTCCTCTTTGGACCTCGAAATTTTGGATCGCTTAACAAGTTGCTCCCCGGCTGCGGAGTGAGTTGTGTCTTTTCAGATTTCCCTCGCAGCTGACGTTGACTTTCAAAAGGCCAAGCTGTTGGGGGAATACTTCCTGGCTGAGTGGGATCTGGATCTGATTAGAGCGTGGATCCGTTGAGCTTGATGCTGCAGACATGTAGCCAGAGCTCGAGCGCTGTGCGACCAGGGGATTGTGGAAGTGAATGAGAGCTTTATGTGAACGTGGAAAGAGAGATGCTTTTCCTGGAGGTACGAGGAATATAGATGAGTACACACTTCCTGAAACTTGCAGAAGGATTTTGTTGAATGAAGTGCACTTCTGCAGCTCTACTGTGGAAAATGCTTGCACCTAAGTTCCGCCGTTACTTAGATCTGTTGATGAGGAGGCATGCAATGGATTGTGGGAGATTTCCTTGGTTTAAAGCAGCGCCTGAAGTGTTGAAAAAGAGCTGAAGAGAACGAATGGCTAAAGCTTGGTTCAAGATTAAAGTGCATGTGTGTGTTGCTCTATTTGTGATGTAGTGTGTGGACATATGTCTAGGTATTGCATCTTGTGTCTGTGTGTAGTTCTTACGTGTCTGTGCAGGTGGTCTCACTCCAGCTGTGTTAAGTCTTATGTGCACCTCCTGACACCCATTTGGCCTTAAAACAACACTCTTCACCAGTCAAAGAGGGATGACCTCGGCCTTTGAACGCCACAATTTAATGGTTTTCCTAAAGCAAATTCCATGACGTTTAGGGAAAAATGACTTTTCTTTTTTCTTTTTTTTTACTGCAGTAAAGTGCTCAACATCTTCAAATCTGTCTTTTGAATGAACCACAGGTAACTGAAGCTGTAATTATTCTACCAGTTTGATATTTTAATAAATATCTCCTCACTGGGAGAATATGATACACTTTGGGACAATCTGTAAAAGTCAAACTTCTCGGTAAATTAGGATGTATTCCTTTAGTTTGCCCAGGGTTGTGTTAATTTGAAATTAACACGTGTTTGACTAACTAATTCCTCGGTGAAGGAGAGCCCCTTTAAAAGTGTCAGTTAGGCGGGGGAGGCACACATGATGAACCGTTAGCTGGCTACATCTGGCCTGTGTTTACACAGACCCAATGTTGTGACTCTTTAAATGCCTTTTTCAAAAACTTTCCCTTTTTAACCCCCTTAACCTCCGCCTGTCATGTCTCCACCGTGGCTCGGGTTTAAAGGAGGAATGGTTGGACATTTTGTTTTTGACAAAGCCAGCCATTGTGTTGTTGCCAACGGGTGACATGGTGTAATGTGAGTTGCTGTGTACGTTGGCTCAGGAATCCACAGTCACCTTTCCCCCGTAACTTATGGGATGAGAGGCAGGAGAGCTGAAAGGCAGAGGAGGACAGACAGAAATCGTTGGAGTGGTGAATGAGAGGATACCAAACTAGAGATGAAATGATCAGTCGATTAATAAATTAGTAGACTAACTATTTTGACAATAAAGTAATCATTTTAGTTATTTTTCAAGCAAAAATGCCAAACATTCTCTCAGGATTTGCTGTTATATTTTGTCATATATGATAGTAAACTTAATATCTTTGTGATTTTGAACCATTGGTCAGACAAAACAGGTATTTTTTCACTCTGCCACATTTGAATCAATTGAAATATTCCTTAGTTGATGTTCTTTGGCTCATTCCTTTTCAAACATGTTAAATGGGACAAAGAATTTCATGCAACATCATCCTAATGTGAACACGATACAATCAGTCTGGTCATAGCCAGTCTGTAAAATGCGATGGTACTGATATTGTTTAGGTCTGCGTTGATGCTGGGTGGCCCTGTGGCTTTGGGTGTCACATGTTGGAACCCCTTGCAACAGCCCACATGTGTCCATTAACAAATGCCATGTCTAGATATTTGCTGTAAACCAAACCTGTAGCCATGTTGTCACCAAAAAGAACAGAAGCATTAATGCCCCCCTTATCCCTAAACTCCACAAAAATATCTTCCAAACAGCCGTAGTGCCATTGAGATAGTGGCTCAAAATAGTCTCGGGTTAAAAAAAATTGACTTCATCCAATTGCACCACTTACTGGTCTTAACTAGGTTAGGTGAGATAAAGCAGAACAGGTAAAGAAAAGCTTCTGGGTGATAACATTATCTATCCTACCATAAAACCTGATAGATTAGTCACTGAAGAACAAAGCAACAGTCAAATATCCTTTTGTTCTGTGATAAGAGCTTTGGTTTGACTTTTAACAGCATTTCTAATCTGTAAATTCAGTGTTTTGAGGGCCCTGGGCTTCATTCAACTGTATTGTAATTGGGGGGATGCTAATTTCTCTTGTTACAGGGGTTTGAATACATGGTGGGGTGTGGGAGGCCTTGAGGGTGCGCTGAGAAGACAGAGCTGACAGTTCTACGAGGATGGGGCTGCACAACTACAACGTTTGTATTGGGAGTTCAGTTGCAGCTGACCTGTGAACTTTAGAGGCGGCACAAGCAAGAAAATCGTTCTTTAAAGGATCATTAAATGATCACACATTTTTAAAATGGAAAAAAAAGAAATGGTTGGCACAAAGTACAGTAAAGTATGACACCAATTTATGCTGTAAAATAAAGTAAGTAGCAAAGTACTACAATGAACTTAAGCACAAATGTAACAAGGATTTCAATATTCCATTTACAGGTGTGTTATTTGATAAGGGACTGTACAAAAATTATTAGGAGGAGATGGGGTCCTTTTTGCTAAAGGGAGGGTAGTCTGATTTTTTGGGAGGTCTTTAATTTTTCACTGCCCCAGATTTATATTTTATTTCATCCCTTTCTTGTGAGATTTACTGTAAATTAAAATCGAACAGCTATATAAAAATTGCTGCATTAAAAACTTGTGTGTGCACCCATTTCTTATTCATTGACAGTGTTAATAACTGTTCAAAAGTAGAGAAGCTGGAACGATCAGTAAACAGGGCACACCATTTGTTCACCATAGTTCTGGCAATTGCTAATTCCACTTCTAATGTGCTATTTGAGATATGTTATTGCTCCATTAACATATTGAGTGTGAAATCAGGGTTAAGTTGATAAATAAAAAAACAAATTTTAATAACCCTGGGGAGGGTTCAGCCCCCCTCTCCACCCCAGTAATTTTCATACAGTCCCTAAGTAACTGATTATCACCTGGCACAAGAAGTGGTTTAAATTAATTTAACTGCTCTACAGTCACAGTTAACAGGCATAACGTTTGATCAATAGAAGCCATCAAGACCCTAATGTCCCTCATAGTGCTGCTTGTGTGTAAAAGATCAAACCCACATGAAGTTTGGAGGGCCTGTGTGAAGTTTCTGACTGTTTCTACCCAAACAGTTCTATTCTGGTAGAGATTTACATGTCAAAGAGACGGAGCAGAGCAGGGCAAATCACAACTGGCTTTTTCAACACCTCGAGACCAAAGTGCGGTTATCTCAGGCTGAGAGGGCTCTGAAGAACATGGCTGCTGAGATAAGAGGGGGCTACTGCTGAAGGCGGGAGACACACAGCGACGAGACTGATTAATCCCTATTCATGTAACAGTCCAACTGTTATCAGCTTGTAAAGAGGGAGGAAAAAAAGCTGTTTGCTGAAAGTGGATTCATGCTGCAGTCTGAGTGGACGTGTGCAGATTGTTTTGAAGGTTCTTGATCATAGTTGTCCCATTTATGTAATCATGATTTCCTGCACACACACACACTTTGTAGCACAGTGGATAAGAGCAACAGATGTTTTCTGTTGCATCATTTTACGTCAAAGCATTTCAATCCTAGTTTAAAAGAACGGTTTAAATGTACCCGATGTACATAATGTACCATTGTTCATTGATGCAGTAAAATGTCCTAACAAGGTCTTAAATTTGTAAGACTTCACACTGACTCACAGCAAGTAAATGCACAGATTTGTGCCCCAATAGAGATGATAAGATTTAAATGCAAAAACAGACCTTTAAACCTTCTGTACCCAACAATGCTGCTGTAAGGCTGGCAAGATTCACATATGGTTGCTGAATAAGTGTGCCATACTGGAAAAAGCCTGCTATGATTTTCCATTATATATCACCCTAAGTTTGTGTTAAGTTCCCTTTAAAAGGTGGACAAGTAGTATTTTGGGCACTTTATCAAGCATAATTCTGTCATGGATAAACAAAGGAAGTATGACATACTACACTAATGGGATGGAAAATAACATATTAGTTATTCTTGAGTGTGACTCAAGAGGTTGAATTGTGAAATGATGGGAATTGTGTGATGTGTTAAGGAAGAACTTTGTCCTCTCTTCTGGGCTTTCCTGTTTTTAAAGGAACAGCCTTCTCTGCTCTTCTCAATATTTGTTTTAGCTATTTTGTTAAACTCTTAAAAACACTGCTGGGAAAAACAGTTACTTTGTTGAGAAACAGAAGAGATTAAAACTAATTGATGGGATTGCAGGCATGTACAAAATGCAAAGGAATTTACAATAAGTGCAAAAAAAAATCCTAGATCAGCAGTATCCCAGCCAATCAGTGAAAAGAAGTGAAAAGGTAAAAGCCAGAGCTTTAGGTATAATTAAAAAAGATTATCAAGCAAACAGAGGAGGTATAGAAAAAGAAATGTAAAAAAATGAAAGGGAGGCTCTGTGAATGTGATTCCTAAATCCTCCCTTTTTATCCACAGCGCCCGTGTGTGATGAACCTGGAGCGCAGTGAAAGAGGGGAACGTCCTTCTCCTCGAGGCCTGGAGATGGAGCCTCGCGCTGGGGGAAAGATGGGGAAGATATCCGTGGGCTTCCAGAGGAGCTCCACTTCAGACGATGACTCTGGATGTGCGTTGGAGGAGTATGCGTGGGTGCCACCGGGACTCAGGCCTGAGCAGGTAGGACCTCGTCCTCTCAAACATTAACATTTCCACTCCCTTGCTGTCTCCTGTGTGTGGAGAGATTTCATAGTCAGGCGCCTGTGACTGGACTGAGATTGACATGTTTGCCCCACAGTGTCACAAAATAAGGACACACATAGCAGCAGTCATTCTCCTCCGATATCCAGCTGTCCTCTCCCCTGCCTGATCTAAATCAAAAGACCAGAAACCTCCTCTCTCCTCTCCTCTCCTCTCCACTCATTAATGTATAACAGAAAGAAAAAGACAATATAGAGTACAAAACAATGCTACCAATGGACTGACAAGATGTAATTTCTGTCTTCCAAAATTCATTCATCTGACTTCATCCGCAGGTCCAGATGTATTTCTGCTGTCTACCAGAGGAAAAGGTGCCGTACGTCAACAGCCCTGGAGAGAAGCACAGGATCCGACAGCTCCTCTACCAGCTGCCGCCACATGACAACGAGGTAGAGATGATGAGAGAGAGACACTGACAGGGTGTGTGTGTGTGTGTGTGTGAGAGAGAGAGAGAGATGGGGAAAGGGACAGGCTGCGGCAGAGAGTGAAGCACGAATTGCTGCTTTTTATCCAGATGCAAAAAAAAGTGGATTCTTGCATAACATAAAGTTAAGATTTGCCATACAATGAATGCAACAGTAGAATAAGCTTCAACTTACATCGACAATATTGCTTATTACTGTATTCACATAACTATGAAAAGAGCATTTGAAACAATACTAGAGCTAAGCCGAGAGATAGATGGATAGAGGATTTTTTCAACTATTGAACATTCAAAACTTGATGAAACTAGGCATTAGTATAGATGTCTTCCCAGGGCTGGGCATTAATACTGATTTGTCCTCAAATGTCCTCAAAGCAAGGTTAACAAAAAGGGTATAGTTTTGGGATCATTTTGATATCATATTGACAACTTGAATCTATACCCAGCCCTAACTAAACTAAAGCCAGCAGCTGAGTAAAGCCTTAACAATTTTGCTAACCCTTTCTAGTAAAACTAAAACAATGGCCGCATTCCCTCAACCGTTTGACAAAAAAACCCTCTTGTGACAGTAAAGCACATGCCAGCCTCTTCTGGATAATAGCTTTATGGTGCGTAAACCAGCACTCCTTTCACATCTGTGTTAATAGAGTTTACATTAGGAGGTATGGTAGAAGGGTTATCATCTGATACACACATGGAAGATACACAATAGGAACACTCAACACACACACAATGTGTGACACAGTGTTTGACTGAGCGGTTTTATGATGTTTGTCGGCAGACCTGGTGGTTGAGGAAGCAAACTGCCAAAGGATTCCTTGCGTAACTGTGGTTCGGAGGGATAAGCACTCTGTGTGTGTTGTGTGTGTGAAAGGGAGAGACACAGACAGTGAGTGTGTGTGTGTGTGTGTGTGTGTGTGTGAGAGAGAGAGAGCGCTCACACTCCGGTATCGTTACTGTTGTTTAGAGAACAACCAAGCTGGTTGTTAGGATAGTCTTGGTCTTTTATCTGGGCCTTCATCACCATCTCTAAACACAGAGGAAGGGTTTGTGTATTGCTCACGCCATCCTTTCAACGCAGCCTTTAGAGGAATTAGCTTTAATTAAACCCTTTTCCAGCCATATATGGACTGCGTGTGATACACTACCAACGTTGAAAGCAAAGATGAAAGACGAACAATCAGCATTAATGGGTGGATGTTTTTAAGTGCTATTTCGCTTTCCCCTTCTAACTGGCTTCCCACTTAGCCATAAATCGACCTCTCCGTTCTTTTAGTTTGTCAGCTTCACTCATCCCTCTCTTCTTTCTTTACCAGGTGCGTTACTGCCACTCTCTGACAGAGGAGGAAAAGAGGGAGCTCCACATGTTCAGTGCCCAGAGGAAGAGGGAGGCACTGGGGAGAGGAACACCCAAGATCCTGCCCCGAGCTCTGCAACACACCCGCTGTGAAAATGTAGGTGCCACACGTAGATACCCATGAGCACACACACTTGCGTATGCACACATGTAGACCACTTGCGTCATTTAGCGCTCACATAGCCATAAGGTAAGCTAGCAGTTATGAGGAAACCAAATTGTGGGTCTTAAGTTATTTATATGACGAGCAGGTAACACCCACTATCCCATCCCAACGCCTAGTAGCCCGAGGCACAAGCCTGATTGGCTAAAGCGATGGTTTTAATCATGGACATAAACCTTCTCATTAGTGCGAGAGGGGAAGCGGGGAAATTGGGAGGCTCATGCTCAAGCCGAGCGGAGATGGCAGTTCCTCACGAGAAATTGGGCAAATTTCCTGCCACCCATCTATATCTCAGCATGACAGACTGCAAAAAACTGCACAAGTTAACATGTAATTCTTGCATAGAGTCTTAAAATCCTACTTTTTCCAAACAAGTCACAGTATGTGGCACATACACATACACTGGTATAATTACATGCAGCTCAGCTCAGTACATGCAGCTGGTTAGAAGACTTTTTCTGCAAAGGAGTGTGCAAGTTTCAGCATCTGTAGATGGTAAAACAAATTCTCTTTTCATTATACATTGTGTATAGGCTATTAAACACACAAACAGTGTTATGTAAGCATGCACTGTCAAAGGAAAGTTGCCTTTTTATCCTTTGTGTGGAAAAAGCAAAATGTTTAGAGATGCAAGCTATTTTTCTATAATTTTTCTATCAGCTTGCTGAAGGGAACCTTGACTTTCGGGAAAAAGAGACATCTAGGCTCCATTTTGACATTCTTGTTGAAGTCAGCTATGAGCAAACAACACTGGAAACATTCCTAAAACCTGACCTCTGTTTCCTACTTTTGATTTGGTGTTGCCGTTTTAAACATAGCATCCAGTGCCATTCAAGCTGCCCTTGATCAGATTTCTGAAAAATGTCCTTTCGATGCAACAAACATAAATATTAGTGTTATGTGGCTTCCGGCAAATGGAGCCCTGACCACTGAGTAAATCACATCCTCTGCCAGGCATCCAGGAAGAACAGGCCTGCCATGTTAATTCCACAGGCAGACAGGCAGATGAAGTCTGTCACCACTGAAACACAGATGCTACCACAGGGATGCAAGGTCACACACACTGAAATGACACCTAGGAACACCAACTGACACACACACACACACACACACCCACCCATAGACATACTGAACATGCATGCACACACTTTGTCACACAACACGCCTGAATCCAAGGTCCCTGCCTGTCCACCCTGGTAATAATGGTTAACAGCTGGGCATGCTATCCCATAGCTGCCTATGGGTGTCTCATAGCTCTGCTGGGTTATATAAAGACTCGTGATTGCACGTTCAGACACGCTCTGACGATCTCCGTGGAGTCATACGATCTTTCGACTCAGGACAGTGTATTCTGTTTAAGCTTACAGGACATAAAATGCGGTCCAATTCCTCAGCAACACACAATGAATAATTGGTGACTTTTATGCCAAAGTGAAAAAGCCACCAGTTGAAACATACAGCAACAAGTTATTTGAGTTAGCATTTGCTCTACAACCATTGTTGGTAAAGTAGTTATTCTAGGAGGGTAAGATTTATCAGTGTTTTTGAAATGTATTGCTTCCAAGTCAGCCAATTCACTTTTAAATGATGATCTTGCATCTGCCCCTGTGTTAATACAAAGAGTTCTACTCAGGAAGACACTGGGTGGAGTTGTCACAGGTGCCGTCAGTCATTTTTTAATAGCCAGTGTTAGCCAGCCAGTGTTTTTGTTGCCTTGAAAAGATTAAATTGCACTGTCCATGTTATCAACTGTTGTTGTATTTCTGCTATGATTGTCATCACTGTAGAATTCAATGATGCATCTTGAATGGATCATATTCCTTTGGCACTTATAGTATGATCACCTGTTGTTTGGCCTTCTTTGTTTTGGCATCACTGCAAATGAAACATCAGCAGATACGCGATATATTTTGAATATTTATCTCCATAATCTCTCTTGTGTTTGTTACATTCCTCATGTGTCACAGGCATCAACTGTACCACACATCTATTATGAAATGTCATTCCCTCCACAGTTTCATTCTCAGGGTAGCATTCTTATCACCAGATGTATTATTAATATATAATAAGCAAGGTCACAGTCTCAGTGATGAACTCCTACACATAGTAAGCCACTTTGAAAAACTGCATCAAGAAGATGCCTGAAATGTGAATCTCACAGATCATCTGTTGTTTGTCTTTGATTGTCAGTGTGGCGGAGGCATCAATGGAGGGGAGATGGCAATTTTTGCCTCCAGAGCAGGGCCGAGCCCCTGCTGGCACCCAGCATGCTTTGTGTGTGCCACGTGTCAAGAGCTGCTGGTGGATCTGATCTATTTCTACCAAAATGGCAAGATCCTCTGCGGAAGACACCATGCTGAGCTTCTCAAACCACGATGCTCTTCTTGTGACGAGGTAAGATGCAGTAATAGTAGCACTACCCACTACCACTTGTGTTTTACAATGAACCAAGGCAATGTCAGTACCTAGTCCATAGAGTTCCACAGAACTAACAGTGGTATGCATGTTTCCCTTTAGATCATATTTTCAGATGAGTGCACTGAGGCAGAGGGTCGTCACTGGCACATGAAGCACTTTGCCTGTTTCGAGTGCGAGACAATGCTAGGGGGACAGCGCTACATCATGAAAGATGGTCGACCCTACTGTTGTGGCTGCTTTGAGTCACTGTATGCAGAGTACTGCGAGGCCTGTGGTGAAAACATTGGTGGGTTATATTTATGAGTTTGTTGTTTCCCATTATCCATCTTTTGGGATTAGAATAAAGAAAAAAACTTTTTCATCTGCTGATGTATTTCTTTGACTACTTGTGTAGAAGTACTAATGTACCTAATGCTATGCTCCTTCTCTTTTCATCCCACGATCCCTTAGGTGTTGACCATGCCCAGATGACCTATGAAGGTGTACACTGGCATGCCACAGACCAGTGCTTCTGTTGCGCCCAGTGCAAGACATCCTTGCTGGGCTGTCCCTTCCTACCAAAGCAGGGTCGCATCTATTGCTCAAAGGCCTGCAGCCAGGGGGAAGATATTCATGCCTCCGACTCGTCTGATTCTGCCTTCCAGTCTGCTCGCTCACGTGAGTCAAGGCGTAGTGTTCGCATGGGGAAGAGCAGCAGGCCTGCCGAACAATGGAGACAGTCACAGCTGTTTAACCCCCCCGCCACTGTCCCCTCGTTTGAGTATAAGTTTGGAGATGGACAGGGTGATGAAGATGCTGATTGCGACATTGGTATCGTAGGGCGCAAGCTGGCCAATCTAGGCATGGAGGAGGAGAGGTTCTGGAGGGACCGAGAAGAGCAGGATGGCGGTGGAGAGGAGGATCCAGAGGAGTGGGCCCAGCATGAGGACTATATGACTCAGCTCCTGCTCAAGTTTGGTGACCGTGGGATGTTACACCAACTTCAGCAGCCATCCCTGAAATCTCCCAGCCCCAGCAGTGACAGAAACAGGCTAGTAAGTGTCTCTGACCCCTGGCTAAAGCCTGATACTACATCTATGGGGGTTACTGCCTCTTCTCCCACCCCCGCCAGTCCCACCCAGAGCCAGACTTCCAATCAATCCCGAGCCAACAGCCTTAGCCCTGGCCTGATGAGCAAGAAGCACCTGCCTGAAATGTATTGGGCCCAGTCACAGGACGGATTAGGAGACTCAGCCTATGGGAGTCATCCAGGTCCTGCCAGTGCCAGAAAGATCCAAGACCTGGAATTGGACCAGGATCAGGAACAATCTGGGACAGGAAGACAGGCCTTCTGGCCAGACACTAGGCAGTGGTATGAAGACTCCCTTGAGTGTATTGCAGATGAGCTGAGGAAAGCCGAGCAGGGTGCTGGAGACTCCATGGACTCACTGGCACTCTCAAACATCACTGGTAAGGAGACTGCTGGTTGCATGTATTTAGTGGAAAAATGTGATTTCTTTTTTGTGGAACAGCTGTTCAAAACGTGTCCCCTTCTTGCTCTTTTTAGGTGCATCAGTGGATGGAGACGGCAGGGATAGACCTATAGTCTACACCCTTGCCATGAAGGATCCCTCAGTGGCAGATGACTGCGAGAAGATGAGCAACATGGGAACCTTTAATTCGTCTCATCTTCACCACAGTGCCAACTCTCTCAACCTTAACATGGAGAAAGGAGATGAGGAGGAGATAGCATTGGCAATGAGGGGAGGCACACCAGGAAGACTTCTCTCATTGTCCCCACATTCGCAAGGCCTTCCTCCCTCCTTCGTCCAGGCACCAGCTCTGAGGAGGAGCAAGTCCCAGTCAAGGCCTCCTCAGATGGTCAAGTTCTCAGAAGACACTGTGGACAATGGATATAATGATGGGTTTGATGTCAATATTAGAAAGCATCCCATGAGTGAGAAGCCACAGCGGAGGGCGTACTGCCCAGATGAGATGGGCAGAGAAAGAAGCCGCCCAACGAGCCACCATGGGCGCAGCAGGCAGCACCACCACCAGCAAGGCCGGCACCACAGGAGCCGCAAAACCCGCTCAGACAACAACCTTCACATGGTGCCTTTGGAGAAAGCACAGAGGCTGTATGAGCCCCAGCAGCAGGGTCTGGTAAACCCGCCTTGTGGTGCCATGCTCCTACAGCATCCTGCACACAGGTTGCCCTTGGCCTACTCCCAAACCCGATCTGACTATATGAATCAGGGCTCAGCTCAAGGAGACCCACGGGTTGAGCATTTCATGGGTCTCTACAGAGATGAGGATGACTGCTGCTCTACTTGCTCTTCCTCATCATCAGACTCTGAGGAGGAGGGCTATTTCCTGGGCCAGCCAATCCCTCAGCCTCGAGCGACTTCGCACTACTATGCTGAGGACTACCCAACAAGGGTTACAGCCCTCACTTCCCAGAGCCATGGCTCACAGACTGGTCGCAGAAAGAGCCACCGCTCCAAAAACTGTATTATCTCTTAACAGTTCAGAGTGTATTTACATTTATTATCTGCACTACACTAAGCAATAAACTGTGTATTACGCCCTAACAGAAGGTGCATGGCCAAAACTCAAGATGCATATCATATTTTAGGCCCAAATCAAATCAATTCAATTCAAACTGCAAAGACAGCAAAGAAAAGACTGGAAAGACAGTCAGAAAATCTGTTTTTTGTGTATGTGCAAATTTGGCCTATATACTGAGTCTTATTGAATTTTAGCACTAATATGATGCATGGACTGGTAAATTTGGAAGCCTTTCTTTATGGTGCAGGGCAAAATTATGCACAGAGTTGGCAGAGTGGTGACATTAAAGTTTTTCTTTCATTTCAGCATTTGCCATTAAGTTTTTAAAAATGTTTTATGTTCAGTTAAAAGTTTTGCAGCAATATCTTTGTGTGCATTAAAATGGAAACACATTGTACGCAGTGGTTGATAAAGTAGAAAATAGAAATGAACCAAATAATTATTTAATACATAATAGTACAAAATGATAATGTATATACTAAGTTAAGATTTTAATACTGGTATTTTTATATCTGTGGTTTAAAGAATTTTCTTTTGAAGTGTGTGATATAAAAAGATAGCAGTTGTAATGGTAAACAGACATACCTCGTTAATATTTTGAGAAACAACAAAGAAGGTGCCACTTCATAAACTGTGTTATTCACAGTAAAGTGCCATGTTACTCTGTAACAATGTCTATTATAACATATATTCCACAATGCCCACTATTGGTGTACAAAATATAAAACGAATAAGACCTGCATTTTCCATATTCAGCTGAACTGTTCACTACCCTTGCTCTGACATAACCAGCTAAATGCTTTGTGATGTAAAGATGCTTGTAATAAATATTTTTCTCCTCTCAAAGCTTTAAGAATGATTGTTTTTTCTTAAATTACATATTTTGTCACCCTCTGATTGTAGTGGTGTTTTTACAGAGTTTAAAGAGTTTATGGGATTTTGTAGTGTCGCATTCATTTAAAACTGGAAACCTGGAAATTGTCTAAACTTCTATCTATACTTCATGATATGTAACATGTCCATCTTAAGAGTACTGACTTGTTTTTATACAAACCCTTCTGGAAGTTGGAAATGATTTGCTAGCATGCATTTAAATTTTACGTTGCCTCATTGCTAAACCATACTAAAATACCAAAATATGCGTGTGTCTTAGAGAGACATGCAATGAAACCCTAAAATGGTGTTTAATAATGCCAGTAAACTGATCCTTAAAAATTCTTAGATTAAGTCTGTGATGCCAGTGGGATATTTATGTAATTTAGGTTAAGATCACAATAAAACAAACATTAAAGTTAACAGAAATCATGTTTACTACAACCTTCAGAGACATCTCAGTTTGTGCAAAGCTTTGTCTCAACATCATCAAAATAATCAAGTTCTGTGCAGGTTTTTCTGGTGGGGGACATGGGATATAAAGTTCGAAAAGCAAAATGAGAAAAGAATGAAAAGGAACCGAACTGGCATTTCTAGACAGTACAAATGTATAAAAAAATGTAGAACTGTAAATTTAGCAGCACCAAGTCATACATCTGACTGCTACAGAATAAAAATGGACACGGCTGAAAATATTACAAAACAAAACATCGTCTTATCTGGCTTTTCTTTTGGAAAAGTGTTATGCTGGAGGACTAACTGTCTTTTCTCAACAACATATTTTCATCAAAAAAGGTTAAATAATGAAACCCATGTTAACCATTTCCACACTGAAGACTGGTAGCTTTTTAAATAAAGAAAATACATTTTTTGCCAACATTTGACAGAAAAACAACTTTTAATATTTTATAATTAATTCTTTCAACAGAGAACTTGAAGGTAAAAAGGGTCTGTTCAAAACACTGTTCATCCCCACATACAATGCAACACTGCATCCTTGCCATGTTGTGTTGCTCTTGAGGTTGCTGCGCTGTAGAATCGGCTCAGTCCAGCAATCCGAAATGTATCCAAGATATCCATCATGTTCAGCAGTCAATCCTACCATGCTCAGTCTCGCATAGAGCAGTGTGTCAGTATGATGAGCTGTGATTGACTCCTGTCTTTGAAAGTTTATGACCCGTCAGGGCCGTAGATGGGGTGGTTGAGTCACAGACAGAAGGTTCTGGCTGCCGAACAGCCTCATCTAGCTCGCTGATGAAGTGTTTGAGGTCCTCCAGGCAACGTTCGCGGATCTCCCCGAGGTTCTCCCTGAGGGGAACCTGCAGCTGCTTCTCCAGGTTGGGGTCTTTAGCCACCAGCATCTTTACCACCATGCCAAATGTCTCACAGTCCTGACGGTACACCTGGAAGTGGACGGGAATATGAGTAAATAAAGCATAGAGGCTTGACATGCACAAATTAAAAGAAAATGGCAAAAAACAAAACACTCTCAGGAGACACATTTACATCCGTATGTATGTAGATTTAGGACTGAAAAGTGTCAACAGGCAGAGGTCAAAACCTTCGACAGAAAAGCTCTTCATTGAGGAGATGAAAAGATGTTTCCTTCCTGCTCTACCTGGCGCCTAGGTGTAAATATTCCAGCGTTGTTGAGCCTGAGCTGATCATTCTGGTGTTAACACACATCATGTAGTGTCAAAAGATAAACACTTCTCCTCTAGAGTTTAATAAGGGCCCTTTATATAGGACAGGATAGCCCAAGAGGCAATAAAACCCCACTTTAGTGGTGGCTCAGAGGCTTATAACAGGTGTTACAGGGACAATGAGGAGGAGGTGCTGGTATCTTGTTCAGGAGCTGCCATTTCACACCGAGCCTCAAATGCCTCATAAAACAATGGAGGGAGCCCACTGCTGCCACGCAAACTGGTTCGATTTGCAAAATACCAAAACAGATTGGTTTCCAACTCAAGATCCTTCACATGAGCTGACATGAAATTCCAGAGGGGGGAAATATCAGTCACCTGAGCTGATGGTAATATTTTTAATGTCAGTTTCCATTTTCTTAAAGCTCCTGGCGTGCTGTGGATGGATTCCCACACACAAGAAATTGAGAAAAATCCTGCACCTCAATCCTTGCTCTTTAGAAGAGTTATTCCTCTCATGGCTTCAACAGCGTATATCAATGTACAAATCACATTACTGCAACATTTCTTGTCATTTTCTGAGTTCAGGTGCGGGGGTTTAAAAACAACCCTTGAATAATGACAAAGGGAGAGCTGAAATTCAAGATAAATTTCATTATCAATTAATTTGCTAATTATCTCGACTAATCGATGAACCATTTGGTCTATAAAATGTCAGAAAATAGTGAAAATGTCCATCACCAGTTCCAAGAGCCAAAGGTGACATCTCCAAATGACTTTAGTTGTCAAACCAATGGTCCAAAATTTATGAATGTATGGTTTTATTGTTTAAAAAATTACTTGAACTATGGTTCATTTTCAATTTCAGTCAATTAATTGACTGAACGTTTCAGTTCTACAAAAGAGAAATCACAATATTATTTCTTATATAAAGATATATGGGAAACCTTTGACCCTAAAAAAATCCCAGAGGCTTAGAAATGTTCTAATCGTCAAAACATACATCATCACGGGGCTGCAACATCCCCAGTTTCCTGTTGTCCCTCCACTATCGCTATCTAATTAAGGCATAAAATGCTCCAAAAAACAAAAACAAAAAAAAAACACATCACACATGAGGACATTTTCTAACTGGACAGTGTGATGCTCTATTTCTCAAAAATGACTAATCCACAGTGACAGAACTCAGGGACACTCGCACCTCAATTTCTCCGTGGGATGCTGCGCTCTCTCTCCTCTCTCCGTTTGTCTCCATCTGTCCCTCCACTATAGTCAGTCTCTCTATGCCTCGTTTCGTCTTACCCTCCATCTCCTGGTCAATTCTCTTCCCTGACTAAATTGAAGTGAATGAACCCACCAATACTGCTACTTATTAAGTCGTGCTGCAGGTGGACACAAGGGCACTTCCAATGACAGGGGTTGTGTGCGGATACGTGTGTGTGTGTGTGTGTGTGTGTGTGAGAATTAGGCCAGGCAAGGGTGAGTTTCAGTCATTCACCGGATACCAACAGTGGCTTCTGTGCTGCAGGGCGTTCAAACTCACTGGCTTATTTATAGCTTTTCACAATGTCCCTCGAACAGAGAGCATGGTTGGAGTAGAGGAGAGATCACAAATAAAGATCTGCTGTCAAACAGAGTTAATGTCCTTGCAACAACAGATGGCAACCTTCCAAAATATGCATTATGCAAAAATATTTCCACTGATGTATAAAAGCTATGTAGTGTTAGCTGCATATAGTGAGCAAACAGCATCAGTATTTTATGGGCAGTGACCAGAGTGTTGAGTTCTCCCTCTTAAGGTGACCTGAATCTAACGATAGGAGAAATTAATTTACAGGAAATTTGTAGTGAACATAAACAGTTTCAGGAAAGAGTGCCGACGTAAACTGAACACACCGCCTCCTCTGGGCGTTCCTATAGGCCATGTACATTCCTCATGTACAATAAAACAACAGTCACACTGACAAATCTGCACAAAAAGCAAACCTGTGATCGCAACTACGCTGAATTTAGTAACAATGCACTGCCCTTTTAACTTTTTATCAATGTCCTACGGTCTTATTCAACAGCTGATAACTGATGACAGTAAATTTATTTATCAACTTGTCTGAGGAAGTATCCAATCAAGTGTGTTGACAACAACTTCTGTGAATACAGGGAAAGTTGCTCCCAGATAACAATGTGCTGAAAATGTACTTCCTGTATTCAAAAACGCACTTCCTGAAATCCCTCCCTTGTTATCCAATCAGGAAGGAAAGGACCAGTTCTTGACTTTGGGGTGGGGTCGGTGCAGAACTGTCTCTGCCTCTGAAAACCTCTTTAAACTTTATTTTCTATAGCCAGTTAAAAACAGGATTACGAGTGAGTGTGTGAGCCTGGCTTCAGAAAAGAACAAGAACGAAAGAGTCGGGGCCTCAGTCCAGTTCTGCCATCTTTATACCAACAAAAAAAACCCACTGAGGCTGAAACTGTCTGGCTGTCTGTCTCGTAGCCAAATATATTTAGATTCCTTAACAAATGAAATAAAACTCCTTTTGTATCACAGCCTGGACTGTGAGGAGTAAAACATAATACCCTTTATTGCCTCTCATGCCTTGTCACTCACTATAACCAGTTAGCCTGTACTGCAGCCAAAGTCAACTTTGACAATGAGAACGGGTTCAGGTTGAATTTCAGCAGACCAATTTCACTTAGCTACACAAACACACGCCGAGGCGCTGGTATAACGCTGCCCAGCACGATGCCTGGCCGATGATGGAAAGTTCCACTTGTGATCTGTGAAAAGTGTAGAGACAGTTGGTGAGCTTTTGAGGAGCTACTGGACTGGAGTGTGTTTGCGTCCGTGTGTATAGAAGAGATGGCTAGACCAGATTGGGTGCAGAAAGCCAAACATCTGGCCGACACTTGTCAAGTGGATAAACGCGAGCGCCTGCTGCGACTTCGCAGAGCGCATGTGAAAGTGGCTTTGTTGTTTCAGATTGAAAAAGAAAGTCTAGTTTAAGAGTGTTTAGCTGTGTGTTCTGGGAACGATGGGAAATAAATTACCAGCCACCAGACAAGTGCAAATACATTTTCCAGTGGCTGGCATCATGTGAAAGCAATTCTCTCAAGTTCTGACTGGTGTTTACAAAGGTTTTAAAGTTTACCAACAAACAACAATTCAGACTTTAGATGGTTCTTTCAATTTCCATCCATCTTTCCTTTTTTCCCCCTAGACCTGTGCAAAGAATAAGGAAAGACAGAGGGCAAAACTTTTGATTTGATTACTAAACTTCTATTTCTGCCCTGGTTGTGTGTGACAGAAACAAGGCTGACTGAACTTAACAATTGTGACTACTCAAGCCAGACAGAGTGAGGACTGTCAAGTCACAAACAACCTTCATGTGAGTGATCTGGATATCACAAAAGCCAAAGAAAAGGTATAAGAAGAGGAAAAAAGCTGGAATCGTCAGTAGAAACGGATGATTATCTAAGAATCAGAAAACCTGGAAAGAAAACCTGAAACTTCATATCCCTGGAATACACTGTTCCCTCTCGTTTTTCATTTTTAACTGTTATACTCTTTCCAGACCCTAATTTCATGACTACATTTGAAGATTAGAGCAGAGGAGTATGAATTATACTGACAATGGAAAGACGACAACATTCAGAGCTTCATGATACCTGACAATAAGGAATAAAGCTCACAGGATAGAGCTCAAATGAGCGCGAGCAGATACAGATGGAGGAGAAAGAGACAGGCTATAAAACAGGCCAGGAGCTGCAGTGTCAGCAACAGTGTTATAACAGCCTGTAGGCTCTGTGGTGCAGCTATATGTGAGAGCGCAGTGTGTGCTCCAGGGCAGAGCTGGCTCAGGTTTTTAATGGTCCCAGTAAAGCAGCGGTAGTGCTCACTGGTGCAGGAATGGCCTTCATTAGATAAATGCGCAAAGCTGGAACCTCGAGCCCGGGGTGGTTTCTGTTAAGTGGTTCCGCCTCCCAATTTATTGTACGCACAAACCAATTCCAGGTCTAAGCTGTACTTGTGTTTCTGCTTTCGTTTATGTGTTCCTGTACCATGTACATTACCCCAGTGTTTCCAAACCCCTGTGTGCGGGCCTATGTGTGTGCACTTGTAAAGATGAGTCAAACACTGAGGGAGGGTTGTGATGTTGGAGCCATGTGGGATATTAAGCGGGCGTAAGGTATAATGAGCATTTGTTGCCGTTATGTCAGTCAGGATGGGAGATTAACAAGAGCCACAAGGAAAATGGCGATACATTTGGCAGCCAGCTACTTTAGCAGATAATTACCCATCACTTAAATACTGTTCTAAAAGTGATATCTGGCTGGCAACAGTGAAAGTGGCTGGTGAATTTTAGGATGTACCCTCCGCGGTGACTGGTGGACAGAAAAGTTAATTTCCTCCCTTGTTAGGAACATAATAGGCGGCTGTTCCAGTAATGCCTATCCAGTAAAACAATTCATGCGTGAGTCAGAGAAGTCAAGGCCACCGCCATACGTATGGGAACATTTGCCAAGGGCACGGAATGTGTCACGCATGCATCAAGTTGACATTTATAGAAAAGTCTTACAAATGACCAACTTGTAATGAGAGGATTGCAAATGCAGCGATTTTCCAAAAAGGGGCATCTGAGAGCCACTGACACAAAATGTTCCAAAAACTACATACATGTGAAAAATGTATGCAGCACTGTTGATACAGCTCTGTTACTAAAGTTAGAGAGATTGTAAATCATGGAAAGCTTATGAGTTTGAATAGCTGATGTGTTATTTTAACACTGAACTACTACTCGTGGACTCATTTTAATCTCCCTCCAGTTAAAAGGTCAGCTAAATGTAAAGTTGGTACTGGTACCTTCTCTATCTCCTGAGCTTTGGCTGCGATGGCCAGGGCTCGTCGCTCTTGAAAGTTGTCTGTGGACGACTTTTGGCTCTCCTCCACAGCGGGGGCCACCAGCGGCTCCTCTTTTTCCCCTTCTGGCGGATGGTTCTCCTCCTAAAGGGAGAGGAGGGAAAGTCGCTGCTTTAAGGAAAAGTCAGAAAAGTGAGCATAATGGTTATTTTAAAGCAACACTGTCACCGCATGAGAGAAATGAAAAGGGGTTTTAAACCAAGGAATGTATGGCAGATAACCACCGAAGTGACTATTATAAAAACATCAATGTTATAAAAAGTGTACTACTACTGCCAAGATAGACAGAAATGAGACAATGGCAGCAATTACATGTTACAGAGAATGGGAAAGGATGTGAAAGGATGTAGGTCAGCAACTTATAGCTCAATCACAGATATTCTGCGCAATGCTATGACCTGACCCACTGACTGAGTAAGATGTGGTTGATGAGGCGTACCAAAGGATGAAGCTTGGATGTACAGTAGCTTCTAAAGCTGAAAAGCCAGAGTTTACTCTGTGGGTGCTGTGGACTTCTAGTTACATCGACAACTAGTCAAAGAATTAGGGATTTATAGAAATTACACTAAGATAGGACTAAGAAGCTGTATATCATATGACATTCATCACAACATGTGGATCTTCATATTGTACACTTTACTTAAATTAATGACAAAACCTGGCTTAACTTCATGACATTTTTCAACGTAAATTGTAGAAATTGACATTTCAGCTGTTTTTACATCTTGGGGATAAGTAATCTGGCCAGACAAGCCATGATGAGCCATCTAATGTGTAGACTGGAAACTCTAGTACCCATAAGTATTACTGTGAAAGCCAAAAGAAAGAGCAAAGGGGAGAAATAAGGCCAACTTGGATCAACGCTCAATTTCTTTCGCTCATTTCCTGATACTATTAGAGTTTGAAGGCCAGGGAGCAGAACTGCCTAGCCATGACTAAAGTCCACTCATACATTAAGGGAAACGGGCCAGGGACGAAGTCATTAAATCTCTAGATGACTGAGGAAAGAAATTACAGGAGATGGTACATCACAAAGCCGAGTGTGGTCTAAAATAAGAAGCACAACTCATAAAGCATCATCCAATTATTCCTCCTTCCATTTCCACCCCCTGAAGCCATGCTTGGGAGGAGTCCAGCGTATACGCTTGTGCACATAAGAATGATCACGTTTGTCAGTCTTCAGCCTCCTTAGCCTGAGTGAAAAAAACATCCCTGTCTGAGTCTTTCACTTCAACTCGCTGGGCAAAGCCCAACCTGGAAAGAGATGTTACACTATCACTACAAAGCTTGGCAGATACATTTTGTGCAAACTGGACTAAAATGAAATGTCATCAGTCAGGAGGTCTGGGTAATCTCTTTTCAATGTAATACTAAAAATGAATTTTAAAAAGGTTATTAGAGCTAAAGTATTTTCCCTCTTATGTTTTTGCTGAGAAAAAAGCCTGCTTGGTCTGGTGAACCATGAACTGACCTTTAAAGTCAGGACTGCTGTAGATTCCTAATTACTGTGTTTTAACAAATTAATTTTGTTTGTTGGTGGTGTGTTTTTCTTACCCCCACTGATAACCTGACAAAACACATTCGGGGAAAGATAAAGGTTTTGCGGTCACACCCTCAGGATCAAAGTGCAAGAGCATTTTTTTTAGGCTCCTCATTTTGCAGTGTTGAAAAAACATACAAGGAGAAATCTGTGCTAGAGGAAAAATGGCACCAATCTCACCAAATGATACAACTAACAAATTAATGTTTGCGAACTTGTTCACTATCTTATATGCCTATGCCTTTATTAATCCAAAACAGCAACTTTGTACCTATTAGCAGCTCTATTGAACTACTTGCTAATGCTAGCATGTGACAATGTTATCATGCTGATGTTTAGCAGGTATGTTTACCATATTCACCATCTCAGTTTAGCATTTTAGCACAAGTGTAAACCTTATGGTGGTGCTACAGAAAACGTCACGGGATCATCAAAATCATTACGATACATCATCTGGGAACCATGAATAAAAAGTGTTGAGACTGACTGACCGACCAACATTGCCATTGCTAGAGCCACAACACTAGCAAGGCTAAAAATAACACAACTAGAAAGACCTTCTTCTGAAATTACAACAGGTTTATAACCTGTGTGATCCTCTGACCGCTTGTGTTCCTTTGCCCTGGTAGCACCACCATATCTTAGCAATTACCTTGGTTGGTAAAATGGTTGACACGAATTTGGTGCCTTGTGTTGGGACGAAACCTGGTGACCTTTTAAGTTAAAAGGACATGCTCTCCACCCACCAGGCCACCATGGCTCGCGGCCAGAGCTGCTCTTAAGGTCCCCTCTTTGGTCTCTTCTGTCTGGCTCCAGAAAGCCTGCGTGTGTGTTTGTTGAATCCCCACAGCAGGCAGTGGCTGGGGCCATGAGTGCAAGCTTTACTGGGGGCACAGCACAGGCCTTTCATCTTGGCCAAGGTTACGGGTCTGTGCCCCCAGAGCAGAAAACAACAATGCACCACAGGCTAGATCAAACACAGCAAAAAGCAGCAGTGTGTGTGTATGGAGGGATGGGGCACTAAAACTTTCATCACAGCAGTTGATTGGGTGGTTCCTGCAAAAATGCACATGAGGAGGAGAGGAAAGGACTATGTTTCTATGTTGTATCTTGTAATTTCTGACATATAAAGCAAGTGCATGGGTTTACAAAGATATCCAAGTGCCCACTATGCCAGTCAAAAGGACGATCCAGTAAAAATATTTAAAAAAAAAAGGCAACATACAAATTACCTCCAGCATGTTCTGAAAGAGATCTATGGGCTGCCAATGAGATAAATAATAAGACTGCTTAGACATTAAATCAGCATTCAAAAGATAGTTTTATAGGCTTTTCGATCAAAGTGAATTTTTGCACATCATGAGAAGTTTGCCTAAAATGGAACAGTCATTGACAGAGGACAATTAGAGCAGTTAGCGACAGAAGAAGTGTAGTTGAGAAAAAAGGGTTCAAAGTTTTCAGAATAGCCGGCAAACTGCCTGCCTTAATTTTATGCCGTTTTAGGCTGGATATTTTACCACCCAAAATCATTGCCATAAAACCTACATAACGCCTAAACAAACGCAGATACGGCACACTGCCTCATGATAATCGTCATGGAGTGCAAGAGAAACATGCAGTATCTACAAACAAAATACTTTATAAAAATAAACTTTGATTATTTACAGTTCATAATTCATTGGATCAATGTATCCCTTCTTTGCTAGGTGACTTTGATCTGTCCGTCTATTATTAATATAAAATACCAAAAAGTCCAAACTCTGTAACTTTACAACATTGTTGAGTTGTCAAATGATGTGAACGCTCGCAGGTTCGCATGGGAATCTTTCCCATCTCTACCATCCATGACAATGACGTGAATGCGGCGTAAGACACACTGGTTGTTGATAGGTCATCAAGGCTTTTCCTGTGGCCCCTATGTTACACATCAATTTCTCACAGGCACAAGACCACTGACCTGCTACATCTGCTAGACACTCACAGCCACCAAACACAGTCAGCCATACTCTTCAACAGAAAAAAGAAACGATTGTTCATTGTAAACGCTCCAAACACATCCCAATGAGTTCCATGGGGACTTCTCCTGGCTTTGTGGCTAAGATCCTGTGATAAAGCTATGACTTGGGCTACTGAGTTAGCCTCTTCACTTCTGGGTGGCCACAGCCAGACGCGCATTGCGCCTAATCACATCTGATTCTATTTACACTCCTCTGCATAGTTGGAGATGGATGATATCAGCAAAACAAGCTATTTGCAAAACATGCCAGAGAGATCTGCATTCAATACTTACTTAACAGTTAAAAGTATTTTTTTTTTTTTTAAACAAGAGCACTTTAAGGACGCACGGCTCGTACTTTCGTCGACACTTGAGCCCTTTTCCCTACACCATTACAGGTTCTTGTGATTGAAGTCTGCTTACAACACAGGTAAACAAAGCACAGGCCTGATGGCTTTTATGCTCTGCGTGAGGGCCACTTTAAAACCCATTAACATACTTCAATGGGACTAAACACTTATTAGAGGGATCGAATTTAAGAAGTTCCAGATGCATCCTGCTGTACAGTGACAACAACGGAGTCCACGATATATATAATAAACAGCAGTCCACAGTACATTTGGGACTGTATTGCTGTATTTAGAATTTCAAGACAAAGCTTATATTTATGAAAAGAAGCAAAGGCTTGTGTTGTGTTCTTGTTCATTCAGGTGAACCTGAAATCAAATTTAAGCACAAAAAACACCAGTATTGCAGTTCAGGAACTTATTATATTCATTTTCTTTTTTCATCTACTTGATTCACCTTGTTTGAGGTTGCGCTGTGCGGGGAGCCTTCTCTTGACAGGCCAGGAATTCTGTCTGGAGAAATAAGAAAGAGACAAAAAAAAGTTTGACACAGTGAGACTTGAGTGACGGGCAAAATAACATGATTTGGAAAAAGAAAATGATAAACTAGAGAAAGAGAAAAACAGCAGAAATTCAATGGGAAAAGGACAATTAGTATGTGTGGAAAGTAGTAAGTATGTGTTAATGGTAATCAGGGCTCTGAGAAGGTGTTGATGTTTGGTTCCAGGATCCACACAGGTACCTAGGCTAGAACATTTGGAACAATCAAGAAACAGATGGTTCACGATCGCGCTCCAAACTCCAGTGGGTGGATTCACTGTAACGTTCATTCCTCTCTTGTACAGATTCCCACTCATTGATCGGACACCATTTGTTCTTCTACCAACTTTCCTCAAGCATCCAAGGCTTTGTAGCCAACCAAGCAAGTCTACCAACAAACACGAACTCTGAGGACCTCGATATGAAACAAAAAACACCCCGATGTGGAAGCTTTGGCTTCAGGAATATCCATCAGACATCCTATACCCTTTCCTTCTTCTTCCACACACGACCTGGTGGCATTTTTATGAGGCCTGACAAAGTGGCAGACAGAGCGGGGAGGAAGGCTGGCTGCTGGACACATTAGAAACGCTCTCTGTCTCTCTCAGGTTACCCAGACTTGAAATAGGTTAAGTTTAACGATTGTAGCCTTTGTATATTTCCGAAACAAACCCTCTGCATGTCACCTCACCTTGCTTTCATTAATTTGTATTGAAAAAAAATGGTACAGAGACGGTACCATGTACAGTATTATGTATGAGTAGTGCTTAAATTGTCTATTCCTTCAGCAAACAGCATTTAAAAGTAGCCAACCAATGTCAAACTGCATTTGATGCAATTTTTCTATCCTGTCTACAACAACTATACTGAACTGTACTTACCAGTCATCGTGCTCTGAGAATAAGTTTCTTCATACCCTGTAGGAAGACCAAACCGTAAGGTCACTGGCTGTGTACATAACAAATAGGTCTTCTTATCTTACAGCAATCTAGCAAGCACACTCACTGCCCTGATTCTTCACTTCAAATATGATTAATGATATGTTCTGCTTTCAAGAGGTTACGATCGTGCATTTCAAACGTTTTGAACACATTACCAGCATGTAGCAACATCATTTGGTCATATAAACATGATGACCATTTGTCATTCCACTGAGCTCTTTTCATGAGTAAAAAGCACCGATCAAAATGGAGATTTTAAGTAGCGATGGCACGCACTGAAGATGGTAGCAGGCCTAACAGGGGACTCGGGAGGTTGAGATCTACACACCTACAAACAACGTGCAGTAAACAAGGAGATACTTGAGCACTTTTTTTTTTACAGTCCACTTGATTCAAGATTTATTTGGTAGCCTGCAGGGTATTCAGTTCTGTAAACCCATACTGTCCAGTGTCAGTCAGGCGTTAAAATGGCTAGTTAGCAATTTAGCCAAGTACCGCTTTGATAAAGACTGTAAAAGCCACTGTTTCTACACATTATCTTTCTTATTTGGTGGTGACATTAACTTAAATCTTCACATACATTTACAGATCAGTGTAGGAACCATGGAAAGTGTTAAAGTATCTCCAGAACAGGCAATAGAAGTGGTTTATATAAAAAGGAACCCATTACAGCAAAGTCAACACTAGGAACTAACTAAGAAACAAAATGTATGATGCAACTTAATTCAGACCTGGGTGAATTTCAGTGTCAAATAGGACACCTGAGATTATTGTGGTTGGAATTCTTTAGGGTCAATAATTCTGATTGTTTTTAAATTGGATTCTATAGGTGGTAGTGTATATGTTTTATTCTATTATATTCTATAGGTGTAAACTTGATTTTCGTTAAACATTTCAAGCATCTACAGGCCATTAATTCACTCTGTCCTCCATCCTTGCATCCTTCTCAAGACCTAGTGGCAGACATCTTTGAAGTATAAGTGGCCAAAGAACTGACATGAGGAGGATGCAAGGAGATCAGTTTATTGTCACCCAAGTCCAAGCTTTTTTTTTCCACATGGCTGAATGTACAGACCCAAAGTATCATGTCCACTCTGTTGAGGAAAGAGCGCCCCCCAGAGGTGCTCAGGAACACCTGCATGACCCTCTGGACCGTCCATACCTGAAAAGCCAGTTAGCCAGGTTATCTGTCATGTATGTATAAGACGGTGAAATAATAGAGGAAAATGAAGAGGTCTTGACAATGAATGTACATTTTGGGGGTGCTTGTCCTGAACTTAAACCTTGATCTATAAAGAATTATTTATTTTTGTGCTGTTTAACATTTTGTATGAAGTGCTGCTTTTCAAGTGACTGATGTTTCACTCAGTGACTGCATGTCCTTTCCATGCGTCTTGACTAAAATTACAACTGGAGGCAGTGACTATGAATGTTCTGCTTCATTTTGGTAGTAACGCCAGATGTATATGAGCAGGTTCTATCAGTCTACACTGCAATGTAATCCATCTGTACATTTGAGGATGTCCCAACTCCAACTACAAGTCTTTACCAATTATCAGCCTAATCATACTATTAAATTCCCCTTTGTGTCCATCCTGGCACAAAGGGGTTTTAAAAAGAGCTCCGTGCTACATCAGGGGAGGGGAAACTAAGTTCTACATACTCTTGCCTTGCTGTGAGGGAAATGGCAGGCTCTTGGCTCTGTCTGGCGAGTAGCCTCTGCTGCTGACGCTGGAGCCGGAGCGACTGTGGGGGGAGCGGGCCACCTCACGGCGCACAGGGGAACGCTCTCTGAGCGGGGGGAACGCGGCTGCCTTTCTCCTGTAGTGGTCTCTGTCCTCCCTGGAAAAGCAGAGGGGAAGTGTGGGCTGTCGTAACTTCAATAGTCCAAACATCCAAAGTGTTGTGTGAATGACAAATTAGCTCCTCTTCCTCATCTGACAAAGCTAACTTAGTAGTTACAAACCAATATCTGCCACAAGTACTCCCTTTCCTTTTTTGTGCCAACACAGCACAACGCTGCCATCTAGCATTGTGCAGAACTAACAACACCCAAGTGTGAATACTTTGTGTAAAAACCAACGGTGTGTTATAGCTACATTGACGCTCAACCATAATTACAGTTTGAGATATGGAGTGTGAGAGAGGGATGACAGAAAAACAAGAAGAGAAACAAAGAAGAGCAAAAGACTAAACAGGGAGAATTCAAGTTAGAGAGACGAACAAAACAATGAAATGATCAAAACTAATCTTACATGTGTTAGACGCACAACTTGAATTTAATTACTGATATGAATACTGTTTCTCCCCTTGTGTAGGCTTAGAACACAAATGTATCAATGAGGCCTGAATATATGCAGGTTTTTATTCTGACCAAATACACTAGCTGTTTTCACTAATTACACACTTCCTCTCTGTTTGACCGCAGCATTGATGGTTGCAATGAAAAAGCTGCACACACTTGGGTAATGACGCCACATGAATGCCCTATGCAGTGAGAAAAGTATGCATTCACTCGTACCCTCTGTCCAGGTTGAGGATGGCTTGCACTAGTGTGTCTTCCCCGCTCTCTGGGAGTGATCTGGGCGCTGGGTAGATGCCCTGGTTTCGCACGCTATGAGGAGGTGGTGCACGGGTGCTGAGGGAATAAAAACACACAAATGTGTGGTCAGTTGCAGATACATACTGTACACAAACATAGTGTATAACATGGCAACAAGTAGCATTTGGTCAATTTGGATTTAACTTTATTCAAACAACCTTAAAATGACAATTCATGCAAAAATAAACATATATACATTGTGCAAAATGTTGCTTTTACAGACCTTTTATCACTCCCTGTAACTCCCGGCCCCCCTGGTATCTCTGCATCCCCCCCCCCCCCAAACTCCTCACCACCTCTCATCTGACCTCTACCCTCACCAAACCCACCAATCAGCAGGCTGGAACTGACTTTGGTGCCCTTTCACAACTCGAAATGTTTGTTTGGAGTGAAAGCCTTCTTCTCCCTGTCGGCCTGCTAGGTGGCGAGTCTCGTCAGTATAAACTTATCTGACTTTCTTTCCTGATTTTGCAACAGTGCATTTTTAAGATTGGCCCCCTTCCAACTTTCAGCATCAATACTATTGAAGGTATTTAAGCTGAAGTCATTTGACTGCAGAGCATCTAGTGTCATGCTAAGTGAACTTCAATCGACCGTCAAATATTAACTCAAATATATCATTAATTTTGGCACTGTCAAACAGCACAGGTGCGACCTGAAAACCTGATCAACATTCTCAGTAACATAGAATGAAGAGCGTTTCCCACCATGCAACTGCACTAGTTAGTGTTAGTATTTTACTACGACTTTTGCAACCCAATCTGTAGCCTAAATACGGCTAAGAACTGTATCTAGACTGAGGAGTCATCTAACCCTTAAAAAAGTGTGGAGCCACTGAGACTGCAAGAAATGTGAAAAGGGTGAGACAGGCCAATATGGGTTAGAGCAGATCATGATTTATGATTGCTGCTATGTAAACAAACATTTCAAACACATACTGAAAACAGAGGTCTACTCTTGCAGAACCCCCCCCCCCCGGCCTAACCAGAGGAATTAAACTGTGCCCTGCTGTCCATAATGATAAAATCCAATTTTAATGAGTGATATTACATATGAAGTACGACTTGGTAGACAAGATTTGTTTTTAGGAAAAAAGATATTAGCTCCTTTAAGACAAACAGAGGCAGTTTACCCAAACTCCAAAGGCCGTCCTGTGTGTGGGTCTTCCCTGGGTACTCTGTAAGGATAGTCCTCCTATGCAACAAAGAAAATGCAAAAAAAGATCAAATCCATGACCTTTGTGGCACTTTTTCTTCATGTGATTTGATTATGTCCAAAAATTACAGATGTTCTGGAACGTCGTTACAAATAATCTGTCTGAAACGACAAACACTGTAACAAGTTTTAATTGTGCGTTTGACCTTCAAGTATAGGTAAAATTGCAATGTAATAGTATCTCATGGATTCATGACTGTCAAACTGATTGAAAAAATACAATAAATTTAAATGTCAAGACATTGTTGCCTGAATTTTAGAACAAGTCCCGAAGAAATGTCACCAAGTTAGTTAACCAACTATAAAGATAAACTCATGTACAAAAAAACTACAGCAAAAAGGGTAGCAAATTATTCCTGTAAAAAATTAAATGGCAACAAAATCCCTCATAATGGAATGTCAAAGTCCAAGAAGCATAATAAAAGGCGACAATGCAGCACACACTGTGTGGCTTGTAAATATTTCAACTTGAAGCTTCAACTATAGTGCCCTTAGCTGGCCAACTATGAGTGTGCATATGAACCCAACAACAGCAACATGAAAAGCAGTTTTGATGTAGTAGTATTAGTAGTATTGTTAATTAACGGACATATGAAAAATGAGTGACAGGGAACATAATGACAAAAATACTTAAATCTGTGTGGTTGATTAGAGTTGTTTATCAATGTGACTTAATTATATGGCAAAGTGGCAGCTGCTAATATTTCTGACTTTCAAAACAAACTTTTTGGCCCATAATGAATTCTGAAAGAATTTTGCTGTAATTTCATGTCTTGTTTGAAACTCTACGTGTTGCTATCTCTTTCATTTTATTCTTATTTTATTTCTTAAACAAGCAACTTGACTTTATTTTTTGGGACTTTTTCTTCAGAGTTGAGTTCCTAATATAGTTTTGTTTGATCTCTGTCGCACAAAGTTTTACTCTACACATTTTATCTAATTTGTTCATATGTATACAATAAGCTATACAACAATGTTAATTGTATGACATTTATGCTCTCACCCTCCTTGACGGAGGACCAGCTCTGCGTTCAGCGGGGAAATGAAGGCTGTCACCATGGTAGCCCCTCTGATCTTCATGGTAGCTTCGTGGGCCTCCTCCGTTTGGGAAAAAGCGCAGACCTCCTTCATATTCATACCCGCCGCGGCCATAGTCGTCCTCTGGCCTGCCAAAGGGGCCCCTCCTCTCCACTGCTCCAGCTGCACGTGGGTAAGGACCCTACCAGGATGGGCACATTTTATGAATTTACATTTTCAGTTCAAACTTGTTTTTAAAAAAATTGTTGTTGCTGCTTGGAAGACGAAGAAGTCTTCCCACTTGTATTTGTATGTGCATACTTTTGAATCCGATACAACAAGGTCATATGTGGTATCAAGAGAAGAAAAGAGACTGAAGTCACTTTGTACCCACTCACCGGTCTCTCTGTTGGAAAGCGTTCATCATACACCTCTCGTATACTCCTGTCTCTCCTGTACGTCACTGCAATAGGAAAAGAGTGAAAGATACTGTCTGCACTGTACATGTTATTGTGCAAGGGTGGTTCCACAAAATAAAGAATGAAAACCAGTTTCTGGTTTCATTGGCGGTGTCTTGTGAAGTTCCACCAACTTCTTTGGGGAGCAATATTCCAGTAAAACATTATCACTAGATATGCAAGAACATAGAAATATAGTCTATATTTAATTCAGTGACAACCATGGGACTGGAACATTTTGTGTTTGTCTGTTCCCGTATTTGAAAGCATTTTGGTTTTGGCTGCAACACTAAGACCGCTCTTGCAAAAATACTTCTACAACATATAAAATGCTCTGAATATTGTCCCAATTCTTGCATGTGCCACTTGAGAGATTTTGTGACATATAATCCTGTTTTTTAATGTCAGACCTATTCAGGCAGGAGTGGCACGTCTCGTTTGGTGTTACATGAATGCACTGTAAAGAAAACCGTTAGTTCCCAACTTACTTTTGGACTCAAGGCCTTCTGTGAACCGGGGTGATATAGAGAAATAAGATCTTCAACACAATCTGTAAAAAGATTTTTTTTTAAAAACAGCGTTAAGACTAATACACTTGGGCTAAGTTCTCAAGCGAACCGTTTTGGAAAGAGTCTGTATTATTAAGCCTATACAAGGAAAAAAAATAAACGTCTCTTTTTTCAGTTATGCGGAAAATCAAAACCCTAAGTGCAACAAAGTATGAAATAAGATAAGATAGGGAGAACTGTTTGACCATGAGATGTGATGCAGCAACTGAGCCAACAGCTGAATGTCCATTTGACCAACACCATATTCAGCATAACACCCAACCGACAGACAAGTTACAAATACCGTTACAACATTTTCTGTGATGGTGAATTTACTACTAACTACTGCAGCTGGGTTCATTTAGAAAAGACAGCTAGCATTGCTAATTAGCCATCCTCCATGTACGCCGCAAACATCCGCACGTTTTATTCCATCTGAGGGCAAGTTAACTAACCGATAGAGACGGCAAAACGTGCAGTTTCACAGATAAACGGCTGTCGCATAACCCGCAGTAATGGTCGTCTATGTCACGCAAATTAGTAAAACAAAAAACACCCCAAAAAAAACACCTCACCTTCCACTGCCGTTTAGTTAGCCTAGCCTTTCCCGTTAGCCAGCTACACGAGCAACGGCCGTTTCATTGGACGAGGACTACGCGCGCGTCACCAAGTCGCGACGCGCCTTCAGTGGCTCGTTTCTCTTCGCTGAACGTTTCGCTGCGCGCAAAAAACACACACACACACAAGTCTGCGATTTTAAGCGAGTCCGCCGAGCTGGCAGTGCGTGGCCGTGCGTGGGACGTATCCTGTGATCGTTCGGCTGTCTTATTTTGTCCTGCGGCGCGTCACACGCGTCCAGCATGAGCGGGGGTTTGGCACCAAGCAAAAGCACCGTGTACGTGTCGAACCTGCCCTTCTCCCTGACCAACAACGACCTACACAAGGTACGTTGGTCTCTGCAGTTGTCGGCAACTGTTTAACATCATTTCTTAACACCGATAAAGATGCTTTTGTTTGGCGAAAAGTCCACTATGCTCTTCCCTTACTGAATTTAACAGGTCACATTTGTCTCATTTCAGCTGTTCACCAAATATGGGAAAGTTGTGAAGTAAGTAATGGCTCTGTCATACATTTTCCTTCTTTTCTTACGTGTTACAACAATGTGTAAGCCAAACCAAGCAGTCAAGGAATACATAACCCACAACAATCAGTCACAGGCTCTGAATACTTGCCTGTAGTAATGTAATGGTTGTGAAATATGTATTAATAACCGTCATGCGCGTTTCAGGGTTACAATCGTCAAGGATAAAGACACTCGCCAGAGTAAAGGGGTGGCGTTTGTTCTCTTCCTGGACAGAGAGTCGGCTCATAACTGTGCAAGAGCAGTGAACAACAAACAGGTGAGACTATTTCACACCAAGGCCACTAGTTTTCACATGCTGCATGTCACCGAGCAGAAGCTGCAGCCTCCTTTCTTTAATGCACAGTCACTTGTCAGAGTTTTAATTGTGTTTGTCTCCCAGTTGTTTGGCAGAACAGTGAAAGCGAGTATTGCCATTGACAATGGGCGGGCAACCGAGTTTATAAGAAGACGGAACTACACAGACAAGAGTAAATGTTACGAATGTGGGGTCAGTGCATGTTTAACAGTTTCTGTGCCGCGAGATCGTCAGATTTTATTGAATTACAGTTGCAAGTGTAGTCTTTTCTTCGTGCCATCACATCACAGGATACAGGTCATCTGAGCTACGCATGCCCCAAAAACATTCTGGGAGAGAGGGAGCCTCCGAAGAAGAAAGAAAAGAAAAAGAAGAAAAAGGCTCAACAACCCGAGCACATGTAAGTAGCATTTTATAGCTGATATTGTATAATAGACTGTCTCGTTTTTGTAATTCCTACATTTTTTTCCTGTATAGTGAAGAAGAAGAAGAAGAAAGTGAAGAAGAGGGAGAGGACCCAACCTTAGATAGCCTGAGCCAAGCCATTGCTTTTCAGGTAAGTGTGCAGATATAGAAAACTTAATAGTCAGTGTAGACATTCGATTCAACATTTTGCATCTAATTTACTTGTCCTTGTGGCCTAAACATTACCTGCAACACCTCCACTGAAATGCAACATACTGCCTCAAGAAAGAGGAGAGCAAGGGGGTAATATGATAACTGCTCTTTGAGATTGAGGCTGAGATTGAACTGGAATTAACTGCACTTAAAACATTTATTTCATCATCTTTTAGCGTTGTCACATTTCTTCTGTCTTTTGTGTCCCTCCAGCAAGCCCGTATCGAGGAAGAGGAGGAGACACGGAGGAAGCAGGCACTTTTGTCTCAAGAGGACGGTGCTCACGCTTCGACATCCTCAGACTCCAAGAAACCAAGGATCAAAAAGAGCGCATACTTTAGTGACGAGGAGGAGCTCAGTGATGACTAATAATTATACACAGTTTGGACATTACCAGAAAGTTGTTTGTCAAATATGGCTTTATTTTTGTAAGATGTATTGTATTATAGCGGGGATGTGAAAAACATGCTTCCATTTACACCGCAAAAGTTGGATTTTTTTCTTCTCGTACATAGAACTGAGGCATTTTTATGTTTCTAGAAATACCGTGTAATTGTTCTTGGGTTGATTTATTTAGTGTGCGTGTGGTGTTTTCCTATGTCTGTCAATAAAACCTTGTTTCTTAATGACTAACCAAATTAATTGTTGCTGTTCCAGTGCAGATAAAGAATGCTCTAGAAAAAAGGTTATTTACCACTTTCTTATTTCCATTTACTTCGTCGAACTAAGCAAAGTTAACAACTGATGCTGAAAATGTCTATTTTCTTTTAATCATTGATCAATTTACTGGTTGGATTATTTTTTAGATATGAATCATTTTGTCTGTAAAATGTCAAATTGTGACAAATGTGTGTCATTTGAGCATAAGGTTGTGTCATTTGTATGGCCAGCAGGCATAAAAAAAATAGCAAAAATACAACATTGACTATTCATATGAAATTGAACATATAAAAAAAGAACAAGATTTTGCCTCTTTTCTACCTGATACAAAAGGATTAAACGATTACCAAACAGGAATAAGCAATTCTGAACCACTTGCAGTGACCTGGACAGTGTAGATAACTCCTTAATATTGCAACAGCTAAACTGCAGCAGTTAGGGGTTCCCTGCAGTAAAATCCCATCGTCGGGAGATAATGGAGAATCCAGTTGGTTGTCCTTGGTATGAAAGGGTTTATGAACACCCTGGCTCAGTCCCAGCATGTTAAATTAAAGTCACGGTACAGGGGTTCGCATGGAAATGTGGTTTTTGATGCTCGCCTGCGTCAGCACGCAAATAAAGCGAGGGATTCCCCCGATGTTTTATGCGCCTGTGATATAAACTGCTGCGGCATTTTTGCAGTCTGCGAGTCAAATGCGAGGATGCGGGGAAATTAGAGGATTCCCTGTACTGGGAGCTGATATGACCGGGACCCGTATTAACACATCGCTGTAGACGCACCATTAGCTACTATGGGTTTTTGTTGCATTCACGTGCTGTCGGAAATGCAAAAGCTATAAGGCTCATGACAAGGAGAATGGATAAAGAGGTAATTGCTGCAAAGAAAGATACTATTTTTTTATATGCGACGACTAGTATTAAAATATTAGTTGCATGTGTAATCATTATATGTAATGTAAATACACACTAATGACCCTAATATCTGTTTTACATTATTTTTTTAAGCTTTTGAACAATTGTGTGCATTTTCTGCTCTGTATTTGTATCCGAATTGAATCAAGCACGTGCGAATGACATTTAAATCAAACACAGTATGAGAAGGTGTTTTTTTCAGCATCTATTCCCGACTGACGTACATACAGCTGCATATTAAAGTCAGCTGAAGAATAGCGTGCTAAC
Organism: Macquaria australasica; assembly: GCA_005408345.1. Classification (NCBI taxonomy): domain Eukaryota; kingdom Metazoa; phylum Chordata; class Actinopteri; order Centrarchiformes; family Percichthyidae; genus Macquaria; species Macquaria australasica. The sequence continues at coordinate 862,901 of SEMN01000011.1, forward strand.
GGCTAACGTTTGTCATAATAACCAAATAATATATATTTAATAACCCTAGTCAACGGAAGTGCGAGCTCACAGCGGGTACGTGAAGGCGGCATTGATTCATCAAGAGGAATGTCAGCCTCGGGATGTAACCCAGCCTCTGATTGGCCAGAGCGAGTCACGTGACCATTTCCCAAGCGGAGTTTCCACGACAGCTGGAAGCCGAGCGGCACAGGCGCATCGCTTCTTTGCTAAAATTATCGGAAATAACACGACTTCTGCTCGTCTCAGCACCTCCAGATAAACCCTGGTCTGGCATGGGCGACAAGAGGAGTCCCACAAGGTAACGACCGAGTCGGTGTGTCCGAGATATTCAAGCTAGGAGAGGGGAGCGGACATCGACAAGCGCACGGAAAAAAAAAGGGTTTTCTCCACGGTCTCTCTCCCTCTCTCTCTCTCTCTCTCACTCTCTCTCTCACTGCATGTGTGTATATGTGTGTGTGTGTGTGCGCGCGAGCGCGGGTGTTAAAACCTCATCGCCAATTACAGTGTCGGATCACAGCGCGCTTGCAGATGATTTCCTAAATCCTATAGGCTTACCCAGATGTTTGCTATCGATAGCCTTCGTGGATGCGAGCTGAACTCACTCTTGTCTCCTCTCGCCCCCTGTCCTCTTCTCTCCTACCATCTCTTTTCGTTTTTTTTAATTTTTCTTCTTTCTTTTTCCTTTCACATTTATTGTTTTAAAGGCCGAAGCGTCAACCGAAGCCCTCCTCCGACGAGGGGTTTTGGGACTGCAGCGTGTGCACGTACAAGAACACAGCAGAAGCTTTTAAGTGCATGATGTGTGATGTCAGGAAGGGGACATCAACAAGGTAAGGCGATGGATATACATTACCTTTGGTCTCTTTTGCATTAGCGGGTCTCAAAGGGGGGTCCTTGGGGACTCAGGGGCTGCCCCCACCACCAAAATGAGAAAACAGTTTAATCTCACCACCACCCCTCTCCCTCTAAACAATTTGTGCATTTGTACCAGGAGACAATGGATTAAGATAATTGTATGTTTTTCAGATATTCAGACTTTCCCACTGTTACCCTTCTATTCAGACAGCAAACATAAACAAACATAGCTAGTTCTTTTCCTGTAGTTTTCTGGCGATACCTGCATCTGCTCTGTATGGTTTTGTGGAAAAGATATGACAATTACTTTGTCCGTGTTTTCCTCAAACTCAGCATTTGTTAATTCTCTTTTCACATTCCCTCTGAGCAGTGCATTAGTCTCCATGTTCTTGCCCGGGTGTTGACACTGACCTCCGTCAAATGAGGGAGAGGGATGGCTTGCTCTTTAAGCACACACATCCATCTTGTTGCCCCGGAGATATTTGTAATAGACGAGGGTGGGAGGGGGGGGGATTAGATGCCTCCATGCACACAAACTCACACACAGGTACTCAAGCATAGAAATACACGGCATGTAGGTACACGCACACACACACACTCTGTGCCCTCTGTGCTGTGGCTGATATTTGTCCTGACATCAGTCATTTGAAGCAGGAAATGACTGTTATTCCTGAGTGGCAGTCATTATCAGGATGAAAACACAACAAAGGGCGAAGGAGAGGAAGTGTAGCCAGGAGCTCTGGCTATGGAAAGCAGTGTGTGTTGTTACATGATCTCCCTCCTTAATGTATCGCCTCTTCTGCATTAGCACAACTTTCCCAATGATTTAAACAGCAGCAGCAACAACACATCAGTGCAGTTGTCAGCTTTGAAGCCTTTTTCAGAATTGTGGTATTTCTCGTGTTGGTGCGTGCACTTATATGCCTGTATGTGTATTTGTGTGTGGGAGGGCTAGTTGTGAAAAGAGGTTGTCAGAGCAGCTGCCAGACAGACAGCCATAGCTCATTACTATGCAACAGCTTAATCAGCCTGCTGTCATCAGAGACACACACACACACACTCACGTACAGATGCACTCAACATGCAAATTGTACACATGACTGCATACATATTCGTACACAAACGCACATTGTTAATACACACTCAAGTGCACCGTTGCTGCTCACACAAACAGAGATTGAGCAGCAGACATGCCGTTGTCACAGGGTCCAGCTTATTGCAATTGAGCGTTGATTGTTGAGGACACTCCAGGGACTCTGTGTGCTTCTGTTAAAACAAGCGGCCTGCAGCTTTGCCAAGAACCTGTCTGAATCCTCGCGTCACCAAAAGCTGTGACACCCTTTGTCTTCCCCATCTGGGCATTTATGTGGGAAGTTGGCAAGGACACAAGGACCCAGAATTTGCTCGCTACACCCCTGACACTCGGCGACAAATTTAGAAAACGACCACTAGAAGGTCTTATTTAATGTTAATAACCCACTGTCTTCCCAACTGCAGTGCTGCAGAAATGTTGTAGTAGTAGTGTTGTCATGCTCTTGCAGAAGCCCATACACAAACGCATACTCACACACGCCACACGCAGGCTAATGCTGCAGCAAAATGGCCACACAGGTGGTCGCAGCTGTTAACGACTGAACACAACAGACAAGTGGATATCTCAGCGAGCAAGGCGAAGGTGCTAAAGGGCAAACGACATGCAGAATATAAATGTAGGACGCGGCAAATTCCCTCGCTGGTTGCTAAACAAGCATGACCGAGCTATTACTGTGAAGTAATGAATTAATGCTTGACACAGGCATGGAGCGTCCAGCGGTTAGAGGAAGTGTCCCATAGCCTGAAGGTCACAGGTTTGACAGCCAGTGTGGGTTCTGAGGAAGTGGCTTAAATCAATTTATCACTTGTCATAGAGATTGAAAACACCCAACTACCTGCATAAAAATGTCACTTCTCCTGACAGGATCTGTGTCTTTCACTAGAGGTGATGGGTGCTAAAAAAAGGCAACATTTTAGGACATGGTAGAGAAATGTTTCAGGAGGAAGAGAGTTTGCATGTAGATAGCCGTCGAGAGATAAAGATGAAGGTTTTATTTTATGAAGGTGAGGTTTAGCAGGTCTTGCCGCTTAGATCCCTCTGATGTGGAGAGGTGATCTACTGCAGGGACCCAAAGCTGGCGGCTGATTGAAAGCCTGTTGTCGAGCCTGCGAGTTTGACTGAAGACAGGGATACATCAGCAGGATTGGACTCGCTTATCGGAGGAGGCGGAGTGAAATGGAGGAGAGAGAGACAGATTGACAAAGACCGAACTGGCTGACGTTCCGCTAATTCTGTCAGCGGGCTCGGGAACTTGTGCAGCCAGGAAGTCAAATTTGAAGAAACACAAGTGGGACCTGGCTGCACACACAGAAATGAGTGTTTAAATATTCTCGACACTTACATTTTTAGCTCTCTGGCCGCAAACCTGATGCAGTCATTTTGTGCAGATTTATATGGAAAAATATGTTTTTTCTACAGCGAGCTTCTAGCTTACCAGTATTTCATTAAAGCTGTCTTGGAGGAGCTTTGGGATCACAGCATATCATGCAGCCTCATTACCTTAAGACTTTGCTGGGAAAAAGTGGGAGAGACATTTTATCTTCCTGCCACTCTTTGGGCTCAGTCCCAGCCTTTGAAAAGCAGCATGATAGATGAAAGTCACAGTACAGCGGTGTGGTACTTAAAAAGAGGCTGTTTGATAAGTGCAAGGTCACAGGTTTGATTCCTACATCAGCAGAGCATCCTTGAGCACGACACCGAAAGGCCTCCCAGTGCACCCATTATGACTAATCCTGGATTAGAGTGTCATGTTAATGTTTAAAAAATAAGATGGAAGATGGGACATGTTTCAGAGTTAATGCTCCTCTCTGGTGTTTGGAAGAAAAGCTGAAAATGTCATGTGAAGTGGCGCTGACTGACAGCTGTTAAACCCAAACCTAAACACCGCCTTTAGCCAAATACTACTGGGTGTAATATAACCGCGTGTGTGTGTATGTGACCTTCTCTGGCATCTCACCTACACCACCTGCATCTGTTCACTGAGCCGAGCTCTGACAAGTCAGGCCCACCAGGGAAACACTCACTGCGTGCATGCTCTGCGTTCAGGAGCTTGTTTAGCAGCATTATATTTCCACAGGTCAGGACAGTGAGCTTGATCGTGTTCCTATTAGTTCTCTCTCTGCCTCTAGCTCTCTTGTTTGTGTTCACTTTCTCCCCCCACCTTTTATCTCTTCGTTCTCACAGCTCTCCGTCTCTCTCTCTCTCTCCAGGAGTTGAACTTAACCTAGGGCGTCTCTCGGTGACAGATTGACTGATGTGCAGGTTTCGTCAGCTCCACCTAAGCAAGCACGAGCCGCTCCGTGCTGGCTGGGAACCTGTCAGCGTTTGGCTGTTTAGATGTTGTTTTATCATCCTCCGCGCAAGCTCGCCCTCACAGTTCATGTGCAGTGCACGCACCAAAAATTGGGCGGTAATGCAATTGGCTCAGTTGCAGTTGGTGTACCCTCTTTTAAAAAAGTACCTTTCAATATGATGTAGTCCAAAGTATCTAGTGCAGGATTCCAGCATTTTTAGAGTTTATTTATACATACAAATAAAATAAACTCAAAACAGAGGAAGAACAGGATTAGAATAGAAAAAGAATAGGAGCTGCAGTTCTGACTATGATATTCTTGACTAACCATTTAGTCCAAAAAACGTCAGAAAATAGTGAAAAATGTCCCCAAATCCAAGGTGAGATCTTCAAGTGCCAAAACCTCAAAGATATTTGGTTTACACTGATATAAAAGCTGCAAATCTTCATTTTCTAGAACTTGGAGCCTGCGAATTTGGGGCATTTTACCAAAAGAAGACAGTGATCAGTCACACGTAGATAGATAAGAAGATAAGTGAAATAAAATGTTACCACAAAAATCCAAAAGGAGTGCAGTGACAAAAAAAATCTAATGCAGATATTAGTGATGAAATTGTTGCCATTTTGAAGCTTTTGCATGAACTACTGAATGTAGCCAGTGATTGGTTGCTGCAGATATCTATTTTAAATATGAGATACTGATCAGCCTGCCGGAGCTATCTGATTATGTGAAACAAACGGAAACTGTGAGCCATGGCAGAGAGTTGCATAAAGCAAAGTTTGTCTTCAGAGTGGATGGTGGATTCTGAATCAGGGATCAAAATGCAATTCAGAACTTGTAATGCAAACAGGAAAGGATTAATTATCTCCCTTTTCTATCTGTTTACTCTCTCAAAATAGCTGCATTGGTAAAAACGTGTGCAACTGCCATGGAATAGTAATATACAATATTATTTATATACATAATTTAAAATGCTGCCTGAAGAAAAATGTATTCATTTGAAATGCACAGTGTAAAGTGTGAATTAGCCTTACTTCCATATTGTTCCACTGCCTGTGTAAACATTTATTCTTACAAGACTTGAATACAGAGTTCCCTTTTGGCAATATAATCACTTCCTATCCTTTTATCTCTATTAGGCGTATTATTAGCTTCTTGGTAAGGTTTGCCCTCCTCCACACCTTTTTACAGCCTTTTACAGGGTCAAGAATCAAACGAGTCCTTTGAAAGCAGAAACTAATCTGGCTCTTTAGCTGGCAACATGTGTGGGAGAAAGCTGATTTACCAGACGCTGCCATTTGGCTGCTGTGTTAATGTTAGTGTTAATTTCCCAATCTGATCACACAAAAACGTGCAACTAGCAGAGAGCAACACATTTGACTCTCGCCTTTAGAGTCATGTGTTTTCATTCACCTCAAGCGCTAATAATCACAATGCTGGGGTTTGTTTTGCAGCACCTTTGGAGCTAAATGTTGCGTCACGCACGTCCTCCGAAAAGTAGACAGTTTTCGATATTCTTGGTCGTGTGTGTGCTTCAGTTTTGGAACCGTTCTTGGGCCATGAGTGATTATGTCAAACGAGATCTTTAGAACAGGCTACAACGAATGATGATGAACAGGTTTCATGAGCTTGATCTGCAAGTGAGAGTGACAGGATGTTATGTTACGTATATGAGAAACTGACATTATTATTGTGACTAATAAAATGTAAGTAAAATGATTGATACACTCTATAAACAGGTATCACACATGTAAAACAGATCGCATATCACCAATCAATGTTTGATCATGCCATCTAAATTATTACATCCTCTTATAAGTCACACAGTCGGCTCAGTCGTGTGGGTTACTGGTTTCAGAGCTTGCACAGCATACAAACACAGAGTGTACACCAGGGACAATGAAGCTGGCTGTTATCGCGTCACTGTGGCTCAAGATTATGGCTACGTGATAAGCCTGTAATTACTGCGGTGACAGTGATGCATGATATACTGCTCTGTGTGTGTGTGCGTGTGTGTGTGCGTGTGTGTGCGCAGGCGGACCTGTGTGAGAGAGGAGAATGTGGTATAGTGTGGCTAGTGGGCTGTAGAAGGTGTCATAAACCACAGGACGTGGAGGGCCATCTGTCTCTCTCTCTCTCTTCCACACATACACACACATGGTGGTAGCATGTACAGGCAGGGAGAGACATTAATCATCGGGTTGGAGGAGCTCCCAGGAGCAGCCTACAACCCGCTGATAGAAAACCTGACACACACACACACACACGTACTCCTACACCTAGATTGAGAGAGCGTTCAACAGGGCATAAAATGAGCTATTTCACAATGATCTTACAATCATCACAGAACAGTGAGAGGAGATGTGTTTATAGCAGCACACTCCGGTGTTTATTTTCAGTTCCATCAGCTGTCCTGTGGGCTCTTTGCTCATCACACAATGTACTTGACAAATGTTAGCAAGCAGTCCAAACATCTGCAGTATTCTGTACTGCTGTCTTTTAGCTGTAACGCATTACCAGTTCAACGTTTTACAGAGCAAATGCCCTGCCAGGACTAGAGACACCTTTTCCAGCTTTGAAAATATTTCAAAATAAAAGACTAAAGATAAAGACTGCCCTGACTTTGAAAGCAAGACTTGGTTTTTTTTTTTTAAAAATGCTGCACCTACATCAATGCACCTCATTTGTATGGACCTTTGTGTCTTGGCACAAACACTTCACCTCCCGAGGTAGCCCCTGCAGTGGAGGTTTTGGATTTGTTACAACACCAGTGTTAAGTTTTATTATGTTTTTGGGTGGACAGACTGACTAATAAAACTTGAGTGGCTTCTTCCTTTTAAGCAGTTGGTGGGCGTACTTTGGTTGAAAGTACTTCTCAGTCAAAAATGTTCACAAGGTTCACAAGAATTGTGAGTAACCGTGTTGGAAAATGTAGAATCTAACCTCACTGACTTGTGAAAACCAAATATCTCTTGTGTTTTGCTTCTATGGGTTGAGAAAATCCCACGTCTTAGGCTAAATAACCCACTTAAAAACCCCACTGGATTATTTGGAAAATGCATTGTCACAAAGCTGTTGGGCGTTTTAGTAGACTAGACCACTCATAGTGATCCTTTTGTAAAAGGTTATTATGATATGTCTATAAACAGATTCTGGCTCAGACACTACCACACCATCTGTGACAGTTGCTGCGTCTCTGTGAGCTGTGGTGTTGATGTGGTGGTTTGTCCTCTGTGGCAGAGACTTGACGGTCTTGCCAAACCATCCCTGAGTCACAATTTGACCACCTACTGAATTCGTTATGGACAAACATTTACTATCAGATTGTGACAAGCTCGGGAGCAGAGGGTAGGGTTGGTTCTTCGACTGCTTTCTTCGTCCTTTTTTTCTCTGTTTTTGAGCACAAGCCGGAGGTGGAGGAGTGCGAGGTCGGTGGGTGCATCAGAAGGAGGAAGAGAGAGATAGCGATAGACGGTGTGTGTGCGTGTGTGTGTAGGTTTCACATATTTGCGAAGGGGTCAGCCAGAGTTCCCCTGTCAGTGAAATGTGTGAGGGGATCAGTGGCCACATTTGTACTCTCCAGCCCCTCCTGTCTGCAGGACAGGACGACTTTGTCTTTAGCTTGCGGTTAAAAGCAAAAGCTGTCAAAGATTGGGAGGTGGAGAGGTTGAAAGTGAAAATGATGCTTATTCTGTTTGGTGGAGTGTTTTGCACTTTGCGCTTCGGAAGGAATGATCTTATCGAGCTAATGAAAAGTGAACTGGAAGAAAACAGCTGACTACATTCTGTGAATTAAAAGCTAAAAAAATAAAGAGATTGTGATTAATATCCACTGTTTTCTTTATAACCCCCCTCTTGCAAGGAAATAGAATTCAGTTAGTTTAAACACTCCTCGTAACGTCCTAATTTCCCAGTGTGGGATTAGCTGCTGTAGAATAGATGGCATGAGTGGAGCAAATATTGTTTGGAACAACAGTTCCGACACGCAGTATTAATGTCAGAAAGAATAGGCTGTTACATTAGGCACAGACATTCCTGTTGAAATCAATAAACACACACACACACACACACACACACACACTCAGCTCCCAGATGGAGGCCAGTAGGGAAGGCCTAAGTGCTAAGATAATAAGCTTCTGATTGGGTTAACTGAGGCAGCTCTGTTTAGGCCTGCCTCATCGTAATATTACGTTGTCTGTCTCCTCTTTCACCTCCAGGTTATTGAACTGGCTCTATTAGTGAAAATCTACTCCATTGTAATACATGAAGAAGATAGGATGTACAAAATATGTTTATAGTCGCCCCCAATTGCTCTCAGGCACAGCCAGTCTTTTAGTTTTCAATAGAAAAGATCAGAATTAGCCTCAGGTGAAATTTATTCTTGATCGCACGTCAAGCAAAACATATACTGCTCATTTGCTGCATTAATGAGACAGCAGTAATTCATCCGTTCACACTCAAGCCACATAAGCACATATTGACATCCTGAACAGAAATCTTCAAAGATAAACCAAAGGAGGTTCTGAATGAGGCAGCCAGTCGTCTATGTTTTTATTTTTGGAAGCTGGTAACATTTGGCCCGAGGGCAGGACGGCCGACTCTGTGACAATCGCTGTTTTGTGTGTGAGCTTCAGAAAATTTCAGAAAACCAGACATTTCTTCATTGTATCGGGGGGGGGGGGGGTAAAGGGTGTCAAGGAGAGCAGCAAATTACTTGAGTTGGGAACAGAGTACTTGGAGAGGCCTCTGCTTTTATTTAAAAGGTGTCAGCAGTTCTGCAGTGTCGTGCTGACAAGACAGACATATTAGAGGATCTCTACATCTCCTCCCTATCCGACGGTTATGTAGGCCAAGAGACCCATTTGCATTTCACTCTAGACTTGCTAGCATCACTGCATGTTCTGTGAAGGCAATGATAACTCAGGGAAAAGAAAAACTGACTCTGGGAGAGACTCTTTGAAGCTGGGCCCCAATTTAGGTCATCCCAGAACCGTTAAACAAGAGCTTTACCCTTATAACAAGAGAGCAGACCAGCAGCCCCGGCTTCTATATTTCCTTTTAGAAAATGAGGTGGAAGCCTCTAAATTAAGCTAAATAGGCCACCAAGGATCTTTTTGGCGAAAATGTGGCGCATTGCAACAGCAACACTTGGCCAGGTGCTCAGGCTCATTTTGTGGATGGATTTTTATCAAGTCATTTGCACAGTCTGTACTTGGACTGTGTGTATCACACCCTCATAATTACAGTAGGCAAGCGCAGGAGGACATTTTTCATATAGCACCTGCAGGCCAATGTTTTGTAATTGCAATACTTTTCAAAGGGTTCATACACAGGTTAGGACACTTGAGTGGAGCTGTTGTACAGTGTTACCAGCAGAGCGTTTGGATTGACACTATAAGAGCATTAATGCCACGCTCAGCTTAAATTCTAAGATACACATTTTATATTTTATGAGCAGTAGTTTGAAGCTTACATTTCACATGGTAATGTGATGGTACTGTTTTGGTATGTGACCGGCCATTGTTCAGAGGTCCTGATCTATTGTTCAACTCATAAAAAGCTGGTAAAACAGGGAAACAGTCTGATGAATTATGACATTTGCTTTACAGTGTTAATTCTTGAGCTCTAATTACAAATACGACTGCTCAACAGGGCTCAGAAAACACACTGTGCTCTTCCGCTGTTCTCATCAAGCCCTCATGCTTCATCTGCCCACTGCTGTGTGTGTGTGTGTGTGTGTTTGCATGCATGCATGCATGTACGTGTGCAGCCATGTGCCTAAATGTGCCTTAGTGTATGCGTTGTCTTGTTGATCACGTTCGTTTATAAAAGTATGCATACGTTTTCATGTGCACCCATTTTGGATTTGTATACACCACTTTGGCTTTTGGTGCAGTATCTGCATGCTGTGATGTGCACCGATGCATTCATACATATAACTGTGTATGTGTGAATGTGCCCGTGCAAAATCAGGCACTAGATGTGTAGGCTCCCTCAACAGATGGCCTTTTCAACACACTCGCCTCTCGGCTAAGACTCTTGCCAGCCCCAAAACACACACACACAAACACACTCCTGCACAGAAACACGATCACAGCCTTCATGCATGCAAACTGTTGCCAGAGCAGTTGCATAATGTATCATTTTTGAGACAGCAGAGCAGACTTTTACAGAGGATGGAAATGTGACTGAGGAGGAACATTTAGTTAACCCTGTTCCACCGTGTTATACTTGATAAGATTTGCCTTTTAGCATTTTGTGGAGCCTGTGTATGAAGGTGCATCAACCTCACTTATCAGACAATCATTGCCGTCAGTGAACACCATGTCTCTGTCATCAATAACAAACCAGGGACCACAACTTGACTTTTGATGCCTGAAACAAGCCAAGACAGCAAAAACATCAGTGTGTTTTGTACATAATCAAAAATCAAAATCTTAAAAAACCATCATGGAACGCAATTATACTCTGACAGAAGCCGCTAATGCAACCGACAGTGATCGTGGGTGGGAATCAGTCATGGCCCTGGGCAGCAGGTGACAGGATTTATGGCTGTTTACACGTTCCCCTGGAGTTATAAGAGACACAGGCTGCAGTGCAGTAGAACTGGACATTCCACATTTGGGAAGAAAGGGGGAAAACCATCTTGGGTGTGCCCTTTTTAATAAAAAATATGACACACTGTAGTTGAGGTCAGAACTGATGTCACTTTTCTCCTTTACATACAGCATCACACCACTCTTAGTTTCATAGCTTTCTCTGTGAGTTAGCCTCTAGTTTTTATAAAGGACGCAAGTAGAAAACCATACTGAAACCAGTATTTTTCAGTGTATTTTGCACACTTCCAATCCCCATCACATCTTTGTGTTCACCAAAACAGATCTCAGCTCGTCAATGTTTATCCCTCTGAGCACTAACAACAAGCCTGTGCAGGTATACCACATATCTCACAGATGGCTGAATCCTGGGTTTTATTCTGAACGCACTCAGTGTGTGTTGCCGCTTGCTGCCAGCGTTAAGAACACTTCACCAGCACCACCCTAACCAGCACTGGCAGTGATTATTGGCTCTTGATTATGGTGGTACGCTAGCATGAAGCCATGTGTTCACCGTGATTTTCCCTCTCATTAATCTGCCACACTCTGTCTCTCCCTTTCCCCTTTTTATGCCTCTCCTTCCCCTCCAATCCCCCTCCCCCTCCCTTCCTCTCCCCGGATCAGGAAGCCTCGTCCCGTCTCCCAGCTCGTCTCGCAGCAGCAGGTAACGCAGCAGTTTGTGTTGCCCTCGCAGCCCAAAAAGGAAAAGAAGGAGAGAGTAGAGAGGGAGAAGAGCGACAGGGAGCCGGCGCTCAAGAAGAACAGTCACAAGAAGATGAGGTAAACAAGCTGACACGAGGTGGAGGGCATCAACAGGAAATAGACATTACAGGGATGCATGAATAAACACTAGCAACTATAGATGGTGTTTCTGTTGCCACCTGACGTTAGGTTGATGTGTTGTCATATTTCATAAAGCACTTCAAAAGATAGAAGTGAGGAGGGTGGGAAACACCAGAAATAAATTTCAAAGCAGTGTCTGGAAGATGCTCTTTGGAGTTTTCAGTGACATTGTAGCAAAAAGATCAAGGTGCTTTTCACTCTTGGGTAAATCAAATCGAAAGATAGTATTTTGCACTTGTTTGACTCTAGTTCAAGGGCTGATTAATATGAAACCTCATGCAGGATTTTAAACAAATAGTCTTAAGATACTTTCTCAGCTCTCAGCTTTTTCTCACTTTCCCCAACCAATTCCGCTCTCTCACCAGGCCCAGATTAAAAAACATAGATCGGAGCAGCGCCCAGCACCTGGAGGTGACAGTTGGGGACCTGACAGTCATCATAACGGACTTTAAGGAGAAGGCCAAGCCCTCGTCCACCTCGGCTACGTCGTCCAGCGCCGCATCCACGGCCGACCACCACAGCCAGAACGGCTCCAGCTCAGAGAACACAGAGAAGGGGCTTTCCCGCTCCTCCTCACCCCGGGGAGAGGGGAGCTCGGTCAACGGAGAGTCCCACTGAGTCCCACTCAAAACCTCCCCCGGCCCCCACCCACATCTCATCTGCAAGTCCGCGGGTTGCTGGTGGAGTGTCCTGCCTCTACTTTAGAGCTGCTCAATAGTGACAAAAAACGTTTGCTTTCTTTCTTTTGGATATTTCAAATTTCAAATTGTGGCCCGTTTATCAGAGAACAAGTTGCCAATGTATCAGATTTGGCGAGTTTCAAACAATTTAAAGATTCTCCACAGCACTGGAATTCTGCATTTGGAAAGCAATATCAAACACCTTTTGCGGCATCTTCGACGTTTTTAGTGATCTACATTTCCACATGGACGTTTGGTGTCATCGCAAGGATCCCACACGCTGTCCGAAGCTCGCGACTAGAATATTTACTAACAGTTATATTCTGACGAGGAACTTCTTCAGTTTGGACAAGCTGTACGGTCCTGTACGGTTTCCTTCAGATGCATCTGCCTGTCAAGTTCTTTAAATATTTTTGTTAAATGGAAAAAGGTGCAGCCCCCTCCCTTGACATCATCTTCAGTGGCCGACAGAGTGACCTATTCTTCCCCCATGTGGAATTGTCAGCCTCTGTCTGCAATCCTTACATACCTGTTATGAACCTGAACCATCTACTACACTCTCAGTGTCCGTACGCTGAACCTTCAACCTCCCAGCGAACCTTTGCTCCTGATCTTGATACTCCGAGCTCTTACTTCTGGACTGCCTCTGCTGTGGAGTGACGTTTTTGACACAGCAAAGCAGCAGTACTCCTACTGGCACCATTTGGTGTTTTTTTGCGTAATGTGTAGAGCAGGTTTGTATAGTTCAGGTAATGCTTGTTATGGGTGTGTAAAGGCACCAGGCAGGTTTTGATAAAAGTCCTCTTTTAAAGGGTGCAGGCAGGTATAGTATATGATTTTAAAGGATAATACCGGTGTTTTCTGTTTTCAGTTTGTGCCAATAATCGACTCTACCGCTGTTTTACATCATCTATAATTGCAGCCATTCATTTTGTACAAACATCAACCACAAACCTGCATTAAGTGATATTTTTGATACATAAAATCAAATTAATTTGAGTAATGTGAAGATGACCAGCTATATGCAGCGTTTAGCTCGTTGTTTTGGTTTTCTGAGCCTCACATACACCAACCATTGACCATTCATGTCCGGCAAACCAGTTCGCACAAGCTGTTGTTACACTGCCTGGCCAGCATGAAATCGCAGTAGACTGAAGTTAGCTACTAGCTGTTAGAGAAAGTCCTACGCAGCTACTAGCCAAGTACAGACCAAACCAGAGCTAAAAGTTGGGTAAATAAATATTGGGCTAATATTGGTCAGAAGGCCAGTAACACTAATCCAAAGGGATGTTTGTTGATATACGTCTGCTAGATATGCAAGTAGGCATAACATTGCTAACATATTAGCAATAACGGCTAAAATCTGTCTCTCAGGGCTTTGTTTCTTTGAGTTGAGTTTGCAGTCTTCCTGTACCCTCATGCTATCAAAACAATCACTTAATGCAGCTTTACGAATTATCCGAGCTCTGTAGTTAATTACAGTCGGCATGAAACTTGGGTCACACTTTATCCGTCACATTGTAAATTCATGATGTAGACAAAACGTGTCACCAATCACTGACATCCTCCATGATAACGTTACATCATGATTACCGTCGGTCACGTGACTCCCACAGAATGAGCTGCATCTACGCAAACACGGCAACGATTGCTGCCTCGTGTCATCCCGTTTCTGCTTTTATTTTCTCCAACAAGAGCTAATTTCAAGCCAGGTTTATGACAGTAAAGTTTGTTACAGAGACGCAAAAAGAAAAGTCGATTGCACAACGACTGAGGAATTGTCAACTAAATGTAGAAGGTAGTTAAGGGGCCGTAGCTGTAAAACGCCACCGGTATTCTCCTTCTAATCCCCGCTGCACAAACAGGGCTGCACCTGCTCCGTGTCACAGTGGGAAACCAGAGGGCGCTCGTACTGTTCTGCCCCCCCCCCCACCCCACCCCACAGTGGACCCGGTCTGGATACAGCACGGTGCTTGGACAACAGAAAAAGAGCTTCAGCTTCTGGACATGCACATTTATCAGCTGTACAGGGTGACGGCCTGCGGTGTGATGGACTTCAAAAACTGTTTAAATTCCTCCATTTTGATGTAGCAAAGTGGGGGGGTCTTTAGCATCTACTAAACTCCCAGCAGAACATCTATAGATCAACCTAACTACACAATAACTTATAGAACCTGTAGAATACTACACAGATAAAATGGATATTTCTAAAATATTGTACTACAATGTTTTGATGTGGTTGTATTATCCATCATACCAGTGTTATTGTCGAGATTTTTACTTTAACATTTTAGCACAGATCCTGAGAATTGTCATGGCATGATAATATTATGGTCTCGGTATATTGTGGGACAGGCTAATGTCTCTTAGTTTGTTAGCATTGTTTAATGTGTCAGAGACGTATTCTCATAGGTTCACTGCACTAGCTGGGACTAGGTGAGTGGACTCGGGAGAACTGTTCGGACAGACATTTGTTATTTGGCTGTGGCAAAAATGGAAAGACACTTAAAAATATGTTGGTGTCACTTGTTGATAATTTTTGGTTTTGTTTTGCTTTGCCATGCTCAATTGTTTTCAAACGTGTGAACTTGTTTATTACATGTCTGAATAAGAAAATTCAAACGAAAAAAGAAAGTTTTTTTTTTTTTTTTATGCACACAATTTTACTTGAGTATTTTTTGTTTTTAGCTCCACCTGGTGAAAGACTTAATAACTGCTGCTTATGTTCAACACAGTAGGCTACATCATGCAGGTTCAGTTTCATTATGCCAAACTGTGCATACCCCCATCCATGTAGCCTAATAGTTGGGTCAGAAATCTTCATGACATAATTATATAGGCATACGGTATAGTTTACACACTAATTAACCACTTCATTAGTTAGTAACCTAATTTTCCCACACTAGATGAAAATGCAGTTGCACGTTCAGGTCTGCTGTCTAGTCAATAAAAGACGACTAGTCACTTAAAGCCATGAATGGGTCTTTTCAGAGGTGAAGGCAGTACAAAGTTGCTGCAGACTGAGCCTGAGGGGGGGAGGGAGCGGGAGGAATCAACTCGGCTCATCGCTCCCACCCTTCCCCCATTTAGGGTCCCGAGCTCCTGCTTCTGTTGCACGATGTGCATCAAGTGGAACGGATCGAATAGAGACGAGACCCGGAAGTTTATCATCGCCTTCAAAATAAAAGCATTAAATCTACTCCTAAAAAAGGTGAGAAGGGACAGCGGGTGAACAGAAACTAAGTATCAGAGCTTTTCATTAAAGTGTTACAACATACAATTTTTCATCTTTCAGGAATACTCGAATGCGTTTGTCAAATGCCAAAATTGTTGAATTTGTAGGAGGTGGGCTAAAAAGAAAAATGGTCATAGAAAATAGTTTCTCCTCCCGTCACATTATAGTCTTGAAGAACAAGAGTGACACAGCACACAAGGCCATGCTTTCAAGCATACGCATTAACAATCAGTTACAGCATTTGGGGGGGGGAAAGGGGTCTTAAATGTCATAAATGACCACACTGACTCAGCAATCTTGTTATCCAACTTGTGATTTTTTATTTCTTTTATTTTACCTTAACCCTATTTTTGAGCAGAAATGCCTAGAATGACACTGTAATATGAGCCACTCATAAACATGTTCTTTCTAGACAGGAAGAGTAAGGTTTCTAGTGTGTGAAATGTATAAAATATAAACAAAAATATAAAGTATCAAACGTACCAAAAAAAAAATAAAATAAAAAATGATCAGAAAGGCACAGACATGATAAACTGTAGGGTCAGAAACAACAAACATCTGATGCGAGTGTGACAGCTGTGGAGCCCTTAAGTTTCGTTTTTCCACAATGTTAAGTTGTTAAACTGTATTTACATTGGTACATAGTATTGGAAACCTAGTGGCGCAGCATGCTACAGATAGCAATTTGAGTGTAATCTTATATCGTTTTACCAACCTGTCTCACTGGACAAGACATCAGCTCATTCTTTCAGATCAAACGTAGATAAATAAGGCCACAATAGCATTTTTTCCAAAGCTTGACTAGTGAGTTGCAGAGCTTTAACATGACCACCAGAGGGCATAATTGCAACGCGCGATACATTTTATTTTCTAAACTTTGACCGGAAGTGCGTTACCATCGCGTCGAGCTTCACGGTTATTTTTATACGCTAGTTTCTGTGTCATGACTTTCGCTCCGAGTTGCGTTGTCAAACTCCATAATGCGGCGTTACATTCGTGCACTAATTCTGTGCACGGTGTTTGCCGTGTTTTCGGGCTTGTACGTTTACAGTAAGCTGGTTTACTCGGACGTGCCGGTCGGAGGAAGCGGACCGAAGAGGGTTTTCATCCCACCGAGAGTCCCCGAAGGCAAGCGAGGGGCCGCGGACACAACTGGGCCCCAAAGCCCACACCGGTACAATAGGTAGGACTGGGTTTTCAGGTCTTTCCTGCTTTAACTGGGTAAAACTGGGGGTTAAATGACTTTTTAAACGATAAGCGTGGGTACAGGTGTAGATATCCACTCTGTACCACACTTTTTATGTATAGGAATGTGACGCTGACCGACTCGACGGCTCAAGGCAGACACTTCATATACTTAATATATCTTTCTATGGTTGAAGACAGAAGTTACTTGCACAGGTGTGTGACTTCATGTGCAGCCCCTCCTGTTGCTTCCGAGGTTAATTCAAACCTTAGTAAAGATACAGCTGCCGTACGAAGAACTGTCCACGTCTCCCACAGTCCAAACCCGCCTTACATTTTGGCAAATTTTCATTGTAAAAATCTGATCTAACAACAACTAAAGACGTATGGAAAAAGCATATTTCATCATGTGAAGTGATGACTCAAGTGTTTAATCTATGATGCAGTTGCAAATCCACCCAACACTTCTTGCTTTCAAACCATGGTTGTAGTCAAGACCTGGTCCAGCGAGTCAAAATTAAATCCGTAAGGTTTACTACAACATAATAAACATGTTACCAAGGTCTGCATTAATTGTTTGGTCGTTGAAAAGGTCAGACAATATATTTTTAAAAGTCCCCAAAGCCTAAAGTGATATCTTCAAATTGCTTGTCCAAAAGTCCAAAACATAAACAGAGAGTCACGTTTGAGATGCTGGAAACAGAGAATGATGGGCATTTTTGCTTAAAACTCTAGTTTATACTAGACAAAGACATATTGGTGTAGTCAGTCACACAGCCAAACTCTAATCTAACTAATGAGAGAAGTCATTTAAGACAGAAGAAAATGTACTTTGAAGTAAACGTAATAAAAAATGTTGATGTCAAACCACTTCACTGATTCAAGGATTTATGTCACATACTCATATTTCTCAATATATGCAGTGAAATGCAGGGGTGGCATACTCTAGAGGATTTGCTAAAATGGCATAATGCTGATGTTAAAACATCCTCTGGTGGCTTGACATTGATGTATTTCAGTAGTCTTTTTACAAAAAAAAGAGGAAACTGGAGTGTGTTTGCTTTATAGCATGTGCCCTTTGGCATCAAGGGTCCCAACAAATGCTAACAAAAAGAATGGCCTATTCTAATATCACAAGCTTATTATTATACTCCGTACTCAGAGTGCTCTGGAATTGTTAAATCCTTTTACTTCCGACTCCTAAATTTGGTAACTTCACTTATTACAACAACATCTGTCCGACTCTCTGTCCTCTCACTCAGGTACATCATGCGTCAGCGGGGTCAGGCGGAGGCGGGTGGTGGCAGCCTTCAGAGCAGACCTGAACCTCCCATGCACCTGGCTGTGGTGGCCTGTGGGGAGAGGCAGGAGGAGACTCTCACCATGATCAAGTCTGCTGTGCTTTTCAGCGTCAAGCGCCTCTCCCTGCACATCTTCGCTGAAGATCAGCTGCATGCCAGCTTCATGGAAGCTGTGAGTAGGAAATATTTAGAAAATTAAAAGTCTGAAAACCAACCTGCAAATTGCTTGCTTGACCGTATCCTATACTCTCGAGCCGTACTAGCTATTTGATGTCTTATCTGTGTTCCAGCTGGAGTCATGGCCTGGTTTTATTCGCTCCAGGTTCAACTACACAGTCTACTCCATCAGCTTCCCCAGTGAGAACGCAGCCGAGTGGAAGAAACTCTTCAAACCCTGTGCTTCACAGAGGCTCTTCTTACCTGTGAGTTTCTTATAGAGAGAAGACGCTTCACCATGAGAACCACTGTGGAAACGTATCTGACGTCTTTATGACATTCTCAGTGATTTGTTTTTAGAGTTCTTTTTAAAAGACAAAACATAACCCAAGTTGGGAAATCAAGGTCTGGAAAACTTTGGAGCTCTTAATTGGAAAATATGCTTGAATACTCCAATAAAATTGGGATTTGTAGCTGTAAAATACCAATTTCATCTGCAAAAATTTACAGGTCACCAATTTCACTTAACATCTGAGTAAAATATATATATATAAAAATATAACTGTGTTTTGCCTTTATATGTTTAGGAGCGCTGTAGTGAAATGTTTACAAATCACTGAAGTTCACCTTTACACAAGATAGAGAGTGTCTTATCCTGTTAGCTGAGGAAAATCCCCATTAAGGCCACTGCAGAAGATACCGGCTGTATGCACCATTCAAAACGCATCCGCATCATTAATATTCTAAGTGACATCTGTCTTTGTGTGTCTTTTTCCAATCTGTGCAGCTGATCCTAAAGGACGTGGACTCGATCGTGTACGTCGACTCAGACATCCTCTTCCTGCAGCCTGTAGACCGCCTGTGGGCGTTCCTGTCCCAGTTTAATTCCTCCCAGTTGGCTGCAATGGCCCCGGAGCACGAGGAGCCCCGTATCGCCTGGTACAATCGCTTCGCCCGCCACCCCTTCTACGGCAGGACGGGCATCAACTCCGGGGTCATGCTCATGAACATGACAAGGATGAGGAACATGTTCTTTAAGGTAGGGCTGAACGCTGTGTTGCTGGGTTTACTGTATTAGTGTACTACTTTTATTGGCCACAAGATGTCCTCCTCTTGCTGCAGTTGTAGCGCCCTAAGGTCTGTGAAAGGATTCAATTTGATCCTGTTTCGTTCTGAAGCTCCCAACACTTAACATCCTGACACAGCAAAGGCATCTTTTTGACTGTAGTCTATACATGTCTGTGTTGACAGAATGACATGACGTCTGTGGGGCTGCGCTGGGAGGAGCTGCTGATGCCTCTACTTCAGAAATACAAACTCAACATAACCTGGGGAGACCAGGACCTTCTTAATATTATTTTCCACCACAACCCTGGTAAGGCTGCGCACTCTAATGCACACATAGCATGTATATGCACAACTGTACACATTTATACATTCTGCTTTTTAGCCTCCAAAGACAAATTGAAGAGGGATTAATTGTTATTGACTCTCCAAATGTACTTTTTTTAAAGTTAGACATTAGCTTATCATACTTGTTAAAGTCTACAGGATGCCCACTTTGTAGCTCGACTAAAGTTTTTCTGTGTGTGTGCACCTCCATTCCCAGAGAGCTTGCTGGAGTTTCCGTGCCAGTGGAATTATCGTCCAGATCATTGCATCTATGGCAGTAATTGCGCGTCGGCTGAAGAAGATGGCATCTACATACTGCATGGAAACAGAGGGGTTTACCACGACCACAAGCAGCCTGCCTTCAGGGCTGTTTACGAGGCCATAGGAAAGGTGGGCATGCCTTGGTGTGCTTGTGTTTGTGTATGTGAGATGCTTGAATACACTTGAGGCTTTGTGAATGCAGTGACTGTATCCAATATAAGCCTCTTTTTACGTTGAGCCAGAACATGGATTGAACACAATGGGATTTGTGCACTGTTCAGACCAGAAAAAATAGCAACAGTAAAATACAGATCTCTCTACAAGAATGGAAATAAGACATTAAAATGATCTGTATTAACACTGAACTCCAACAGCTGACACATCAACTGCCAAGATTTATCTGCTTTAATGTTCTTTAATGTTGCCCCAAGTGTGTAAAATTAACTCCACTTCCTTTCATCTTTTTCCAACTTTATATTGTTCATTTTGGCCATCTTCATCACAGACTTGTACAAAACTTGTTAAAGAATCTCTTGGAAGTTGTCCTTGCATCTATTTCACTTTTAATTATTGAAGATGCCAAATGTAGATAACGAGACATCATATCAAGATGTGTGCAGTTCGTCTACAATTAAATTTAACAACCAAAAAATGGTCAATAATCTAAAATATTAACAGAAAAGCCCTGAGGCTTCAAAGGCTTTGTCCCAGACTGTGTTTTAACAACTCGTAGACATTATACAGGCAGATATTGATGGTAGAAGAGGAGCAAAAGCAGCCTCATATCACAGTCCATCTTTCAACTTACTCTTTTTTGACTGGAAACACTTGCTTTCTTGTTATGATCACAGGTTTTATTGTACACGTACTGACTGCAGAATGTCAGGCAAATTCTCAAAAGGCATTTTTGGAAAGTGTGTCCACCAGAACAGGGACTGAAAACAAGCAAGTACACCCTGTTAAAGGTCTCTTGGGTGCACCAAAGTGTTTTCTTTTAAAAAAAAAAAGAGCCTGGTGAGCCTTTTCTAAGTGTTGTCAGTGTAATTTAGTGCAACATCTAATGGAAGGAGCCCTTTTATAACCCCAGTGACACACCTGCTCTTCTCCACTGACCTGTTTCTTTACCCCCCTAGATGAGATTTTGGATTGGTGGCGACCCTAAAGACCCTAAGTGTTAGTGACACCAGATTGTCTGCATTGGAAAGCACAAATCTCCACCATTTCCAGAAGGATGGAGTGAAAGTTAATTTCCCCCGTGAGGGTGTTTATGGGTTGTTTACCAGCAGTGTAATGATATTAACAACACGAGTGGCATTTACTTAATGAAGCCATCAACATTGGGAGTCTCATTGCTTTCCTATTAACAAAGCATTGAACGTAGATCAGAGCGATGGCGGATCCATACCTTATCCATGGCCTGCAGTTAAAACTGCGGCTTTACAGGACAGGATCAATTACGGCAGTAGACACATGTACCTGTACTGTATATGCTGCTACAAGTGAGCATGAACACCCACACAAGGGCCCATAGCACACACTAACACACAGTTTTCCCAATAGTCTATGTAGGTATTGACACTTTCATAGAAATGTGGTTAAGTTTGGTTTGCCAGGAGGACAGAGGAGTATAGATTGATCCTGTGTTTCATCTCACTGGACAGACCATTTCATCTGTTTGTTGCTTGTTCGTCTGCAGCAGAACCTCAGGCTCTCTGTGTAGTGTTATGGTGGACAGTACTACACTGGCAGCTCAGTAAAAAGTGTGAGGGTTCAGAAAACTGGCACAGGAAAGAGGACTCAAAGGCAGACTCACTCTGTACTCAGTTTTGAATTAAAACAGTTACTGGGAGATGTTAAAGTTTCAAGAGTCATACATTAATTTATTTGCTCTCACAAACAACAGGCACAGTAGCAATGACCCAACATCAAGCATCTACAATTCCCAACCTGGCTTAAATTCTGTGACTGTTAACAAAATGTGTAATTTAATAGGGTTCAACTCAACTTCATCTAATATGCACAAGCACAACACAAACTTCCACAGAGGGCAGTCTAAAGACGTCATACAGGGAGGCAGGCAGGCTAAAAAGAGCAGCTTCTAGGATTCTTAGGCAGAGCCGGAGACAATCTGGCGAAAGGGTAAGTGATGGTTGGAGAGCACATATATACTGGAGCTTATTACCAATGTGGAGCTGGTGTGTAATCAGGTGACTGGTCAGGTGAGTGTTCGAGGTGGGAAACACACTGAGGACAGCTAGAGGACAGGTGAGGAATGACAGGGTCTGAAATAGGCCTTTTCCTCCGCAGAGATTTTGACTGGACAGGACAGGTGTAATAACATTAAAGTTTGTTTTATTCAAGTGTCCCAGTAAGTCATGACAGCGTGACAGTGAGTCAGCATGCACAGTACCAGGACCCTGAAACTGAAGTCGCAAAATGGAATTGAGCCATCATTAATTTGATCATTTACACCTGTGCTTTCCCTGCTGTCACATGTCAAAATGTCTGCTGCGTTTTCACTCTTTTGCATGATTCTTGAAGTTGATATAACTTACCTGTGCTAAGCAGCCACAAGCTAGCTTTCTGTCCACCAAATTCACGAAATGTCCACCCACTGCAAATGGTAAAAATGTCCTACATATCATCAAAAAGCCAGTACCAGCAAGTGAAGGATGTAGTCCACAGGAAGACAAAGGCTGATAAACTGGGCTACAATTATTTCATTTCATTGTTTGTTAATCCTGCCTGGTTAATCTTTGAATCTATAAAATGTCACAAAATAGTGAAAAACAGTCATCAAAATGTCTCGGAGCCCTTTGTGACATCTTCAAATTGCTTGTTTTGTCCGACCAACAGTCCAAAACCCCGAACACATTCATGTTACAATTGTTTAAAATGGAGAAAAGCAGCAAATCATCACATTTGAGAGCCTGGGACGTTAGCATTTTTGCTTTCTAAATTACTTTAAATGACTAATTAATCAATCAACAGTTCCAGGCCTATATCCATCTATTGTTAATGTCACAACAAGTAATTCATTGTCTTTAAAATTAATTAAATTAATATTCTTAATAAACTGGAGACAAATGTACGTAAATCAGTGTCCATGCCCTGTATCCTCACACAAAGGAATGGGAATACAAACGGCAGTGCTCCTCCCTGTCTGTGTCTCAAACAGACCACAGCGGTCTGTCCGTCATAAAGCCTCTCCTCCCTCCCTCCACTGCAAGAAGCTGAGCCCAGCAAGCAGCAGTTAAATTTTTACAGCCGACGATACGTTTAGAGTTGGGGCCTGCACACCAACAGTGCCCCATCAGCCACACAAAATCAATACACCAACTGTAAATGCAACTTTATGACCGGCGGGTGTGTGTATATGTGTGTGTGTGTATGTGTGTAAGTATGTGCTCATAAAAACGCCATTCTCTTTGTGACCCAATATCAGGGACCCAACCGCAAGCAAATGAGCTGGCATAAAAAAAATGGTAATTCCCCTTTGATTTCCTCGGAGCGTTGTAAAGGCTCCTTCATTATTGGGAAGACATGAAATTTCTTCTGTAATCCCCGGTTATCACTGGACGGTAAGCCTATAGCATAAAACTGACTCCGACAGCGTGCACTGCTTTATGTTTTGCCCGGCTGACCGATCAGATTAGATTTGGAGTCCCATCTGAGTTGAGCGTGCCTTGCGGATTTAGTTTTTAATTTATCCAGGGAAAGATATCTTCCCTGCCCAAATGCTGCCCAAAGCACCACTTTGCTTACTTACAGAGGGAATCTGATCAATTCCACTGGAACAGTAGGGGGTTGAGAGATGTCCTCGGGGGGGGGGGGGTTGACAGTAGTTTGGGATTTCAGCTGCTCATTTTATGTTTCCAAGCCCACTCCTCCAACCTTTAGACAACCACCAGCCCCGTGTTTCAGCTCTCTGAAGAAATGGAGAGACGGGAAGAGTTCAAGTCATCTTACTTGGCAACATGAGACCAGATGAATACACCAAAGTCTCCCTCATACCATGAGTTTGCCTTTATATTCAGTACAATTCCTTGTTTTAGCACATAAAGTGTCTAATCTGCACATTTAAAGCACATTCCAAAAAAGTTCCTTTTTATCAGAATGATATGCGTTTACTCCATGTCTCAATATGTGAGATCAATACATTCAAATTGAGGATCTTATTCTCAAAATGAATATACAGTGTTTTGGGATTTATTTCCAGAACATCTGAGCAAATGTAATCACACCAAATCTAACCAATGGATTGTTTTGTCGTTCCAGTACTCTTTTAGTGCGGACCCGGTGACTTCTCTGTTGGATCCTCTAGAAGAGGAACTGTTGAAGACGACACACACTTATTGTGGTAAATCCCACCCGCTCTTCACCAAGAGACTGGCACGCAGCCTGGCGAACATCAACAGGAAGGCCGCGCGTGGACGGTGACAGAATTGAATCACAATGATGGGACAGAGGCCAACAGAAGAGAGACTGTGCCTTAGCCTCACTTTGAAGACAAGGAGCAGTGCTAATTGTGAAAAAACTGGACAGTTTACTTGTAATCTTGCTAGCTGATATACAAAAAAGAAATGCAGCATGGTAAATGTGTTTTTACCTGGCAAACTGGACACAAGTTGTCCAAAGATGCGTAGACTACTTTGCGGACAACTAATGAGTGGAGCTTTTAGATTATCTTGGTAAACAGACAGTTGGGATTGTCTCAGACTGAGACTAATAACTGCTCACCTCTTGTAAGTTGCTCTGGATAAGAGCGTGATGTAAATGCCTGAAATCGACTGTAAATGTCACAAAGGCCAGAAGCAAAGTACTGAACTTAGCAGAGAAAAATATTTACTACAGATGACTATTACAGACTTTCACAACATTTTATATTTTACTGACAACTTGGGATTTTTAAAACCAACAAGCATCTAGTCTCTTCCATGTGATACTTTTCTCCTTTCAGTGCCTTTGGTTACTGACTAAAGGTGAATATTTGTCATGGTGTTAAATATCTGTAAAGGTTTGGAAGAGTAGCTCTTGACTTTCCATATTGGAGAATTTATTGAACCTTGTGAAACACTCTTATTAAAAGAGAACTGGACAAAGGCTTTCAGCAGGGCCCGTTATGAGAGATGTATGCACTTTTGTCAACCTTCAGAATCCACTTCATTACCAACAAGATGGAAGAGGTGTCATTTCAGAGAACATGCATGAAAAAATAATAATTTCAGTGTAAAATGATTATGTAAACGATTTCTGGAATAATTCTTCATATGTTATTTTCTACAGTAGCGGGCGGTTGATCATATGAAACCTCTATCAGAGTACTGTTTTCCTGAGTAAATGTTGGTCCTATTCTATGTTATTTTATCTGTTACACGGGTTACCTTGACCCGAAATAAAACAAGCAATATGGGGTGATTTACATAGTGTCGTTCACATGTGTGGGTGCCATTCCCACTGAGAAAAGGTCATTTTTATGTCGTATAATGTCAGTCTACAGTTTTGTGATGTCAGGTCACATGACTACACAATAGTTGCTATTGAATATGTGAATAAGCTACAAGTTCCTCTCCTGATGCCAAAGTATTTTCTTTACTATGATTATGGGTTTTGTACCATTTGAATGTATTTTGAACACTAAGGGTTGAAATCATAATGTTATTATCAGTGCTTAAGTTGGTGTGGTTGTAATGTGAGGACATCCTTTGTGACATGTTTACTTGGTTTTATGTCGTTTTGAAAAGTGAAATTGCTGTGTTGTTTTTTTACATTAAAGATCATTTCAGTTTTGTGGAATTAACAGCTATGTATTTGTTTGTGTGTGTTTAACCACCAGAGGGTAGCATTTTTTGACATGTCCACTAGTGCTTAGGGATGGAAAAATATTGTTATGGTACTTTTGAAATAACTATTTGTTTTGAAGGAGAAAAATATAATTTATGATAGAATACTTATAAGGACAAAACCTAAAAATAAGCAATTTATGATGTTTTATATTAAAAATGCTGCTATCATTTTCACATAATATCATCTCAAGACTTTGGCCCCCTGTTACCTGGGCTTGGATCAGGCAAATACAAACATCTCATTAGATTTTTTTTCTCTTTACCAATATAAGGCATCTTTGTTAGTTTATTCCATAAAGATCTGACTTGAAGAAGAATGATGCTATGTTTCTATCGTCTCCTGGGGCAAATCAATGGACTTGCCAATAATCTATGACTCGGCCACCAGTGGTGCTATACCATTTCTGCTTCAGCTCTGAGGTGCTCATAAAGTGTAAGTGATGGACCAATAACGCAGCCGTATAGGTGCCTGTCTGTGACACTATGGCATTGACTATGGAGAATGAGTTTATGCTTATTCCCATTAGGTGGGGGATACAATTATCCGTTTATGGCTCCAGAGGTATTTTGATTCATTGCACCAGAAATATCCTTCATTCATCACTATATATCCATATGAGAGCTTATCAATTACCTTTTATTGACCTGTGTGCTTAAATACAACATGTAACAGGCCAGGGCCCCAGGGAGAGGGAGACAATGGCTTGAATTGAGTACCATGTTGAAAAATTCAATATCATCCATCCTCCCAAGGTTTCACTTTCCTGAAACTACATGTTTTATATCCTAATAAATAACTCTGATTTCATTTCTTTTGTGCCATGACGGCTGGAAGAGAAACTATTTAAAATAAATATGTGACCTCCAGCGTTTAGGGTGGGATCAGAGTGGGCAGAGTGGAGATGAGGGAAAACGGGCACATCACAGAATAATTAAATGTACACGTGTGTGTGTGTGCGTGTCTGTGTTTGTGGCGGAGAAATAGATAAATTGATTTTTTTTTTTTTAATTCAGGTAAGGTTGGCCATTTTTCTCTATTGTCACTGGACAAAATGTTGAAGAGGAGACATGAGTGCATAGTGGGAGGACAGAGAAAAGGCTGATGGAGTGTGTTGGTGATGAAAGAAAAGAACAAGGCTGTCATAGCCAATATAGCAATTAGGGCGCTTTGCTGCTTCAGAGCTCTATCTTTTGGATATTGCTTTCCTGACAACAGAGTTGGACCTGTCATCAAAAGAAAATAGAAACAGAGAGATTTCTAGAGAAACAAACATATTCCAGGTATGCACACCATTTGGTGGAAGTACAGTGTAGCAGTGAATAAAATAGTGGACTGATTATGAACTGTATTCATTGATCAAATAGGGTAAACAACCACTAATGCCACAAAACATCCACCACTAATGGTCTCTTTCACATGAGGATAAATAGATGTTAGATAAACAGAAAAGAAAAGCCTAAAGAGGTGGATTAAGTGCAGCGTGAGCAATCTACTTTATCATGTATCATGTATCATGTGATGTATATCATCACTGGTCAAGGAGGAACCTTTGCTGCTAATCCATGAAGACTAACTACATTGACACTGTGGCTCTAAATGCAGAGGCATCCAGTTTGTAGAAAGCTAAAAAAAAAAAAAGAAAAGCTGCTTATGCATGACCTATATCTTAGATTCTGGGGTCACTTGTAATAAATGAGCAGGTAGAGGTTCAGTCAAATCTGTGACCTCAAGGTTATGTCACAGACTCTGAGACTAACAAACCATCCTTTCAGCCATTTTGTTGCATTAACTGCCTGTGGTTAGCATAGATTCTTCACTATTGTGACAGAATTAATGTAGCCTTGAGCCGCTAGCCTCAATCAGAGATGAGGAGCGGGATAAAGTGACATCGCTTGAGGCCATTTCCTTTTAACCAGCATATATTGGGCGCAGTGCAACAAGCTGTAAACACAACATTCACATTTCAGACCTATTTAGACATCCAGTAGACAAGGAGCAACATTAACATACATTTAAAGGCATGTTTCTAGCCACCAGATGATTGTAAGCCCAATAGTCACTCTCCTTTTAGCTCTGATTTCAAGTCTTGAGGGAAATATCTGGCTCTTTAGCCGCTAAATGCTTCACTATGTTCACCAGCAGGTAGCGTATAGTGGGCTCATCTGAAAACAGCTGGCTGCTGTGGCTGGAAATTACGCTGATGAGAGTGCGTGACCGAACCAAAACAGTAACGCTGTTTGCTGGAAAACCAAAACAATGAGCTGAAAGACGCTAAAACTATCCATATAGCTGAGTGGAACTGCAGAGTCGCGTGATAATTCTCTGTGGGTGAGCGGCACCTTTCACGTTACACATGGTAATTTTAATGGAGCGTTCATATAACATCTATTGATTAGTGCAGCTTTAAAAAACGGACTTTGCTCCAGATGCTCTGCAGTTGTCAAACTGTCCATTGGAGCCCGAAACCACAGATGTGGCTGTTATTAATGGCTTATTGCTGGTCTATAAAGCATTAATAAATGATTAATTAACCATTACTAAAGTTAAAACTAAAAACCCCTTTATAAGTACGCCTTATTAGGAAGTGGTAACTATTTCAATATGGGCTCTGTGAGCTTTGGCTTTGCTTGTATATATGTGTCATTTATAGTGAGTGTACGCTTTGATCCAAGGAGTTTCTTCTTATTCATGTGACTTGCCATATAGAGACGCAAGACAGCATCTGTCTAATTCTGACAGCTTGAATCTAACTCAAATACAGTATATGGATGCATAATGCACACATGTTCAAACACATGCATACACAGCCACATCGAGAAGAGGTATTAGGTTGAGCGGCATCTCACACACACACACACACACACACACTCTTATGCTATATACGACTTCTGCTCCGCACATTTGAGCATGTACACAGTAGGGGGTCATTTACATGTTGTAATGGGGTCTACATATCACTGCTGTAGGAGATGAGAGAGAGAGAGGGGCACACAGGCCTGAATGTTCCCCACAAACAGAACGTCATGTTCTGTGCGTCTTATTTACATGTGCGACTCCAGGGTACGTTTGATGCCCAGTGAGATGGAATATGACATCTATGCTCACACTAACACCGAATCTGCTTCAGTGATTCACTGGGCATGTCATATAAAAGAGAGAGAGAGAAAATGTGATGGGTATTTCAGCAGATTGGTTTATTTACTTCACAGCTTATTTTCTGTGTGTGTTTGTCAGACTTGACACGGCAAATGCCACAAAGCCAAACCAAAGGATATCTGTCCAAATCTCGCCGCTTTCAGGGGAGCCAGCACTCAGGAATCTCCCACCATTACCAGGCTTTCTGCCAAATGTGGTCCTCGTGAGGACTTGTTTTTGTCCTCATCGCTTTGTATGCATTTTCCTTCCTTCTTTCCTTTCTTACCCCCGTTTCATCCTTTATTTTACCCCGCCATCCACTGTCCTGCCTTTCTTCTTGCATTCTTAAATTCTTATCTTTTCACATTATTTCTACAAGAATCCACCTTTGAAATCCACCTCAGTGTCAGACCCAGTTTCTCATGCCTGATTTCTTTTTTCCTGCACCCATCAGAGGCCATGCAAACTTCCAAAGACAAACCACACTGCGAATACAAAAATACCCAATGTGCTCATCAAACATGCTCATATTTCTTTTATGCTGTTCAAGAAATGGCAACAGAACGGTTTCAAAGACGGATTGTGTTGCAGAAGTTCTCACCTCCAAACATTTCAAGAACGCCAGTGTGAGTCTGTGCCTACTTAGAAATGCTAGCCTTGGGATATGAGCTCCTTCGCTTTGTACTAGACCGCAGGCACACATAACAGCCAAAACAAGGCTGCTACAGTAAGACAAATGCAGCCAAGGACAATAACGAGACGTTATTGTCTTGTCAAGCATGTGAGGTTGTCGAGTTACTGCTGGCAACAAAATGGGATGTTCAGTGGGGTTTTGAAGTGGTTTGAGCACCTGGATTTGCCAGATATTAAAAGCTAGCAGCAGTGTCAAAAGCACACAGCTCCATGATTCTCTTCAGAGTATTATTCTGTTTTAAAGGAAAGGTTTGACATTGCGCTTATTAGCTTTTTTGAAAATCGATACCACTCTCATGTCTGCATGGTAAATATGAAGCTACCACCAAATAACTTAGCTTAACTGAACATTCCTAGCACATTTTCTGCAAGCTGGAAACACAAAGCGGCACATTTATATGCATATATGCACAATACGCATTCAAACAAGAAATGCATACACACACACACACACACACACCCCATCTGCTCTGTCTATAGATCCCATATAAAACTTAAAGCCGAAGCAGAGGGGGCACTGAGATAGAGGGGCTGACATCAGAAATGAAAGTGACCATGCCGCTTTTATATCCCAACGTACGCTGACCCTCCTCCTCTTTTCCCTGCCGCATCCTCATCGCACAACAATAGATTTCCCATTATTGCCCCCTCCTTCACTCTATCCCTCAATCGCAGCTCGACAATATTTTCCCCCAGAGTGATCTGATTCAGAAAATACCTCAGCCCTTGCTCGTGTGTGTGGTCATATGCATGTGCTCGTGTGAACATTTGTTCATGGGTGCAAAAATGACGCTATGGAAGTGTGTGTGTGTGTGTGTGTGTGTGCGTGTGTGTGTGTGTGTGTGTATGAATATGTGAGTGTGTACAGTCGTGTGTGTGTGGTGTGAAGTGTATTACTTTATAGTATTCCATCGTTTTCTTTCTCCTCTTTTTACTCAACTCCACACACACACACACACACACACACACTCTTTCCCCTGCGAGCTTTTCAATTAGGTAATTACAGTGGCACTGAATAGAGCCTGCCCGGACACTGGCGCTCTATTGTAGAAGCACCTGTCCCCCCATAGACAGCAATTACCTGCCAGGCTGGAGGGGAGTTGCAGGCTATTGTCTGTGTGCATATATTTGTGTAAGT
The DNA here is from genome assembly GCA_005408345.1 of Macquaria australasica. NCBI lineage: Eukaryota > Metazoa > Chordata > Actinopteri > Centrarchiformes > Percichthyidae > Macquaria > Macquaria australasica. Next base: position 893,626 of record SEMN01000011.1, read on the forward strand.
GTGTGTGAAACAGTGACTGTGTGTGTATGTGTCTGCTCAGCCTGTGTATGTACTGTATATGCACCTAAGCAGGTGTGTTTGTGTGCATGCTCATTTTGGCACTAAAGGATCCATTGTGTGTGTGTGTGTGTGTGTGTGTCCAAGCTGATGGCAAGAAGAGGTTGCACTTAATTCATAATTTTCCATGACAGTGGAGAGGAAGATTTAGAAAGTCTATTTTTTTAGTTCATGTTTACCAGTACAATATCACAACTTTCATTGTGAATATGTGGATTGCACATGTTAAATGCCAGTGCTGCATTCAGGGTATGTGAGCCTGATTTTGCCTGGAGCAGTTGAGATACTGCTGCCGCCTATGAGCAGCACGTTCACCACGTTGTTAAACACTTTGTTAACATTTTAATCCCTGCTTTGGAGCGAACCAGAGTGGGGTGTTCTCTCAGCATGAGCAGAGAGTAAGTGGAGAGTGGCAAAGAGAAAAATTGGAATGATTTCCGAATGCTTTGAGCGGGTCCGAAAACGGATGCCACTCCATTTCGCTTATATATTTGGCCACAAGGGCTGTGCTCAACAAAAATTAATAGAGTGCAAGCTGTGTAACTCTGAAACAAGAACTAAATATTTGTGTAGTATTACTGTAAACACAATGTTAAATTAACACGACCAAACGAAAGAAAGTCTGACACTATGATCACTGACAAATGTGATATCAATTAACACTTTAGCCCAGTTTACAGATTTAATATAATGACTATCGTTATGATCTATCACAGGGAAAATGAACGCGACAGAAAATGACGTGTTAACACGTCAGGTAGCTTTTATATGGAAAGCCATGTGCACGTATAACGTCAGATATTTCGTGTTTAGACGATATTAAAATGCGTGTTAACACGTAGAGTTTGGTCGTGTTAACATGCTATATTTTTACATGTTAACGTAACAGAAAATGAAGTGTTAACGTTTCTTTTCTGGTTGTGGCCAATGAGGGACCGTGAATCAAGGCACTCATATATATTCATGAGGAGGGTTGCCTCAAACATGTCTAACAACAACGCAGGGGAGCACGCTGCGCATAAATTAGTGATGTGGAGTCTACACGCTTGTTATAGGCACCTACATACACCGCAAAGGAAATGACATAAAATGAAACGTAAGCCAGAGGTGTGGTTTAGAAGAAGCCCATTTAAACCTTCAGTGGGGACGGTGACGATTCAGAAGCGGAAGAAATCTAGCTAGCTTTAGTGGAATGAAATCATATGAAAACAAAATGGAATGGGATAAACAGTGCATCATCATGATAAAGTTACTACAGGCACTCAAGGTGAGCCATAGCTTAGCCTAATATTTTGGATTGTGTGCTCCACGAACTATTCGGCTGGTAACAGCAATAGCCAAAAATCAGACATCTCAGACTTCCTAACACTCACACCCTATTAAACAAGAATGTAACAACTCCTTCGCTGTGACAGGTGTTTGTGTGTTAACACACCAAAATGAGACATCTTAAGGCTTTGCAAATCACACAATCTGATATCGCTGTGTTGGTGTTGTTCCTATAAGATCATAATTATTTGAATTTGAGTACATTTGCATCATATGAAGGACCAGCGAAATCTAGTGGCCCAGGACAAACTTTAATATGATGGACCTGGACAAACTTTAATATGATGGACCTGGACAAACTTTAATATGATGGACCTGGACAAACATGTAAGTTAATCCTGGGCAAGTATTGCTAGCTACATAGGTAATCATTTATTTAGGCCAAATTCCACATCCATGGGCCAGTTAATTATATTTACGGTAATTATTTTCATTCTCTGCCTTCCTCTCCTCTCTCTCTCTCTCCCCTTCTGTTGCTTTCTGCAGGTATTTCTGCCTCCGGAGCTGTAGAGTCTGGATCTATGGTTGCGACCACCTGCTGCCCCCGTGCTCCTGCTCTGCACCTGCTGCTGCTATTACTGTTGTTGCTCTTATTATTAGTATTGCTATTATAATATTGCTCTTAGTATTATTTCTGTTGGTGTTAACATCAATACCATTACCACAGCTATTGCTTTACATCCCTATGTGGAACTGTATTGTGCTGCTGTATGTTCTCTTTCCTCCTGCCCCCCCCCAATCCAACCGGTCGAGGCAGATGACCGCCCACCTAGAGCCTGGTTCTGCTCGAGGTTTCTATCTGTTAAAAGGGAGTTTTTCCTTGCTACTGTCGCATAGTGCTTGCTCATGGTGGGAACTGTTGGGTCTCTGTAAATTTAAAGAGTCGGTCTAGACCTGCTCTACTCGAAAAAGTGCCCTGAGATAACTTTGTTATGATATGGCGCTATATAAATAAAACTGAATTGAATTGAACTAGCAACCAACAGGAGTAAGTTACATTTAGGTTATAATAGCTAGTTAAACTTAGATTTCGCTGGTCCATATGATGCAAATGTACTCAAATTCAAATGTCCTATCATATTATTACAGAAAGTATTTTAATGCTTACCTTCTGTTTCCCACTGCATATGCGTGCAAGAAAGAAGGCGCACTTTAGTATTTTTCCAGTCTTTTTCCCCCAGTCGCAAAGCCATGACATCACAACGTGATTGGTCATTTGCAATGATCATCCTGGAGCAACATTAATTATGATGTTGTAGGAACAACACCAACACGGCAATATCAGATCATGCGACCAGAGAGTGTTGTTATATTCATCAATTACCTTTGCTGTTCACACAAAACACACACACAGAAAATTTCAGCTTTACATTAAATTAACTGCAACAACGATGTGGAGTTGTTGTTGAATGTTGTGTGAAACCCTGCCGTTTTCCTTTGCATTCATTTCAAGAAGTGAGAGCTTGTGAAGTGTGACCCGACAGGTTTTATGTCTGTGATGATGCCAACGCATCAAAATACAAACCTGGTGTGAAATGTGTCACTCTCACTGTGTTGGCTTTGTTTTGAACAAACTTTAAATCCATGTAGTTCGAGCTTTTGTGAACCAGCAAAGAATATATTTTAAACATTTTATCTGAAAGCAGTTTATAACAAGTGGAAGTAAAATGTGGATGACAGCACATTAGATCACCATAATTACATTTAGCCAATAGCATGGAGTGCAAGAATGAGCGCCGGCACACACTTCAAAATATACTTTGTGTTAAATGTTTTTACAACCTATAATAACCGTGTTTTAATGTATAATAGATGTGTTTTAATGTATAATAGATGTGTGCAAGGTAAAGCTGTTCCAGGAAACGTTTTTGAATTTGTTCTTTGCTCTTTTACTGGCTGCACTATAGCTGTACTCAGTTGTAGTAGTAAAGAATGATTATTCTGTATTTAATACAGAAAATTGCACCCCCAACCACTTGTTTTTCACTCAGGCAGCTGAGGTGTATTTGTTGAAATTACACCCTGGTGAATCTTGTGCTGGTGTCTTGTTCTGGCAGCTCCCTGGTGTGTTAATTTACGCCTGGGTCCATTTTATAGTGGACACCTATTGATCTGCTTGGACACACATGTAAGGTTCTAATGCTCTGTTAAGACAAGGCAAAATGTCTGCTACAAATTGATGGCAGCATAATGTGTGTGTGTATGTGTTTCACACCGTGTAATTCTCCAACCTCTTAAGGTGGCAAAACACGTCAGTAACACCTTATCTGTTCCCATGACGATAAGGATCCACTCTGTTAATTAAAGCCCTTTACTTCCCCGTTATGTTATGTGACGGACAGGTTAAAGTGTTCCATCAGGGACAACATGTACATAGACACATATCCTTCACAAATAGACACAAATACCTTCATTTAGCAATGTGACTTACTAAGCAGCAGACTCTAAATGCATTGTCTCTCAATCTGTTTACAGCTCTATTATTTCCCCAGGTAAAAGCAGTGACGCATGAAGACAATTTGCTGTCACATACATTCTATCACTGACTGCTTTGTGGCTCCTAAATTATTTCAATGAGTAAACTGCATAACAACTTATGGTTAGGCATCTTGGCAGGGCTCCAAGTCGCCGTAATCAAATGCATTCAGAGTTTATCAGTGATGTTTATCAGGCTTAGCGCTCTTGATGTTCCGGACGGAGGATGTGAGACAGGATATGAGGCTGATGGTTGTGATCAATCACTGATAGCATCACACGGGACTAACGAGGTCTCCTAACGAAGGAACACGGAGAAAAGGATATAATTGGGAAAACTTGTGATTATCTACCTCAAACGTGGATTCAAACTGTCTGGGGAGACTTGGGAAGGAAGGAAGGAAGGCGAGAGAAAGAGACATGAAATAAAAAGGTCAATACCAAAACACTGTGCAAGGCAGGAAAGTGTTCAGAAAGACAAAGACAGTTTCTTCATTAACAGTCATGTCTCCTGTCAATGAATCCTACCTTCTCTCTGTTATAAGATAACATAGAACGTTATTGATCCCAAACTACATTTTTGTGCCCAAGATGCTTGATTTACATAGTAAAATAAATATAAATAGTTTAAATATACTATATACACGTAAAAATTAAATATACATACATAGTAAACTGGGCCATAGCCAGGATTTTAATATATATTCATTTAACTGTTAAAATTTACATACAATATAAACTTAAATTCCCCTACACAATGGTCCAAATGCTGGATTTACTTATTATTTTTAACTCACCATGTGTAATTTATGTTAAACTGTAAAACGTAAACTCCTCCTCGAGTCCCCAAATTTCCAGAGACAGGACATGTCCTTGGTGTCCTCACTGGTAGCTACGTCTCTGATAGTAAACCTGAATAAAATAAAAGTTGAAAAATAATAATAATAATAATAAAAGGGAGGCGCAAGGTACACAGGCATGGAAGAAAGTGCACTATGTGATTTTCTTAGGTTACTTGCTTGTAGCATTGCTCTAGGGATAGCAATGTCCACCACTTCCAGACTGAACACTTCATTTCTATTCATATTGTATATTTTGGGGCTGAACCTTACTTTTCAATTTTTAACCTTATTTTATTTCAACACTACCATACCAATACTATACTGTTGATACATCCCATTTTCATATTCTTATCTTTTTATTTCTATATGCCTAGTAAGGGACTACTAGGGTGAGGTGGGGGGCTGAACCTAAGACATCTATTAGTCTACAATTAAATAAACAGTAAATTGTTATTGATAGGAGGTGCCAGGTATCTTGATTCATTTCAAAATTAGAATACTCATACTTTTGCACATAAGACCATGATTTACCTACTAACCAAAGCAGTCATTGTCTTTAATCTCTTTTCCCAAGTCACAAACCAGCAGCAGTGAGGCAGGCAGAACCAGCCTGTGGATCCTCCTGCTGAGGCGAACATATTAAGGGCGCTTCAGCTGCTCAGACAGGCCTCACTTTGATCTGGGAATACACAGCGAGTCCTCAGTGCTGACAGTTTATGTAAGCAGCAGATCCCAGCCCGTCGCTCACGTCACCGCCACTTTGGGGGAAGCAACGGCTCGCGCTTTTCGAGAGCACGGACGTGGAGGCACGCTGGGAGAAAGACAGGGGGTAACAAAGCAAAATAAAAAGACACTGACACATGTGGGTTTTGAACATGGAATGTCTCAATTGAAGAGGAATGGTGGAGAGGTCTCGGGCATTTCAAACACAACACAGCAGTCACGCCACATTCAAGGTCGAGCACAGCGGGATGACTTCCGAATCCTTACGTGCTGCTGCTCTGATGGTGAAATAGAAGTGAAATCGATGCCCTGAATACTCTAGCTGTCCAATGGAATGATTCCACTTTCTAAGGACTCATTCATTAAGAGTTTAATGACTCGAAATGGGAAATGAATTTAACGTCCAACGGGATATTCCCTGTAAGTGTGTGTGAGAGGGATGGACTGTGCTCAGCCATCGGCCTAATGTTCTTCAAAGTCAAGATGAATGGACTCCCTTCTTCAGTGAACTCCATTTCTCCAATACCGATCACAGATATGGGCTGTTGCTTTTTTTCATGGCCACATTCAATTTATGGTTTAATTAACATTTTGGAGCCAAAAAGACACTCCGATGTCTTCAATAGCGCAGCTGGCCCGAGATGTATTTATGGAGATAGTGAATTGAAAATGAAAAAGCTCAGGTTTTGACTTAGATATTATTATATAATTTAACAGAGCCACATATATGAACTCAAGCTCGACAGCTGGTGAAAGACTTACTTACTTGTCAGTGTACTGTTAACCAAAAAAAAAAACCCAATTTCTTTGTTCACTGGGGAGCAATAAAAACAGATGGCAACTAAAATGATCCATGTCTGCAGTATGATGACAATTTCTAATCATAATTTATCCCGAGCTCATTACAGTTATGTTGTGTTTGCAAAGTGGTTAATTCCTTTTTGATTCAGTGCCATCATAAAAAGACACACTCTTTGTGGAAGTGAACACTATTTCAGTTGTCAGACCGGCTACAGGCTTACTGTCAGCATTATACTGGCCAGTGCTGATTAAAGCTTTAAATTTTGATCATTGGTGATTCAGGCTCTCAATAATGGTCAACAGTGATTAAGCTGTCACTGCAGGGCAAGGTCATTTCCGCCTCCTGGTAAGGATACAGACCGCTTTTCAGTATTGATGTGTTATCAATATCTGATGGCAACCACACTGGCAAATAAAAGAAACAAACGTAAGCCAATGTATTAGTTAACATCCATAAAACATGTGAAATGTACAAAATATGATGGACATCTTCGAGCCGTCTTCTGTATCTGCATCTCCTTTGTTACTCCTACAGGTTTGATGAGAGGAACGTGGTCTCCTGGTGGATCAGTGGTCTGGAGTGTGCGCTGAGTCCAAATGTGGAACAAGACCTTTGCTGAATGTCATCCTTGTGCAATCTGTCCTACCTTCGTTCACCTCTATGATCGAACAGAGATGAAATGCCAAGAACGTAATATGAAAATATGAGGCTAATCAATAAGAAACACTGGCTTTTATCTGGATTTGCCTCATTATTTCACATAAAAGTATGTGTTTTTAGCCACGCTAGCTTTCAAGTTTATTATTAACCTTGGAAACAGCAGTTGACAAAATAATCTCACCACAAGGTCCATTTAGTAGCTGTTTGCTCAGCTGTAATGGATTTGCATGTTCAATGTTCAAATTTCCGTTTAGAGCACTTAATGAACTAAAAGTTGAGCTTGAGCTATTTATTGTTTCTGTTTGTTGTACATGTTATTGTAATGCAATTGCTCCAGTCTGTGCTTTGGAAAGCCTTTGTGCACAACATAAAACACATAGCACTGTTCAACACATCAGTTTTCTACCATTTTGTCTCATCCAATTAAGTATAGCCTTATACTGTTGTATACACTATATGCAAATGTTGACAAAATACTGCCAGTGGGCTATACAATGATTAGGAAATTATAGAAGGCGTACAGTGATGTAAGTCTGCACAAATAGCTGCAAAAACTTTTTTTCAAGGATTTCTTACTTTGTTTTTCCATTTTCTGAAGTGTTTATTCACTTTTACCAGCTGTGCATGGTGCCTTCATTGCCATTTCACATTACACTGTGTGACAATAGTCAAACACCACACTCAAAACTGATTAAGTATGCATGCTGGCATGTTTTTCATTGTGGTCTTATACATGCTCTGTACAGTATGCAACTGAGACAGATGCATCGAGCTTATTGAAGACAGATATAGATTGTTTAGATTTACAGCGCTGCAGAGGAATAATTACATCTTCTAATTGCGCCAAGTCTGAGCTCTCAAGGGAGCAAACAAAACAAAGAAAGATTAATAATGAAATGATGAGACATGGACTATCAGAGGATGATGCGCTGGGAGGGGAAGCTATGATTTAAAGATCTGGACAAGCTAAGACTTAATCACTTTATCTGATTGGTATTTGAAGCCATGAATCTCAATTAGCAAGCATTAGGATCTTTTTTGGCAGTTATGCGGAGTCCATTTCCATGATTGGACCCTGCCTGCTTGTCAACCAGAGTTAATATACTGCATAGATGGACATATTTTGAAAACAGCTAGAGAAAATATATAAGCCATAAAATGTTAATTTAGGATTTTTACTTGGCCAAATGCTTAGCAGTGTTTGCCAACATACTGATAACATATACCAGTGAGATTTAGCCCTTGCGATTTTTCTCAGTTGCTGCTGCTGCTGTTGCCTTATTGTCTTATAATTAATGATTTCCTATCTTTGCTGCTTTGTCTATAGTGCTTTGTCTCTCCACGCTAGCCACTGTGTACTGTATCCTCTTGCCTTTGTTTGCCTTAATTATGGCCAAAGAGGAGACAATGGGTCTTTTAACTGATAGGCCTTTCTCTCGGCTTCCAGGTTCTCTATCATTCCTCGCCACAGGTTCCTCAAAATGGCTGCCTTTGTGCCTGCTCCCTCCATACCTCAATTATTAACAAACCAAACGGTTGTCCTGGTTACCTGCAGATAAGCAGCTAGGCTAATGCGGTTAGCTTGTTATCTCGTCAGTCGGAAGGTAAAATGAAAGACGCTGGGAAATCACCTAATTAGCCACTTTGATGCAGTGTCCCTTTGTAAGTATACGATCAGCAGAAAGATTAGGTTGCTTACTCCGCTGCTGAAATGCAGAATTAACAATATGCTTTAGATTTCGTCCTGCATTTTTTTTTTAATTACTCACATTCTGATCTCCCGTTTTTGCTCTCTAGGTGCACAAAACTCCACAAGCCCGGTTTCCACCGAGCCTCTTCAGCATCACCTGGGGTAGTTTTGAAGGAATGCTAATCTAGGATTCAGTTTGATAATATGTCTATGAAATATTCACTCTCCTCTCCCTCTCTCAGCGTTGATTTTTGCATCCTATAGTAAGCTGCGAGCTGCCTTTGTGGCGGCATGTGTCTGATATTGGCAGAGGCTCTCAGGGAGATGCGTTCGTGTGTGGATGAGATCGGGGAATCACTCAGACGAGTATTCTACTTGACAGTTGCTTGCTGCCATCCGATGCCTCTCACCTGAGGCACCGACGTCCTTCAAAACCATCTGCATGTCTTTCACTGCTAATTGATTTGTCCTTGGATGGAGGTGTCTGCGAATGCTTCGGGGAGAATATGAATTTTGACAGATGCTCTGCACATGAACGTGTACCATACACAAAAAAGGGCGGGGCCTTGACTAGAAGGCGCATTAGACGCCTGGAGGTGAATTAGTCGTATTTGTGATGCGTTGAGTTGTTTAAAGAAAGCGGCGGGGAGCTTAATGGCGAGGCGTCTCAGCAATTTTACAGCAGCAATCTGGTTTGTTTTCCTTGCGCTTCAAAGTACATTAAACTCTCTCTCTCTCTCTTTCCCTTTCTCTACAGTACTTCTCTCTTGCCCTCTGGTAGCTCCTTAACTAAGCCAGCACTTTTCACAGTCTTTAGGGATTCGTGCCAAAATGCTAGAAAACAGTATCACAGGAGGGGTTGGCCTGCCTGCATTTTTGATAGTGTGATACAGCTTCGAAAACAGTTTCCCATCATCAGCAGTCAAATGCCCAAAGTGCTGAAATCAATATATTGTCCTTTTTTTTTGACACAATAGCATTATGATAGTCATCCCTTGGTGTGTGTATTTGTTTTTATTTCAGCAAGACCATGAAGGCAATAATTAATTCAGGAAGTGAGAAATTATTCAAAAAGAAAAGGCTGAAAGCCACAAGCTGAATACTGTAGCCTTTATTTGAGTTCAGTCCTCACAAGGGATTGCACCAGAACTGAATTTTATTTCTCTCTTTTTTGTTTTTTTTTGGCATAATTGCACACAAAACCTTATTGCCCCTCCTCCACAAGAACCCTCAACTAGCCAAAAATTGTCTGGAAGAAATGCAGGTTATCATCAGCATGATGCGTTATGTGTTAACAAGAAACTTCACAGGCTCAGTCAAACGCTGCAGAAGTATATGGCTGTGATATTCACAGGTCTACTCTAAAGGGATTTCAATAAGAGGAAACAATTATTCAGTTATTCATTCAAGACACATCCACCAAAATACTGAGGATATAAGATATTTATAAGCGTTGGATTCATCATGCTCCAGTCCAGTCTAGTGTAATGGAAATTTTAATGACCATCAAGCAGAGGGTGTTTAGGGCTACAAATAAAGGAACTTTTACCTCAATTATCAGATATAACTGCATCTGCTGCAGCAGTCTGCCCTCCTAATTACCATAGGCTCCAGTATGTGGGACTTGCTCTCCTCTCTCTCCTCTTCACACAATGTGGGAGTGAGTGCAGACTTAAACTACCCACCAATAATTGGTCTGGCTCTGAGGATTTATTCCCTGGTGCTTATATTGAACAAGGGGAGCAACTAATGTACTGGTGTCAGAAAAGGTTAAATGCCTACACCGGCATTAAAATGTAATTAAGCTTTTCTCCCAACATGAAAGGAAAGAAAGAAGAAACACAAACATGTATCGCATATTATATATAAAAAACACATTTAAACCTTTTTAGATATAGATTTTTAAATAGTCTACACCCCGCTTCTCCCTCTATATAATAATGCACAACAGCATTCCTCTTTGGAACCAAGGTCTAAATACAGACATGCAGCAATAGAGTCCCTTGGCCATTCGGAGGCAAGGCACAGCAACAGAACGTTTTAAAAATGCAGGTTTAATTATTTGATCGTACCTGTGATCGCTTCCCTACTAACCTAATAATGGCATGAATGTCTCTTGCGTGCGTTGATTCCTGTGAGGCTGTGGGCTACAGAAGAGATGATTTACCATTTGCATTTAGATTGTGTGTTGACACACAATATAGACATATGGCCCCGTGATTCAGACATAGGGAGAGGGAAGCAGAGGCAGACACGGAGGGCCTTAGAGAAAGAAGCTGTCTATGGGGGCCCTTAGTGTGTGTGTGTGTGTGTGTGTGTGTGTGTGTGTGTGTGTGTGTGTGTGTGTGTGTGTGTGTGTATATATATATGTGGATGTTTTGTATGTACACACGGTTGAGGTGGTCCAGTGTTAATAGCCGTTTCTATCTCTCTCCCCCACGGCTTTCCTCAGGTCTTTCCCCCTATCGGTGATGAAGGATTGGAGGATTCATAGCATTATCTCCACTGTAGCTCATTGCTTAATAGTTGGCCTCGACACCCTGAGGAGAACACGGAGGGAGGAAAATATAAGGGGGATTTAAGGAGGTTCTATCTAGTGAATGGATGGATTACATGATTATAAAGAGCCCTGCAGGGGAAGCTTGGATGTTAGTAGAGGCAACCAGCTGCGGAAGAGGAAAAACATGAAAATACAGTAAGCAGAGGAGGAGAGATAGGAGGAGGACACCTTGAATGTGCACTGATGTAAACGAAACTTCTGTGGGCTTTTATTCTTACTATACTGTAGAATTCAGTGTTACTCTACTGTGGTGTTAATCATACTGTGCTCTAAGCAAAGTCAGTGTTTTTACGACCCGGGTCTCTCGCCCACAGACATTCCTGCAGCTCATTTGCAGCTGTGGAGCCTCGGATAACTCTGCCCCCTTTCCCACTCTGCCTCATTTTGTCATATGGCAATTACTTATGAGACTATTACTCCAGACAGATCATGAGAGGGCCTGCTCCAGCAATAACTGAAATCTGTCGATGCAGTTGAGTGGTTAGACTTGCGTGACAAATTCTCTCATAATAGTGACTCAGTCGATAAGTACATGAAGCAAATGTAAGTTTGCTAAGTCAGTTGGGGAGACAAATGCAGCGCACAGAATGTAACGAGTTTGTCTTTATTGACTGGCTATTCAGTTGATATTTACAGAGCTCTGCTGTGTGAAACAGTTCATTAGTGTAATCGATCCCAAAGCGTACACTTCTCTGTCATGCTGTCAAATAAGCTGCTTTGGTCTAAAGCTGTTTTTATTGATATTCCCCAATGTTTCTTGTATTTTCTTTTTTTCCACACCAACTTACTTTCCTTGCTTAGATGAATCTTTTGATTTCAACCTTCAAAAGACCGTCTTTCCTTTGCTGCAAAAGGTGTACTTTTGAAAAGTTAGATCATGTTTTTCAACCTTTATGACTAAATAAGTCATGTACACTCAGAAGATAGAGACAAGAGTAAGCAATATACAGCCACCTTGTCAGTATATAACATCTTATTTAAAGGATCTGCAGTATATCTGTAGAGTTTCATGTAGGTTTCAGATTGCCTAAAGCCAAGTTTGATAAAGGAGAGAGGGAAAACGTTTCAGGAATCTTCTTGGATAACTCCATAAATAAATGATCGAATGGATGAATAATGGAAACAAACAATGAAAGTTTAAAGGGAATGTTGCTTCTCTTCAAACAAGAAAGAACTTTGCATGTGGGGCACCTGGATTCTCTCTTTCAGTTTGACCTTAAGAAGTTTTTGCTTAAACCTGCATTAACTGATTTTTTGGCCCCTTGGGGGCAGAGGAAACAAGTTGTGAATACAACACTAACATATCGTTACCTTTTAAGTCGATATGGTGAACTTGTTAGCAATTTTTACACATCCAGCAGTCACGGAGCAACGTTAGCATTCATTTGGTGTTGTGTTTCTGGCCAAGTTTAAATCCAATATTCACTCTCTTTTAGCTCTGTTTTTGGTCTCTACCCACTCCAGAGGGAAATATCTGGAGCTGCTAAATGCTCCACTGTGTTCCTTCACCAGCTAGTCGCCGTTTGAGCAGGTAGTGTGCAGTGGGTCTCTCAGAGCTTTTTTTGCTGAAAACTGCTGCCTGCTGCGAGAGCGGTGAGAATGAATCAAAACAGCTGAAACTCACTAAATTCACTTGTTGTTAGGCACGTTAGCAGGTGGCTCTAAATGTCTTGACAGCTATCGAATGGATTGCCATGAAATTTTGTACAGACATTCATGGTGCCCAGAGGATGGATCCTACTGTCTTTGGTGATCCCCTGACTTTTCCTCTAGTGCCACCATGAGGCTCACATTTACATTACATGACTCAGAGTGAAATGTCTCAACAACTACTGTATGGATTGCCATGAACTGTGGTACAGACATTCATGTCCCCCTCAGGATGAATTACAATAGCTTGATGATCCCCTTACTTTTCATCTAGCGCCATCATCAGGTCAAAATAGATTTGGTTTATGACCAAATACCTGCGAAATTAATCACATTCCCATCAGCATCAGCTGTACTTTGTGTTTAGTGCTAATAAGTAAATGTTAGCATGCTGATATGCTTTACTAAGATGGTGAACATGATAAACATTATACCTGCTAAACATCAGTGTGTTAGCATTGATGTCATTGTTAGCATTTAGCTCAAAGCCTTACAAAGCAGGTAGCATGGCTGTAGACTCTTGTTCTACTTCACATTTATATCATATTTGGTATTTTGATGGTGCAGGCTGTTGTCAGGGGCACAGTTTGAGATTTAGACAAAAATCTAATTCCTTCCTACATCACGAAATGTGTACACGGTACATAATTTCACAGCACTCTACATGTATGAAGGGGCACATTTTAATATCCAGTGCCAAATTGGAATATCATGTGAGTTGGTGTATGTATACAACTATGAGGACATACAGTATGCATTTTTCCTCATCTAAACATGGAATGTGGTCACAAATGAAAAGGCAACACATATTGAACAGCTTTGATTGCTTTCTGTTAATTCACCAGACTTGTATGGTGCAGCTTGAAGCAGCCTTTCACCTAGTTTTTCTCAGCATGATTGGCCCACAGGCCCCAGTGACTTAACTACAACATCAGAGTGCAGCTTCTCATAAAGCCATATCAATTACTTCGAGTGGGACCTGATTTTTGTCTCATTTCCAGTTCTCGTTTTTCACAGCTTCACAGGGACTGTAGAAGAAGGGAGCACCATCTGTGCACCTTTGCCCAAAAAAAAAAAAAAGAAAACACGTCCTCTCCGTGTCTAAGATAATCTCGTGGAGGCACTTGTTCTTCTGGAAATCCTCTTGCCACTGAAATCAATTTGCTTTCATCAGGCCTAATGACACTTGGTTAGGGCTCCCATTTCCAAGCAGGCCATTCAGGGAGCTATTCATGGAGGATGAAGTAACTTGGTGAAAACACTTTATCCAATGATCGATATGGTCGAAAGATTTGGCTGAAAGGATCGAAAGAAGTGCCCGCCCCAATTGCATCCCTGCTTTTTAAGCAAATATGAAAATACCTTTTACTTAAGTGACATATTTATTTACTTATGCCTTTATTAGTTTATTTTACTCGTACATGGTCCTTTATGCCCCAAAAATCCATTTGTGTATTCTCTAAAAAAAAAAATTAAAAATTAAAAAATACACACGTGACAACTGACACATTAGATGTTTTCACTCAATTTCAGCAACAACTGTTTAGAGATTCAACCAACTGCATTGATAAAATGTTTGTAAGAATGCTAATACAAAGGACTGTGGAACAAATAAGTGTTAAGCGTATCATATGAACAAGAATGAGAGTTTACAGCCAAGCTAGCGACATTAAATAATAACTAAATGATCACATTTCAAAGGTATTACTTTAGAAACATTGTACAAGCATCTTAAAATTGCATAATATTGTATAGTAATTATGAGGGAGGCCGTGAGTAAAGAACGTATGCAGTTGAACCTGCAGGTCTGCATCCAGCTGCAGCATCCGCTTGACCAGATCCACTAACAGATGCTGGTCTTTCCAGTGTCCCCTGTTCAACTCCATTTCCTGCTTAAGGTTCCCTAGCCTGATGTATCTCGTATCCTGAGCATAAAACCCCGTCTCATAAGCGAACTCCTCAGGGGTCTTGAATCTCCAGCGCAGAAGTAATAGTCTGTTCCATTTCCACGGCCAAGCACATAGTCAGCTGGCTGGCCTGAGTTTCTACAGTGAAGCTCAGCACGTCGTAGTCCATCTCCCCAGGATAGAGCAGGTACCCAGCAGCCAGCTCTGCATCTACCAGGCCCAGCCACCACATATCGATGGCCTCATTAAAGGGAATGTGCAGCATGACTTCTGGTGCTCTGTACAAGGTGGTCCGCACACAGGCACCCGGGCTGAACAGCAGACACATGACGCGCCAGGCCAAAGTCAATCATTTTCACTTTCAGTGGTGTCAGATTTGAGGTCCGCACGTACAATTCCCATGGACCTCGGGTGGGACAGAGTTGTGGCCAGTTGATATATAATCAGATGCAGCTCTGCCATGGGAAGACCTTGGTTGTTTTTGTCCTCCATGTAAGCATACAGTAGTTCAAAGTTAATGCAGATATGATCTTTGTCCAAGAAAAAGCCATTCCACCTCACGATGTTGCAGGTGTCTGGATTCAGATGCCGCAGCAGCGTCACTTTTTCCTGCCTTTGTTGTGTTCCTGGATGTATCCCTACAAACCATAATATTCAATGAGTTGTGGAAATATGTCAGTGGACAGGGTTCTTGATATATTTAAGATACTTGAAATTGTTATTCTTGTATTGTTGCAAAAGAGAGAGTCTTTTCTATGCAGCCTTTTAATATAACATTTGGAAGAAAACTCGTTTTCACGTCCTCTGCTCTGCTCAGGGGAGCTTTGAAATCCCCCGAGCAGAGCGGGGATGGTAAACCCAGCACAACACTCGAAACCACTGAGCCCACCAGGACGCCTGCAGTAAACCAGTAACAACTGAGCAAGATAAGGAGCAGTCAGCCAGATCAATAGTTGAGCACATCACTGGCTAATCAAAGCCTTCACCCCACTGGCTAATCAAAGCCTTCACCCCACAGGAGAGACTGAAACGGAATATGTTTGTCTCTCAGGATGAACCAGGTGTCAGATCGGCTGGATTATGAAACCAGTTGCAACCAGCCGCTATTGTCACTGCTGAGACAGAAAACAGCCTCTTGAAAAGAACTGTTTTAAAGCATTATGCTCACATATCATATCTGTGTTGTAATATATAAGGTGGTTCCAAAAAATGTAAAAAGCAAAAAATCATTTTGTTGTAGGTATCTTTTATTTTTCCTCACATCTTGGAGCATTTGGAACACATTTCTTAAAATGTAAAAAACAATTGTGCTAGAAGGCTTCAGAATATTATTTAATATTTGATCATTTGATCAAAAGCAGCTTGTTTTAAGCATATAACTTTTTTTCAGTTAATCCAGTTGATTTTTTGAAGTTCATCAACCTGTCTTAGAGGAACATGCAATCCTTCAGGTGAAATGAAAATAACCAAAAAGGAAAAATTGAGTCGTGCAATACACTCACCTACCTCCTCTCATTCAACATCATCTTCTCCGTGCACCATCCCGCAGAGGAACACTTAGTCTTTTTGTTTCCTGCCACCCCGTCTCTCCTGTATGTATTCTGTTCAAATGATCTCAAGCGTTAAACCTGTGTTAGGACTGGTCCTCTGAATATTTTATATCGCTCATTAAGCCACCTTTACTGTTGCTGCTACAGCTCTGCATGACTTCATTCTAAAATAACAGCTCTTTACGTTGCATGGTCTGCGGTGGTGGCGGCAAAATAAAGCAGCAACAGCACCCAAACCACACAATGGTCTCTTTGTTTGACTAACAATCAGAGGAAAATGGGGTTGTCTAGTGGCAAAAGAGACAGTTGTATAACACCTGGGTCACAGGGTTGATCCCAGATCTTTCCCCCCAATGTTTCAATCAGTGCCATACTTCCTGCTATACTGGCCTTTGAGCAAGACGCTGAACATCTACTTACTCATTTGTAGTAAATCTGGATGAGGGTGGCACAGACACATGAATAAAAACGTAAATAAAGATCTTGTGAAAAGGCAAATGCATAATCTTGTGAAATGTTACATTATAAGCCTTAAATATTTAGGTTTCAGCTGAACAGCTTTTTTAGAGTAAAATTCAAGCATTTTCAAGGTACCTAAACCAAAAATTTCCAGACTCTTGAAGCCTTTAATTGTTACTATAAATGCCCGGAGACAACAAACTAATGACGACGGGATCGTTTCATTTAAAAAATTTAAAGATTTTTGGTTTACATGAGTGATTGTGTAGATTCAACACCAGATTGTGTTGAAAATCAAGCACTTTGCAAGGACTAAATTTGAATTTAAGCATATTCCTAACCTTGAAAACAAAATTGTTAAAATTAAGCATTTTCCAAACTTTCAAGACTTTGTACGAACTCTCAGTATTGATTCTCTTAACCAAGGACACTCGATCCACACTCAAAGAAGGGGTAAGGCTTGGGTGTGCAGGTTTCCCTGTCCTCAACAAACAAGAGGTTGAGTTGTGTCATGCAAAGAACCAGATATTCAGAAATTACAGGCTTTGCGTGCGAAGCCTTGAAAGCAACGTGACAATAAATCAATGCAGGGAGAAGAGTAATATAGTTGTACCAGCAAGGAAAGAAAGCTAGTGGAGAAGTTTGTGTTTGAAACTGACTGAAGTTCCACGGGAGTACAGTTAGTTGTCCTTCATGAGGAAAAGACAGTGAAAAATAACCATTTTGTTAATTAGAAGTCTGAATGAGCCATTAGCGCATAATTGGGGCCATGAATAGAGGTTTAATGAATGGAAAATTATCAGTCATTACCCCACCCTAATCAGTCATTTATTCCATAATAAGACACAACTCTTGATTGTGCTGCATATTATAATATATGACAGACTCGGCTGTTGTTGGCACGACAAACAACACTGATTGATCAAATCTACATCTGTAGGTCGTTCGTTCAACAAATACAGAAACAGAAAGAGCATGACAGAGTTTGCATCACTGATTGTTTTTTCCCCTTATTTTGCTGAGCATGTGTGCTTTTTTCTGCATTTTCACAGTAATATAGTGAGATACATTCATACCTGGGAGCAACCCAGTATCACCACAGTCTTACACTGTTTACCACTCACCAACTTCACTGGAGCAATAGGGGGTTAATTGCCATGCTCATGGGTCCCCGAGCGGTAGCTGCTGTGGTAGGAGGGACCATTACTCATTCAGCACTGAGGTTTTCCCACAAGGTGTAGATATTCAAATTAGATTCAAAGAGGCATGCTTAACCAACCTTTAGGCTACATTCACCCTGATTAGTTGAAAAGGGATGTATAAATGATATACATGCAACACCCCACCCACATCCTTATCTTTAAGTCACCTAAAGCAACATTTGAAGATTATGCATCACAAAAAAAGTGATGATATTTAATTTATTGATCTTATTTCTAGTTTGAAAAAAGTAATTGGCAAAGTACTTAAATTGAACGTTCGCTAAACCTCTCCTCAAATGAGTGATAGTTCAATCATAGCTTAGCAATCGCAAGTAGGCACGGCAGGTTAATTAAGCTTTGGATTTCTTAACATGTCGAAGTAGTGTGCATTGGGTACTAGTAACAATAATACCTGACATCTAAAGAGTTTGGAGGGTTGTATCTTTTTTTAATCACCTTTCCAAAACCAAAACCACAAGAGCAAAAAATGTAAGGAATACATTAAACAGTTGCTGTGTCCCAAATTGCGAACTTGCGTACGCAAACTTAGTATTTTGAGTGCATAAGTGCATTCACATTGGTAAGTATGGCAAAATGCAGTGTACTATAAGTACCCGGATGGTGTACACAAAACGGCCAGAAAGTTGAGTGTGGAACGCTGCACACTTCTCACCCTCAACGGTCGCCATCTTGGCTACGTAGCAACGTATGAAAATGGCGGCCGCAGTTGCGATTGTTACGGCTAAAAGTAAAAGCATGTTCATTTTTTATTCATTTTTAATATAACTGAATTTAAGTCAAGTGAGCAAACAAGCTGGCAGATATTTCGGCGTGCGGCAATCGCGGTAAAATGTTGGCGATAATGCTCCGCCCGGTTGCAATCACATTAAAAAGAAAGAAGATGATGCAGCACAGCAGTATTCGATTTGAGACGACACTACCCTGTCAAAATGAACAGTGTAATTGTACACAGTATACTGCATGTAAGTGTACTGACAGAAGTACGCGATTTGAGACACAGCAACTGTGTTTGTCTGCTCTAAAGTAAGCTGCTAATGTTAGCATTCCCAGCTAACTAGCTTACTACCTCCAGTAGTAACAGCTTGACTTCCAAGGTCGAAGAGCTTCATTAGCTAATGGAATTTAAAAAGTCCCCCTTCGGGACCAACACATCCACTGTCCACTGCCAGTCCTGGATGCTACTATATCGAGTTTAGGCTAACGGTACTGACTCTGTCCTGCTCATTGTTGAATTTGTTCACACTCCAAGTTTACACTCCAGCAACCCCAGCAACGTTACCTGAGATAGTGTTATGTTTGCCAAGCACATCATTCCTCACCCTCAAAGCCTGGTCTTTTGTAAAAGTGAAACATACCGTTCGAAAATATTAATAAAGCAAAAAATTGTCTTTTTTGTTCAATTTCTGAACTTAACCACATCAGAATGCTTCATGAAATAAGCTAGTTTTCCAATAGTTAAAAAAAAAAAAAACAAAAACTAATATATATATATATATATATATATATATATATATATATATATACACACATATATATATATATATATATATATACACATATATATATTAGCACACTGTGTGTGATCACACTCAAGGACACACACACAAAGTGTCACCCACTTCCCGTCACGTCGTCTAAACCAGCATCTGAGTAAAGAACACCTGACTTTGTTCTAGTCCCGCTCATTCGCAGCTGCTTCAAAGGCATCGTTAGATTAAAGAGAGCCAGGATACCACGCTTTTTCATCTGTGCTACAGTGCAGCACTGGGCTGCTCAGCTGTTGGAATTTGAATGAGACAGATCTAGATGAGAAGAATGGTTGAACAGGAGTCAGGGTATGTGGATTTCACATCTTCGTGTTTGTGTTTGGAGCAACATTCTGCTGGGAGGATAGCTCTAGATTTGAGAGATTAAACAGATAAAGTTTCCAACAAACACCGACCTAACTCTTCCATAAACAGTAATTACTGAATGAACAAAATCCCCCAGTTGTCTGATCTCCCTCATGGAGTTGCAACACCTTTGCACCGTGTAGTTTTACTGGAAAATCAATGGATGTTACCTGGATTGAACCCCTTTTCTGTTTTTCCCTAAGGCTGTTAGTTTGTTTTGTTTGCACCAGTGAGTTTCTCTTTCTTCAAAAAGTCTATGAATGTCACATCCATTAAATGAATAGTTTGACATTTTGTAAAATGCGCTAACTGGTTCCCTTGTCGAGAGTTAGGTGAGAAGATCAGTACCACCATCTCATATCGGTTAGGTTATCTTAGCATAAAGAGTGAAAACAACCTTTACACTTCAGTTTTTGTATGGATTAAACCATTGAGATAAATGGTGTTAATTAGTGAGCTTCAGATGTGCTGTTGTGCTGGCAAATTTTGTTACCTTTAGACAGAGCTAGGCTACCTATTTCACACTGCATCCTGTCTTTATGCTAAGCTAAGCTAACTCGCTGCTGGCTGTAGCTTCATATTTAACGACTATTATGAGAGATATCAATCTTCTCATCTAACGCTTTGCAAGACAGCAAAAAACAAACAAAACCAAAACCAATTGCTAATAAAATCATGTATCGAATGTGAGGTTTCAACTTATGCTTATGATGTACCTTTGCACGGACCATTTGTCTTTACTCAGAAAATCATGTAATTAACAGCAGTGACTGCATCGATCCAGCATGTATCAATACAGCATTTAACTTATAATGCCATGCCCCAGCATCTAAAATTGACTTTTAAAACAGAAAACATGTTTTTTTTGAGAGATAAGACTGGGTTTTCTGTGTTACCTTCATGGTATGAAACACTGAAGCAAAGGCAGTGCTCCTTTGAACAAGTGTAGTCTATATTCTATAGAGTTATGGTGGTATTCTCTTTTTATATCATGTCTTGATGCCCGAAGCTTGCATGCAACCTAATCCTCAATGCCTTAGCATTAAGCTATATATTTTGGTCATGCCATTGTGCTTCATACATGTATGGAAATCCCAGCCTATTTAAGTGTAGGCTACCACACGATACCACACGATACTATTTAAGTGTAGGCTACCACACGATACCACAGATCAACATTCAAATACATTCAATTATTTTTGCTATGCACATTGGGATTAATCATTTATAACACTAGGATGACTGCAACGAATTATTCCTCAGTTCCTGTGCCACTTCTGTCATATAGATATAACTGGTTGGATATTATACAGGGATATGGGTAGTTGTGAGAAAAGTGGGTGCAGTGCTTACCTGATTTAATATTATGCATAAAAGCCCCCGCCAGTCTGATGTCTCTCATTAATTCTTCAGTTCAGTGGGCTGTGGACAGACACAGCAGATTGACAGGGGATGAGGAGACTTCCCCGCCGTCTCCTTAATGCTTTGAAATTGGAGTATAGTTTAGCTTTGATGCCTCCTGTCGCTAAATGGACACGCACCCCCCCCACACACACACATAGCCTCTGTGCACCCGTATCCCACCCCCCACACACACACACTGTCAGTCAGTCATCTCAGTGTGAATACATGAATACTGTAAACTGTAGCGACAGGGTAAATGACTCTGTGTGCTATCAAGCCACAAAACATCAAAATGCTTTATGACTTCCTGTGAGTGTGAATATGGAGATCAGGAGGCTTGGTTTGGTACAGCCTGGAGGCAGGTGTGGTACTTTTCCAGGTGCAGCAATCATTGCAGTTCCCTTTTAATTCTCCCATGTGTTCAATGAGCAATCATTTTCTTTATAAATCACTCACAAATAGACTGTTTTTAGAGCATAGCTGATTGCACAGTATTGATCAGTGGCAGCACTTACAAGGATTTTCCTGCACTATGTACCTTAGATAAACAACCTGGCTGCCTCCTCTCATGTATTCCTTGCCTGACACTACACACACACACACAGGATCAAATGTGTTGTCCTCTGCAGAAAACAATACATTTTCTTCACAAAGAGTACATTTTTATTTTAGAGCAGGGAGATGCAAGCGTTGCTCTTGTGCCTCTCAAATCCAAACATGTAAACTGCTGGCTCCAGCTTGCATAATGCATGGTGGATATGATCGAGACATCATCTCTCACTGCTGACTGAGCCACATTCACATAGAATCACTAAAAACTTTAGAGCTCTTTGTGTTTGACACTAAGCAGAGAGGAGGATAGCGGAAACATCATATGGCTAATACGGACCAAGATACTACAGGCTCTGTTAGGCTGTACTTAAGTACAGTGGTGCTTAGGGCTAAATACATGCTAACATGCTCACTATGACAATGCTACCAAAGCTGATGTTTAGCAGGTATAATGTTTACCATGTTCACCATGCATGTCAGCATGCTATCATTTGAACTTAACACAGAGTTACAGCTGAAGCTGACGGGGGTGTCAATAGTTTTGCAGATATTTGGTCATACACTAAAGCTAGGACAAATTGGGGACAAATTAAAAGTTTGACCTGAAAATGGCGCTTAATCAAAAGTCAGGGAATCACCAAAAGTACTACAATTTATCCAGAGGGGGACATGAATGTGTGTGCTAAATTTCATGGCAATCCATCCAATAGTTGTTGAGACATTTCACTCAAAACCACAACTGTCAACATCATGCTGGTGCTAGAAGAAAAGTCAGGGCATCACCAAAGTCTAGAGCCCTAGAGCCATGCTGGCAGCAAGGCTAACAATCTTTAGTGTAAAGATTTATTTATTGACATGAGGTAAATTCCAGTAACTAATGACAAAAGACAGCATGTTCAGAAGGGAATTACTGACTCTTTCTTAATCTTTATTATTATTGTTTTATTACAAATATCACCATCAACAAATACTGAACTCAAGGCCTCTTCATTGAACTTTACAGTGAAAAGCAGCAGGTTTGAGATGAAAGGCTGCAATATGATACATTTTCTTGACAGCGCCCTGTATTGGCCTTTCAGGGGTAGCCACTTAATGTGAAACATTTAACAGACGGACCATAAAAATTAATTTACAATAAATAGAAATAACAGTAAACAATATAAATATGAATCTATTTAACATTTTAAACATAATTCACACATTTATGGTTTATAGTAAGGGTTCGGGGTTGACTCAAGGGTTACTTAAGTCAATGTTTGAATTAACCAGGTTCATTCAGCCACTTGATGGATCAGAGTTTTGACCGTAAGTTGAGGTAAAACTGTTTCAAAAAACCCTCCCAGCTCATGAACAATACGTGCTTTTGAGATAGCATAATGATATTTTCAGTGCTTTAAATTTTGACTCTGACTCAAGTGATATTATCAACACAATGAAAGGAGTGTTTTGAGATGAGTTATTGTCCTTCAGGGATTTCACAAAGTTGGTCTGGCATACAATGCAGGCTACAGTACAATCAAATAGTGTCAACTCGGACCTTGATGGTTTGGTGATACAAAGATAAATAAGAAATTACAATAAAATGTTTACAGTACATTGACATTCAGTGTAAAAATTCCCTTACAAAAAGTTACTGAGTTTACAAAGTGTGAAAAATATTGTATTTTCCCCATTATAAAAAAATTCC
The DNA here is from genome assembly GCA_005408345.1 of Macquaria australasica. Taxonomy (NCBI): domain Eukaryota; kingdom Metazoa; phylum Chordata; class Actinopteri; order Centrarchiformes; family Percichthyidae; genus Macquaria; species Macquaria australasica. The sequence goes on from SEMN01000011.1 coordinate 917,088, forward strand.
ACCTTGAACGAGGCAAGTGAAGTTGCTTCATATGCAATGAAATAGAAGAGTGGAAAATATGGAGACACAATACATAGTATACATGAAGTTAATGTGTTGGTTCTTTATTTTTTGTGTGTATCTGTTTGAACCAATATGCTACCAAAATCATCTGCTATCAGAAGCCAGTGCATTACCAAAAAGTCAGTGTAAAAACAGTGAAAAGTCATGTTTTGAATGGCTGAGGTCTTGTAATGATAGAGTTAAATAACTATTCAAACATTGTCAAAGTGATAGTTACAAAGTTTCCTTAGGGATGCTACAGTAGTCCTTAGCAGTCACATTTTTAATTGAATTTCACAAACTGACACTTCTTTACATAAAGCAGTAGTTCCTGAAATGCAGGCTACCTGATATTAAAGTGTACAGTACTTAAAAATATGCAGTACTGTATGTGTCTGCTAGACAGTTGTGACAGATAGGAAGGCATTATGTACTTTGGAGCCCTCTGGGACTCTAGCCCCATGGCTCATCAACTCCTGGATGGTCATCCAGTTATCCAAGATCTTTTTGTTTCGTTTCTTCATCATCTTTTTGTGACTGAGCTCCAAGATATTGATCTCCTTCCTGCCCTCAGCCCCACTGCCAGGCCCCTCCTTTAGACACTCAAGGCGGCTCTTTTGCATGAACTCCCTTCTCTTTCTTTGCTCCCTGGCCCGCGCCAAGTGCTGCTTCCTCTCCTCTTTGCTCCAGTAGCGGCCCATCTTCATCTCACTCATAGCATCATCATCTGTGGTCATGCCTCCGCTCCTCTCCTCTCGGATCCTTAGTGCCCGCTCCCTTAGAATGCGGTCACGAGCAGGCCTGCGTGCCACGTAGCGTGTGCCGTCAGCACGAACTTTGACCTTCCACTCTAGACGGGGTTCCCCAGGGCGTCCGCTCCGGTGCACAGGATCTCGACAGACACTGAGCAGACTCAGTTGGCTCTGGGAATACTCCAGGGATGAGTGCTGTTGTAGCAGCTGCATGTAGCTCTGCAACATAGAGAACATTGTTAGCAAAGGATTATCTTCAGAGGTGCCTCACTCAAAAGCATATCAGCATTAGGTTGACACATCTCTTCTCGAATATACCTACCTGAAGTTGCCTGGATCCTCCCTGGCCTTGATAGGGGGTTGTCTGATATGAAGAACCATAGGGAAGCCCCCTCCTGGAATCTCTGGCCCTCCCTTTCTTCTCACACCTCTCATCGTCTGCAGGCAGGGCAGGGTCTGACTCAGATCGGGAAGGGTTGCTCTGGTCTGGGCTGCTGGAGATAACAGAGCCTGGGTCTGCTGGCCTGCTACGACTGGGTGTACCCTGGGGCTTGGGGATAGGGATGGGGCTGGAGGGTGCAGAGGAAGCCAGTCTGAGGTTTTTCTGGTTGGTGATGCTGATGTGTCTCTGCAGAGAATGATCAGGAGATCTCTCCATACCTAGTGGTGTCGACCGCGCACTCTCTGCCGTGTTGTAGGCACTGGAGCTGTCCTTCTCTCGAAGCTTATCGCTGTCTGACCTCTCCGGGTATTCGTGGATGTCAGCCAACCTGCCATGTCGCATGTGTCCATCTTTGGGGCTCCGTCCTGGTGAGCAGGACGCAGGTTGTGAGGGGTCCAGCTGCTGGGTCTGGCGGAGCTGATGCGCCTGCATGATGCTCTGGCACTCAAGCTCAATGCTGCGCAGTTCCTCATTTAGCATCCTCAACTCCTGCTCCACTCCATTTCCTCCTCCAACACCATCTATGCCATCTTCATCCCCTCCTCCTTGCTCAGTGAGACTACACTCTATACTGTGTCGAATGGAGTACACCCCACACTCGCCTCCATTTCGGATTTGACACTTGAGCTCCAGGAGTTGCTGGAAGCGATTCTCTAAACCTAGGATCCCGCCTCCACCATTACGAATACTGACTACCCCTTCGTGGCCTTGGCCTTTGGACAATGTCCTCGGACCCTGGGTGTCCTGTGGCACTACAGTCCTTCGTCTGGTGTGTGGATGTTCTGCCCGCCATCGGTCCCTAAGGCAATGGGTTGGGGTTCTCCTGTGGAGTCTAGCCAGCAGGGGTTGGTGATCTGGACTGTCTGTACTGCGTCCAAACCCACTGTCTTTGTCTTGATTGTTGGAGGAACAGGTGGCTGTGTCTGTTGTCATATCTTCTTCAGCTTCATGCTGGTGTATGAAGAAAGATAAAATCAGTTTTCCTCAAAGGCAGTTTTAATCAATTGCAAGAGCTTATGTTTGTTACGGTTCATGTAACGTGAAGTATCCCTAGGAATTACTTCCATATAGGACAATTCTGCACCTTACGATTTATGTCCAATGCCAATGTTCAGTGCCAATGCAGGAAATAGTGTGCCCTATATGTAGAGAGGCTGAAAGTCAGGGTGGTTGATGGGCATGTAGCATGTCTGACTTTGATGACCAGAGTTTGCGTCCCATCGAAGACCTGCAGTTAATGCTTGCCCTTTTATTTACACTAACCATGATCTTTCCACAACCTTAATCAGGTGCTTTGGTTGCCCAACCTTAACCATAGTTTATTTCCCAAAACATATAAGTTGCCATGCACAGATATTGTACAAAGTGAGATTTTTTTTAAAACATTGGTCATTGGACATCATAGAATGTACTCCATGGTTTCGTAGAATCATCCAATATCAACATTCTTGTCTGGCAAAAGGGTTGGAATGAAGGTAAGTTTACATGAATCAAATCCTGTGCTCTCACTATCCTTCCTCTTCTGCCACCTTCTTCTATTTAGTCTCTCCTTCCTTCCTACCCTATCACATTTCCTCCCGTTTTCCCTGACACCCTTCTGCCTTTTTATTGGACATTTTTGTCTCTTGTTTTGATATATTTCTCTTCGCTTACGCTCTCACCTCATCTCCCCTGTCAAAGTTATGTTCTTTGTGCTTCCTTCTCTCCTCCAGGATCTCCATCTTCAGCTCTTCCACAAGCTCCTGTTGCTCGTCATCCAGCCATACCTCCTCCTCCAGCTGAAATCACAACATCTCATCAGAAACCTGCCTCTCTGTGTATGTGTGTTTGTAGAAACTCCAGACAATCATGCTGACAGTTTGAAGGAAAGGAAAAGGGACTTAGCAGGCAGCTGTTGTTATTTGACATGACATAGGTTGTCAAGATAGGGCAGGAAGCCTGTGTAGGTGTGTGTGTGTGTGTTTACCTGGATTTCTGGTCTTGTCACCAGTAGTATGATGCTCCTTGCTTCTTCACTTGACAGCAAGGCAACGGCTTTCTCTCTGTCTTGCACTTCACAGCCATTTATCTGTACGTCAAAGACAAGTATAGATGGTCATGTTAATGAACTTGTAGAAAGCCCCAACCACATTGATCATCCATTTAACTGACATGAATGAAAAGATGAGCTTAATACAACTAACCATTGTTTTCATTTTTGCAAGACACACCTTGAGTAATTACATGCTGACACCTTTTTTCTCTCACTCTTTCTGCCCATTTTCCTTCCTCCATTTGTCTCTTTATCACACTTTTCTTTCTCGGATCTCTCCGTCTCTCTTTCCTCCTTTCTGCAATCACTTCCTCCAACTCCTCGCAATCCCTAGGAAAGGCCTGGGTAGGCTGCACGCTCCGTACGGGGAGTCAATTGCGAGTGCGTAGTCCGACCTCACGCAAGTCTGCTCTCACCACACATCCAGACACACAATTAGCTGTTCTTTGACAGGTGGCGTTCATCTTTTCCTCACAAGAGTAATGGGGCTGTCAGAAGATGATAATAGGGCCAGGAGTACAGCAGGCCCTGCTCCCCACAATCATTCACACTACTGGGACACAGAAACACTACAGTAAGAGAACGGAGGTACTCCGAGAGTGCTACAGTATATGCAATAGATATAGAGGAGATGTAACCTTGGTACACTGTTGTTCAGACTGGAAGCAAGTTGAGACGTTGCTTACTGAGAGGACATACAGTAAGTGTACATCAAACTATATTCTAGCATTATGTTTGCTTACATTTCAATAATGATCAATATTGGAAAATTGAATTTATATAAACTAACAAACATAAATAAGAAATCACTCTTTTTGTGTGGAATGTCATTGCTCAGAGTTACACTACATTGCTACACTAGGTGGTGCTCCAATGACCCATATTGTTTATTTTGGACAAACGTATGAGGCACTTGTATGAAGCTGATTAGCTTCTAACACGTGGTTAACGTTGTGAGACGGTTGCAGTTTGGTTTGGGCACCTCTCAGGGCTAACTTCTCCCATGTGCAGCGTCAGAGGGTGGTTATTGACGGCCGCGGGTGTTGAGCGTCAGCCACGGTTGTCTATTTTTGGCCGCAGAGTTTAGTGCTGGCCACAGATGGTCGGTTTTCAGACGCGGGTGGTTTTCTACCCCGGGTGCAAATAGCATTGTTGGCTACGGATACCTGGGTGTTAATAGCATCTGCCTTTTTGTTTTACTGCATGATCAAGTTCAACTATTTATTTCAATTCACTTAGTTTGTGATGCTCCTGTTACACACAGTCAGTTTTACATTCTTAACCCTGTAGATGTATATTCTATATATATCTACAGGTTCACTTTCAAAAGGTGTTGTGACTGCACATTTTTCCCCCTTACAGACAAGATCACACGGTTCTGTATTACAATGGCCCCATCGTGCCTGTACACTAACAAAGACCTGAGAGACTCTTCAGATGCAAACAGGTCTGTAAGCCATCAGCACAGCTTACAGACTGTGTGGCTCTAGAAGCTTAAAAAGACCTTCAGGGTAACAGCAACAGCCAATCAGGAGGGCAGTCAGAGGCAGAAGGTGTTTTCAATGAACTCATCAACTAGTTGAGTGAGGTCATAGGCAATACATCTACATACACATATACATACTTATATGCATATGCAGACAAAAAAATATGGGTTGAATTACATAAATATGTACACGACATAAAACTGGCAACATAGAGATCATAAGAAAAAAACTGCAGAAGACCACAAGGGTGAGAGTTGTATTCACATAGGGCTCTGTGCAGAAGACAAACAAGAAACAGACAACTTCTCGTTAAGTCTTAATGAGGGACTGTTCACCTTGGCTACACACACCTGGTGCCACTGATTGATAAGTCTGGGGTCAAAAGTGCAAACCTTTATACTTTGTTAATCCTGTTTTCCGGTGGGAAAACAGTGGGCACTGAAACTTTTGTATCTGTAGTAGACTGTTCGTATATTTCAGAGAGTATATGTAAGGTTACAGTGTTTTAGTTGTATGCATGTAGAGAGAACTATCCACAATTTCTGACCCCATAGGTGTTTTTGCATAATGAGAGTAAGACTAAGACAGAGAGCAGTGCTAGAGATGATGTAGTGTCTGGTGTAACTGCGACTAGGGACTTTAATTTCGAGGTGATTAAATATACATATCCTTGCCCGGTCTGGAGACACCAGCAGATTGGATATCCTCTAAATAGACTGCCTTGCAAGCAGCTTGGAGGATCTACCTAGGCATGTTTGTTCAACACTGAAAAAAGAAACAGGAAATACAGGATTTATTTTGTATATAATACGAGGCTGATATGAAAGATAACATCCTGCTAGTGATGTGAAAAATACTAAGGGTTAGACCTAGACATGTTAGAAGCCATGTGAGTTCATAATATAACCTTGAATGTACCTGTGAATGTGTACCTGTGAAACCTGTGAATGTGTACCTGTGAAACCTGTGAATGTACTTTAGTCACTGAGATGAAAATACGCACCTGTAGAATACGATCTCCTTCCTTGATGCGTCCATCTCTTGCTGCTATACTGTTTGGCTCCACCTGCACAAAAGAACATAAAAATCAGTGCTGACAGCCGGTCATTGTGTTTCTCTGTATTCTCCAGAAAAACACCACTGATGTACCACTCTCTCACCACTGCTCCCTCATCTCTGCTGTCAGGAATAAAAGTCTGTCTTTTCATAAAGAGAAGATGCTTATTTTCTCGCTGATAACCTCGTATTTTTCATATGATACAGGTGGGTTTTTCACAGGTTCTTGGTGCTGACATGTATTAGTGCATCACATTCATCCTGAGTTTAGAAGCTGGTGACTGACACTGACTAAGGTAACATGTAAAGTCCTTGACATTGAACAGAAGAGCATGCGAGTTATAAATGAAGCATGTGCGAAAAGAGCATGCGAGACAGTGGGGGAAAAAAACAACTAAAAACATTCAAAGTCACAAGTGTTTATGGCACAGACATGACTATTTCAGTTGAATGTTGAATCAACACCTCACATTTTTCAATATGTATCCCAGTGGATATGCAACAACACTGCAAGCCCTCAATAATCATTTCATAAACTGTGTTGTTCTTGCTTTGAAGATCAAGAGAGGTAGCTACATGTGGGGAAAAAAAAAACCTCAGTGGAAATGGAGAAAAAAATCACGCCCTTCCCAAAGTCGCACCGATACTATCCATACATACATTTTAATGAGGGAAATTAGCATTTTTATCCTCTTTATCAAACATACAAAAATAGATGTGTTCTGTCTGTGGGAGACTGCTCTCACAATCTGTTGAGGTTCAGCAGGTGCCGGTGTTGTTTGTGGCTTTGTATTCAGATTCTTCGTCTGGTTCAAGAAGAACAGGTGAAAAAACTGAGAAATATCTGGTAAAGTGATTGTATAAAGGCTGAAAGGAGCTGAATATATGTCTTTGTGCTTCTGCCATTTATATCCTTATGACAGCATTCTAATCCTCATAGCAACTCTCTTTTCACACCCTTGTCTTTTTTGTTCATAATGGGATTGAAACTGCACCTGCAGTCAGGCTAAATGTTTTTCTAATTCAGTTTGTAGTGCTTAAAGCCCTCACAATTCCATTTAATGCAATAATTTGTTTTCATTTTGTCTTATCAACAGTTTTGCAAGAGGAAGTATATTTTTTTTTCTGAGCTGCAAATCAAATGAATTGAATTTTAAAAAGAATCTCTGTAATTTGTTCCCCCTTTGTTTTGTGTGTTTGGTATTCAGAGGGGGTACAGTCAATGGGAGCATGTGTCATTTAACATACTGTGTGGTGGGAAAGAGAAGGTTGTCGCTCAGAGCTAATTAAAACCTTCAATTAAAACACGTTGAAAGAGGAGGAATGTGAATGGCAGGACGGGAATCACATTTCAAACCTGACTTCCTCTTTGGCCATGCGTGGCTCATTCAGAGTTGATATTTGACTGGCAAACATTTTTCTCTCCTTCCTCCCTAATTCAGTTCGACTTGCACTCTGCGTCAGGATGTAAAGATGGGAATTCAAATGGGATTTCATGCCATCTTTTAATAACTTCCTGCTCCGACGGGAACCGATCACGGGACCGTGAGTTTGATTTAACAAACATGCAGCCTTGTCTCGATCAGACCTCATCAGGGAGCACTTGATTATACTCCAGTGCTTCTCCACGGCACAGTATGTTACATTAAGGTAAATATCTGTTGTGTAGTAGGTAATTATGTTGCCTGTAAGTGTCAGAGTAGAAGGACCAAATAACAGGAACATCTGTCCCTACCTGGCTGACATAGATGCCAGTGTCCTCCTCATCATCCGTCCTGTAGCACAGCGTCAAGCCAAGCTTCTCCTGGCTGTTCTGCCTACACAGCTCCACCTCCTGTTACACACACACACACACACACACACACACACACACACACACACACACACACACAAACACACACAAACCTGTTTTAAACCAAACATGTTTTCCCATGGTGCACCTGTTATGAGCTGACGTTTCTTCCCCAGTGGATTTGATGGATTCCAAAATCATATCAATTCAAACATGGAGTTTATTCATCTGTTTTACAGAGCAGCTGAAATGATACCACCCATGGGAGATGAGGTCCAACTTGATTTTTATGCTCCACATTACCGTTACTAATCACTTTGGGAGTGTTTTGTTGTTCTGTAGTCACAAGTGGTGAAATTGCTTTAGGCAAAGAGGATCTATGTTCATTTTCTACTGATGTAAAATATCCAGGCAACACCAAATGTCTCTCTCTCTCTCTCTCTCTCTCTCTCTCTCTCTCTCTCTCTCTCTCTCTCTCTCTCTCACACACAGGTTTGTAATTATATACTTATGAGGATTGTGCATTCCCAAGCCCTAACCTTGACCGTAACAACTACATTTCTAACCAAACACAACCACCATAGAGCATTAATCAAGATATATTTATTAGCTGGATACCGGAGGAAAAACGAAATAATTATGTACATTGAAGCGTAGCAATACATTCAAAATAAAAGTTTCTTCTTTATGTTAATTGAAAACATAATTAGAGCTGCATTATGTTTCTGGCAAAACATATTTGCTATTGCAGGTTAGTAGAATATGGACATAATTGCAATATGGTTGCAATATTACATGTTTTTCATTGCCTCAATTTCTCTTAATTTATTTAACAAAGCCTTTCTTTGTTTCTTTCATATCACAGCTTTTAATCTGCGAGAATTTATTTTTTGTCCACTTGTATTTACAGCTTGTTGCGCTGCCCACAACACTGACATATTAGCACCATATAAGTTGAACGCGTTAGCAAAAGGTTGCCTGTTTACACATCCAGCAGACAGGGAGCAAAATTAGCATTCATTTGCAGTCAAGTACTAGAATCTCCTCTTAGCTCTTCTGTGCTCTCCACCAACTCCTGAGAGTGAACCAAAACAGTAAAACTGACGAAGCTAACGCTCTTTAGAGATCATGGGAACTGCAGTAAACAACACCTTTCCCATTACAGGTAGTCTTTCTTTCATTGTTAACATAAAAACATGAATTAGTGCAGCGTTAAGGATGACTAATAGACGAGTTTGGCAAATCTATTCTAGGTAAACTTCCATGACTTTAAAAAAGAGCGGGACAAAGCCGTTACCCTCAGTGCTGCCTTTTGAGCGGGAAATCAGTCAGGAATGAGGCTAGCCTGTTACTAGCTGCTGAAAGTTTAGGAAATCAGATTATCACACACAGACTGAGCCCCAAACTGGTTTAGTCCCATCGAGTCTTGGTCTACTTGTTTGCCTGCACAGACTCACAGGCTGCTCTGACTTCACCCAGATTAAGACCTAAAGTTGTAGAAGTTACCACACTAGAACTCAACCCAACACAATGTAAAGTACAATGATGTAGCGAGAGTATTCTTTTATATCCTGCAGTCTAACACACACACACACACACACACACACACGAACACACACACACACACACGAACATAGCTCCAGCATGTATTCTGTGCATCAATTAAATAAAAGCCTGTCAGTATCAAACTGACACCAGCATGTGGCAACATACAGGGCAGGTCTATAGTGATGCTATTTCACAGACTGGTCCCCTCCCACAGGAAATGTCTCTAAATTTAGCCCGGCTTGCTACTGGCTCCTTTTGATCCCTGCTGTGTATAAAGGTAATCGCATAAAGATAACTCTGGGGGTAATCTTTATTAACCCCACGCTGCCAAATTCATTTCAGCGCGGTGAAGTTGTGAAAGGAGGGGAGTGGGGTAAACAGGGGATGAGGGTGGGGGGCAACAATTAGCCCCAGCCCCCCTTTATTTTTATTTCTGTCATGGGAAACCACGATAGCAGAGATTGACAGGGGAAGTAATTAATTTCTGTGGCATTTAACCCACTGTGCAGACAGCCCTGACCTTCAAAGGTTGGGGTGTGTTAGGAGTTTATAATATACTAACACCGTGCGCTGGTCTTGACTACCCACATTCCTCACCAGTTTAGTACACTGGCTGATTTGTACGAACCCTGGCAGTGAAATAACGGCTGCATACAGTGAGATCAGACAACACTAACGCCTCAGTGTCACTGCACATTAAGTGGTATGATGGCTTTTACTGGATTTAAGTCAGAGTCAGTTATCGGGGTATGAAGCCCACTAGTGAATGATCAGATGTGTGGAGCCGTGGGTGCTGAAACTGTAGTGAGGCTCGATTAGTGATGATTGGATCCTAATCTGTGCCTGTGGTGTTTTAAATTATGGCACAGCAGTGACGTCGAATCTAATTTCACGTGGCTTATAATGCATTGTGACTTCTTCTTAATTTACAGTATGTGGTTTCCCCATTTTACATCACAGAGATCACATTTACCACATGCTACTAAAGTATATTAGAACTTAAGACATATGACAATAGGTGGCGTCCCGTCTTTTAGAGCCACATTAAACATCTGTTAGCAACATTTCAGTTCTAATATGCACTTTACAGTGACTTCATGTTTCATTCAAAAGAAATCACTGCCATGCCTAATGTTCATCGGCTCATTGTTTCCACTTTGCAGATGATGACATCCTTTCAGCCGTCACTATTTTACAGCGACAGTCTTTAAAGTGTAGTGATGGTAATTCAGTCAGGAAAAGCTTACAAATGATTTTTAATGAGAGGTTTCTCATTGATGCTGTTTTCTTTAGCTTCTTTTGAGATTTCCTTTTTGTAGCATGGCAACTGACAACCTCAACACAAAACATTTGGGTGGTGGTTTTTTAAAGTGTGAGAAAATCATCAGGGTTATCTTGGATAGGGTCAATATCGATTTTTAACAGAAAACCTGCATTGAGAACCCAGGATGTGGATTTTGAAACATGTAAGCATTTCTCAGGCAGGAAGTATCTAAGAAAAGATGGTATCTAGTTGCATCATGGTAATTATAGGATCCACTGTTTTTGGTGCTTGGCTCATACTAGAGAGTAAAAGCCTGGATATCTTGGCCTGTGCTGCATTGATTTTGACCATTCTTCATTTAATCTGTCTCTCCCAAGTCCCCCAACATCATGGAAGTGCAATACTAAATCACAGGAGTACTGCTTGATCTATAAAAAGCAGTAAAACATCTTTCTGCTTTATTTTCTCTTATTGTATTCTTGCACTGACAAAGCCCAGTAAGACTCTTTATCCTTGCATTCCCCCCATTGCATACCAATATTTCTTTGTTTCTGCGGATTAATAAAATCCAGCCTTTGATGTTTGGCACCCGTTGACGATCCATAATTAAGACATGTTTATTTTGACTAATTTGGCAAACAGCAAACTGGCTGCTTTCTGGCAGACTGCTGCCACTTTATTAACTGTACTGTGTAACCTGTAACCTGTGTGACCAAACAGAGCTTTCATTAAAATCTGCCATTATTCAACATTACTTTGTCTGGGAAGTAGATATTAATATCAAAAAGGGGTTGCAACTGTTGAGAACATGATTAACTCAGATATTCACAACAGTATTTTTAGTAACTCTGAGAAATGGAGTTGTAATGGCTTGCTATTCCACTGTGAACTTTATTTTTACCCTAACAATCAAAACTTCCGTATATAAAACTGTTAGCTCTGAAACTCATTTTTTACATCTACTGTCTGCTACTTGGCAATATTATAGTTTGTTAGATTTGGCAGAAATAGCAGGAGTATTATGACAGCAGGAGTACCCATGTGGACAATCAGCTGGAAGTGAAGCTAAACCTGTCAGAAGTAATGTTCCTGGGAATGGCAGCCCTATTCTGTTTCATCCAAGAGGAAAGCCATTCATGTTTCAGTTAGATACACATGGATGGACAGAGGTAAGTGAGGACGGCTGATTTGGTGTGTGTACGTCTGGCAGGTTGGGGGAGTTTGACTGTATGTGTGTGTGTCCATGCTGTAAAGCAGAGCTTGTTCTGATACTACTGCTATTACCGCACACAAGCCCTCCTCCCCCACTCTCACCCCTCACACACACACACACACTGGAGACTCTTTCATCCAGATGACGCTGTAAGGTCCAAAGACATCATCCAAAGACATGCAAGTTAGGTTAATTGGTGATTCTAAATTGTCCGTAGGTGTGACTGTGAGTGTGAATGTTTGTCTGTCTCTATGTGTCAGCCCTGTGATTGACTGGCGACCAGTCCTGGGTGTACCCCGCCTCTCGCCCAATGTCAGCTGGGATTGGCTCCAGCCCCCCTGCGACCCTCTAAGAGGATAAGCGGTATAGAAAATGGATGGACGCTGTAAGGTAAGGTCACAGCTGGCGGCAAAGGAATCCTAATGACCCACAATGCAGTTCACTGAACCAGGAAGCGCCTATAAAACCAGGGGGGGGGGGGGGGTGACCCATCACCGTCACCTAGCATGACCTCAAGGTCCACTGTCTGTGGCATGATGCACTGTCTGTGGCATGATGCATCTGTTACAATGGAGACACTTGTGGGTACAGACCATTGACTGTATGGCACACACATATCAATTAATGCACTCTTCTGAAGATTTTAAGTACACCCTCAGCAAACATCACTGGAGCTGCTCACTGATTTAGATGTGAATATGCAGCAGGGCATTGCCGGAAAAGACCTGTGTAAATACTAGAAATTATATCGAAATATGTATGAATAAAATAGCAGGCAGATTTAACAATCTTACCTGTCGAACCTCAGCATGTTAGCATTTTCACTGTGAGCATGTTAGCATGCTGACATTAGCATTTAGCTCAAAGAACTGTTGTGAGTCCCGTCAACCAAAATCTGGACTGAAGTCTAAAAATATAGTAGATAAGACTGATTAAATGCATACCAGAGATGGCAGTGATGTCAGTCACAATTTAGTACAGAACATCACCTAATAGATTAATCTGTGCAAGGTCGTAACATTCTGTAACGTTGCTCACCCACAGCTGAAGACTACTTTTTAACAATTATTATGTTGGTTGTGGATTGAAATCCCACCCAATCCGTTCTGATACCAGTGAGTGCTTGCTTTACCACGTAACATACTCAGAATTTCTGCTCAGCTAGAAGTGGCTGTCTGAAAAGAGACACAAACATTTCTGAAGGACAGTGCATGATGAAAGGGAATCTAATGGCCTGTGAATGAAACACACTGGTAATTCAACAGGGAGCCCTTTCAGAGAGGGATTTTTTTTTGGGTACAATTATATGAAGAATGGCCTTCCATCTTAAACCCAAGGACTTTGCTATGCTACACAGAACAATCTAAGCAGTAGATGCAGCTTTCACAAGGGGCAGCCAATTTTCTTGTATTGTAGTAGACAATTTTTCTTGTATTGTTGCGGGACTTGTGAGCATCATGCGTAAGGGCTAGCCTTGGATTATCTCCTGGGATTGTGTGTTACTAACACAACAGTGGCCTCATGTACGACTGCATCAATGGAATTAATTAAGCCTATTCAATTTAGTTACAATAGCTTGGAAATATGAAGCCACAAATAGCTTCACAAATGAGCATTTCTATTGCACAGGTATAGTGTTGTGCACATCCTGGGGCTTCATATGAGTTTAATACAGCATTAACAACATTTGATTCTTCATTGGAAAACTGAATACTCTGCAAGTCACTATCAAGCTACCATTCTGATGAAGACATCCTTTCCAGCACCCATCAAACAATGGTAAAATAAAAGCACCAGAGGAAGCCTAATGAATTGTCCAAAATGGAAAGGGTTCATCCGCTCGGGAGCATAAATGTGATTAGGAAATTCCATGGCAATTTGCCCATTATGTTTTGATATTTCTTTTTTCGTAATTATCTTTTGGGTATTGTATGCCTTTTATTGGATAGCCAACAGTAGAGAGATGAAAAAATGCACCAAAGGATGCAACCAGGAACAACGTGGCTCATGGTTAGCATCCAAATCTCTTGGCCACCAGGGTGCCCCAAATTTTGATATTTCTACTAGAAGAGCAGAAATTTTAAGCTGATGATGGCGCAGGAGGAAAGGTTAGGAAGTCACCAAATACACAAGTATTCATCCTCTGTGGACCACGAACATTCACACCAAATTTCATACCAGTCTCGTGAAGTTATCTTGCTCTGGACCAAAGTTGACAGACATCTGTCAGACGAAAGGGGTAAAAACATGTACTGTCCCAGCACAGTGTGAGGACTTTAAAATACATTCATACCGCAGAAAGATGCAAAACTGTACCTCATACTCATATTCTTCAGTCCTCTCCACGTCTGCTGGGGTGTTGGACAGGTACTCTGGACATTCATAAAACTCATGCTCCATGGTGTGGATGGAATGACAACTAGGGAGAAAAAAAGAAGAGACAGTTATGTTAAAGATCATTAATGAATGTGCATGTGTCTTCATGTTTGTTGTCTCTAATTTGAAATAAGATGATAATGTATAGAATGGCAGTGTGATAGAAGAATAAAGTCAGTGGTATGTGCATCATATTCACATATGATGAGGAAATTACGTAGTCCCTTACGTAAAAGTTATTTTGTATATCACATTTTTAAGTAGTGATTTTGCAACAAAACTCTGAACAAGCAGTGTAGACATCAACCATTTGCCCAATAAAAGCCATGACCTCTGTAAATTGTCACCATGATACCTGTCTCTCCATAATCATTGACCAAGACTGGCAGATTTGTAGTTTTATAGGACAAATTGATTTAATCTGCTGCCCAGCAAAGCCCTATAAATAGCCACAGAATGGACGCAGCGCCAGAATGCCTGCTCTATCAGCCCATTGGCTTTTAATCGCCCAGCAAAAGCACCCATTAAAGAAAATGGATGTAGCACACAGAAGCAATTATTGCATGCGGGTTTGGCTCTGCATAATGATATCACAGGGAGAAAGTACTTAGCTGTGCTGGGGGTTTCCACACTATTATACAAGTGCGAAATAACTACCATGAAATGAAAGAGAACAACGGAGAAGCCTCATGGGAGCTTCAGGTTCATTTGGGACGGAAAAAAATTATCTCCACGTCATCTCAGTGTCGTCTTGCATTGGCTACAACTGTACAGTGAGTGTTTGCCCTCACCTGTCAGACAAAAGGAAGGGACAGATGTCAGGGACGGGTGGAGTGGCAGGCCGAAGCTTCGCCAGTGCCATGATGTGCTCAAAGGTGATGTCCGTTTGTGTGCAAACATCCACCACACACACATCCTGTGGGGTGCCGCTGAGGTTATGTGCAACAGCAGCTGTGGCTCTGGTGGGGGTTCGCCTGAGGACCTGGACAACGATGGGGTCTCGCCTGATGGCCTCCACCACTGCCTCCTCATGGTCGACCTTGGAGAAGTCGCGTGCATTCACCTGTTGGGGAAGAGGAGACCAAATCACTAGGAAACCCTGTCCTCCTTCATGTTGCATGTTATTGTGAAAAAGATGCAAACCATATTCCGTTCCAACATCTGAATGCCCTTGTCAGTGACAATAATTACAATATATACTTTCTCTGAAAAGAGTGAAGGGAGACCATGCACACTTATTAAAGATCATAGTGCCACTTTTAACTTTTAACCCTCATCTGATCTGGCAGACATGCATGCTCTTTTCAGCAACAACCTGTTTCAAATTCACACCTGGGAGCCTCACAGTGCCTTTACACATCTCTCCACAGTTAGGTGCTGAATAGCTTCCAGTAAAGCAACTACAAGTTAAGTGCTTTTATAAAGGGCACTTTGGCAGTAACTCTTGATGGGGGAGACACATTACATATTCTGCTTTTTTTTACCTACACAGTACACTTTCCCAGAAGGTTCAGACATTTTAACTGCTGACCAGCTATTCACAAATGCGCTTCTCTAACCTTTAGGCTACTGCCAAATTTAGACTGCAGCATTTGCTGAAGGAGAAAAACTCTTTAATGAGCTCATTTTATCTCATTATGTTGTGCACCAATATAATTCTTCAAATCAATCTAACTCAAATGCATTATTTACATTGCATTCCTACCGTTAAGCCGATTAGACGTACAATAATAATAATACTGATTTAAGCAAATGAGCAGCAGAGTGGAGAGTAGCAGTGGGGGTAGACCTTGCTCCACTGGGAACGTCAGTTTTAGCAAGCAGCACCTACTTAATTTGCGAGATCGGAAAAGGTTGTGCCACAAGGGAATCAGTGGAGAAGAGATGTCATTCTGACAGCTGTCAATGTGAGAACACACACACACATATGCCTTTACTCTCTGACACTAAGTTTAACCCAATTATTTTAACCTCTGTAAGCCAAGGCTGTGCTCAAGTTCATTTTCAGCCTGACACATCCTGAAATTGATTGTTCACATTGATTTTGGATGTCTGAAAGTGTCAGTGTTTGTCAAGGGCTTAAAATGTGGAGGCATATGCCTAATGTCAGCATCATTATTGGGAGAACAACTTAGAAATATGAAGAGCTACATTTTGAAATATTTTTTATAGCCTGGTGGAAGGGCTTAGTAGCAGCTAATTGGACATCATGTTGATCTTTTGTTCTTTTTGTGATGCCGGTACAGGCCAGCTAGATAATATAGCAAATATAGCATTATGTTGGACCCACACATGACACATTTGTTGACATTTTTTAAGTGCAATGAGTTATAAAAGTGTTGCAGCGGCTTTAGGTGCCCATCAGTCCACATCCTACTGCCATCTGCAGCTATTAACTTATGGCTGCATCAAACCTGTGACCTTTCTTGTTATGACATGTTTTTGCCACATAAAAGTTCTCCTCCACACACATTAACTTCATTTTATTGTCCCGTTTGAACCTATGTGCATCTCAGAAAAAGCATGGAGAAAGTTGTTGTTTTGAAGTTGTAATGAGGTCCAGATGGACGCATTAATTTCCAATCAGAGGAAATGCTCTGGAAGGCAGGAAGTGATAGTGCGGGTACACCTGCTAGTGTGTTTACCTGCTGTTGTTACCTCTATTCAATCTGCCTGTTGATGAGCTAAATGGGGGCTGATTAATAGCCAGCAGATGTGACAAAGACTGGGGATAATGGCTCAGAACGCGTAGGTTTTATGTGCGCTTGTACGTGTTTGTGTGCATCACACATTTTGTACATCATATACACTGAATTTACAAAGCATTAGGGATAATTAAACCACAAATGAGGTGATAAAGAGGAGCAGACAAGATGTAGACGCGTTTTAGAGCTTTGAGACAATTTTCAATAAATTATTTATTTTAAATTATTATATAATGACTGTATATTTCTAAGTTGTATTATCATTCTATTTTTATCACACATATTCTGCTTTAAACCTTCAGTGACATATGCATAATAAAACATTGTCCATGCTTTTCATTGAAATATCCTCATTTTCTGTTCTGTGTATAATCTTTTTCTTTGTGGTTTCCTGTATTGTTTACTCTTGCAAAGACTGTTTCCCCATATGGATTGTACTGTAGTTTAATTTAGTCATAGCACGGGATCTTCCTTTCTGTCTGTATGTGTGTGCGAGTGCGCAAGCGTGCACGGGAGCTATACACGCAAGTGCGATAGGCTATCTATACTGAGACGTGTAGGTGTGCGGATTCCATCAATATCAAACAGTAATTCCATTTTGATTACAAGTTGCCTTTCTCATTACTCAGCTGCGCTCCTGTGACCAAGCTGACAGAGAGACAATCATCTGATGTAACCCGTGAAAGCTCCACGAGTCCACTAAAAATAGTCTGAGTTCACGGCAGTCCATAGCGCAGCCTTCATATACCTCTCAAGTTAAAGGTTACTATTGCCAATAAAGAATGGTTCCCAGTGGCCCTAAACCAAAGCTTCTTGTCTGTCCAAACACTCTTCCTAAAGGTCAAGGTTCAAAGTGGTGTGACTACTACACTGTTGCTTACGTGTGTGTTTGTACTTTGTGTGTTCAGTGAGCGCAGTGTTTCATCATCGATCTACAGCCTTTACCGAAAATGTCATTTGCTTGTTATCGGCCCACTTTGTATGCTTGTTGTTACTCCTTGAGATACTTGTACGTTTGTCTTTTCCGTCTATCTATGCCGGCCTGCAATGACAGAAAGCAGTGACTACAGATAGTAGTGGGGAAAAAAGGGTTAGAAGGCTAACACAGTTTGGCTGGCAAGCCAAATAACTTTATACAAATATTTTATATTAAACATGAGAGAACTTAAGACCGAATTAATGGACAGTCTCAACGATTTAATACACTTAAATGTGTGATTAAGGTAGCTTAACCACGTCAAAGATCATGAATTTCTCTAGACTCAGAAGCTTCGATGGCAGTTACTGCTAACGTTACTCTGCTAACCTAAACTAGCTAGTTACCTTTTAGCAGGACTAGTTAGCTGTTACTTATCTTGATCATGTTTTGGATTTAGCTATTGCCTAATTTATGTGGTATAACAAACGGAAGTATTAATATGTTGGGTCATCAGAAGTGACTCATAGCAAATGCATTGCTAGCTAACTCTAGCTGTGGCTATATCACCAGTTAAGCTTGCAATAACTGCGTTTTTCTTGGTTTTTAGCTTTGTTTTGCAAAATTTTACTGCATGATTTTTTCTGTAACATAATTTTTATATTACAGATTTAGATTCTGGTCTTAACTCAGTTTTGACCAAATAGGATTTGGCTTTCTGGGCAGAATAATGTGGTAGACAACCTTAATTCACAGCACTGTCTCCTCTTGTACCTCTTGTGCTCTGAAAAGTCCAGTGAATTGTTTGAATAAGCTTTGATATTTCGATTCCTGACTAACAGACTTTTAAGGTCATGCAGAAAGCACATGGCGAGTCTCAGCTACCATCTATTAATGTAACATTTTGCTGCCTGTGATGCACCAATTACACACATCATTGACTATGAGGGGTTACTAGCGGACCATGGTGTGGAAATGGCTCTTACATGTGTTGAGACGGGGTTGAAAGTAGCACAGTGAAAGCCAATCAGTGCCAGGCCTGAGGCTTTCAATATGCTCAAGAGAGGGCTCATGTCAATCTTTCAAATGTGTCGCAGGGTTTAATCATTTGGCCGCTAAGATGGCTAAATGTTGTTTCCACTTTTGAATACAAACAGGAGCGATAAGGAAAGCCCAGAGATAAGAGTTTGTGTGTGTGTGTGTGTGTGTGTGTGTGTGTATTTGTGTGGGTGTACATGTGAATGGGTGTGTTTGGCGCACAGAGATAAGAGTGTGATGGAAACCACTCAACCTCACAGCTAAATCTGACAGATACGGTGTCATTGTGAGCAAATGGAAGCAGACGCACACAAGCCACATACACACACATTTGCACACGCGGTTTAAACATTACATTGGCTCCCGGCAGACTTAAAACAGCTCTACAATGTGGTTGTTTGCATTAACCATATTTGACTGAATAATGCCTGTATCTCAGGCTGAATAGGCTTACAATGGACCACGAAACAATAAGCTGCTGAGGAGAGCCCCCCTGCCTATTCAACGCCGACCTCGTCTTTCCCCGAGGAGACACGGCGCTCAACACCACCAGAAAGCTTTCTTCCATAAATCCACTAGATCGTGATTTTTGTGAACTTGAGCTCAATACAAGTAAGATTGTTTTTACATTCATGGAAATTGGCATATTGTGATGAGTGAGAAAGCGCAGGTGGCGTGCTTCAATAATCTGCCAAATCTCATTTCTCTTCCTCCTTTAGCTGCACTGAGATGATTCAGGAGGCTGCTCTCGTGTGGCGAGGGCTCACTGTCATAAATGTCTCATTTCAATAATAAAAGTCTCTGACATGCAATATCACCTAGTGCAGCGGAGGCAAAGAAGATGATGGTTTCATAAATTTGAGTGGCAGGCTGTGCAACTGGTGAGCCATGCTCGGTCAACTGAATCACATTGACCCTTGCCTTGTGTGGGATGAGAATACCATGATGCTATTGATGCATGCGTGACAAGCACCCAGGGCAAGCTAACATAAACCGTCTTTCCAAAACATTCTTCTATACTATCAGCTAAGGTTCAACATTATATCATAGCTCCTAAACTATTTGAAAATGGTCATTTAAGGATTTAGAGGCAAATTAAGGCAGCTAGTTTGGTTAGCAAGTTGCCCCGTAAGTAGTTCGCTATGCGGTTAGCTGCTAATCCAGTGGGCTAGTTTGTGTTTACTTTTGGTTGAAATCAGAGACAAGTTTTGCAATGATTAATAGTTTAAATTTATTTGGAAAGCTTCAGGAGGCTTGCGCTGCTTGCTGTGATACGTTGTTTTGCTGGAGAATGCGTTTTGCCTGACTCTCCTCATCGAAGGTGGCGAGTTCAAAGTTAGCATCTCCCATTGTCAACTTCTCTGAGGTTGAAAAATTCGAGAATTTCTCTTTAAGTTACAGAACTGCGTCAAGGTTTTGTAAGATTACATGCTACTTTTTCTGAAGTCAGAAAGTAAAAAAAAGACAAAACAACTCTGATATTACCCCTCACTTACTGTACAATTACAGCACCTGCCATTTCAAAGGAGACAGAGAATCCCATATCTTTGAGTAAGATGTGGCTATAATATCTAATTCACTACAATTATAGCCCCTTTCGAGCTGAGTATGATGTCTCTCTGGAGTAAATGACTGCTGTTATGCTGTGATCTGATTCATTTTAACCTATATTTAGCCAGGGAAGATTTGCTGAGCATATGAGTCCTGTTTTAGCAGCATCGCTGTTTTACTTTCCTGGAGCAGCTGGGGATGAGCTCAAGGGCACCTTTTCTTGCTTGTGGACACCTTAGTAACCGTTTGGGAGAGCATGCATTGTTGCAGGACTATAACCGGAAACGTTTCAGTCATACAGGCATTTTCAATAACATTTGCTCCACTTCAGAAAGAGAAACTTGAGAGAAAAGGTCGAGGCTGATTTATATCATTCCCTGTCATTATATCAATTTGATGCCGACTGCTTTGACTCTCTTTAAGGATTGCCTTTATGGCTGAATCTCTGTCTAGTTCATGGCAACCTTAGCATTTATCTTTCCCCTGTAACTAGAAAAGGATTGGATAAGAGACAAATTGTGATGTGCAAGGAGAGTTCATCAGTACCTCATTGCATACGCCTAAATCTGAGTAAAAATGCTATTGACCTAAGGTAGCTCTCCTAACTGTGCCATTTTCTTCAGATTTTAAAAGATTCACTTCAGGAATAGAAAATCCCTCACTCGACTTTAAAAGTGCAAGAGGAGTTGGAGAGATTTAACCTCTGTTTTGCATTTTTAGCCAGGCTTATTCGTCTTTCCCAATCAGCAACTGTTCACTACGCATTGTAATGCTCTGCTGTTTTACATTTCTGTATCGCGCCAATTAATCAAAGTGACAAGGTATTTAATGAGAGGCAATTAGAGTGTTAACCAAAATGCAAATCAGTTGGAGAGAGAGTGCGGAAGGGAAGGGGGTGTGAGAGATGTGTGTTTGTGTTGGTAGTAGTGGTTGCGGCTTGGGGTGTGCGTATGTGTGTGTTTATGTGTGTGTGTGATAAGCTATGGCAACGGGTTCAAGGAGATGTCGCTCAGTGCTCTGAGGACCCTCATTCACGGAACAGAGTTCAGCTCTTCCTGCCTGTGTTTATGTGCTCGTCTGCACCCGTGATTGCGTCTATGTCCACGCCTGCGACTGTGTGTACAAGTTGTAATGAGTGTCCTTCACAGTTTTTCACAGACATGGGCCTCTGCCCAACAGGCGAAAACAACCAATTAGTTCTGCATGGAGGAAGACCGCATGACAACATGAAACGTGGATTAAATAGCTGCTGTCGGGACGGATGTTAAGTAGCCCGCTCAGGTTCATCTCTTCTACATCACACAGTATCTGTGTGCAGTAGATTAGTCCATGTTTTCTCTAGGAATCACTCTTCACAGTGCTGGCTTGTTTTAGCTTTTAGATCTTAGCTTCAGAGGGAGTGTTAAAAGTTAAAAATGTATGAACTTTTAGCAAAAGAGTGGCGTGCTTCAAATGTTTTTTTTTCATAGTCTCACAGCAACAGCAGAGATCAGTGCTTCCCACATGCCCCTGTTCAATAATATCTGCTAAAGGTAACAGGCTGGTGTACTGTCCTTCAACTCGTTATCCTGCATCCAAGCCACTCGTCATGAAGCATCTGCACCGCTGAAGTGTCCTTCAACAAGATCGACTTTGCTGCTCTGCAGCTGATCATACGCTGGTACCTCTCTGTGCAGGTCTAAAACAAAAGATTATTTCCTACATTTCCCAGAATCACTTTAGACAATCTTCATAATAGCCAGAGCAGAATTATGTGCCATTGCGCCAATGACCCCTTTAAAACATAAAATGTCTCGTCACTACAACCTCCCTGGCCTGTGCCCAGTTGTTTTTTTAAAATATTTTATAAGCTATGTCAGCACTTAACTGTTTTCTGTTACGTGGTAAACATGCATAGCAAGGAAGTGAAATGCCACTATGTATCGTTTTGAGTCTGTCGCTCAATCAACCATCTAGCGTTAGCTTCCTGTGCATTCCATTTTCCAAATATTTGTCAATGTCACAATTAAGTCTCGATGGAATGGGAGCACTTTCTCACCCTATTTTGCGTCCAGATGATTTTATAATTTCTTTAAAATTCTCATGTCTTTAGTGTAATCAAAAACAAAATGAGTTATGTCTAACAATGTGTAATATTAATTTTATTTGTGTTATTTTAACACATTTTCTCCTTTCTGCATGCTGAATGTTGGCACAACAAGGAGAGTTAAGGTGGACGCCATTGCTTAAAAGATGCAACAAACTGTAATGTTTACTGTGGATCTTTTATAGCAGCATGTGTATGTCTCTATTTTCTTTAAACTGACTTATGGATTTTTGATCTAATCGTATTAGTACTTTTATTTCTCTCATTCTCCTTTATGTGGAGTGTTTTTTCTTTGTCTTGCTGTCAAGTTGTTTCTTTCCCTTTTTGTCTGTCATTGTCACTGAGTCAATCCACTTCATTTAGATTCAGTGGGTAAAAAGGCTCTGTATTGCCAAAGCAGACGGTACATTGCTTTCTGTTTCTACCTGTGTTTTTTTTATTTTTCGTGTGTCTCAAGGGTTTTCTCCTCTCTTGCTCTTCACATGTCTATCTTTCCCCACCCCAGCGTGACAACACCAGCGGTAGAAACACGCACGCAGACATCAGAGAGTGTTGACTTGTGACTGTCATCCCAAGCAGCCATTTCTGATGTAAGTGGGGGGAAATCAAAGGTTATCATCTGTCTGTGAGCACATTAAGAACCATCTCATTTCCTGCTCTTTGTACCACTTCCATATGCAAGGCGGGCTTCCTTTCAATTAGGTTTCATGAATACAGATACTTCCCACTGGTAAAACCTTGGAATGAAACATGATTTGTCTTGTATTCTGCTTTTTGGGATTCCAATAGGAGTACTTCCTTTTATTCATAAGACAACCACAACAGCGTATTTGCTACTGATACTTTCAAGGGAAAAAACAACCTCCTACTGTATATCACTGAGGTAATAGAAAGCTCCAATTAAAACATTCTTACCCCTAATTTGTACCTCAGTATGCTATTGGATGCCTAGTTAAATCCACAATCTTATTCAACATCTACTGTAGCCTGGCAGTTTCCTTCATTTTCTTTCATAAAATGACTAATGCCTTCTGCCTGGTGGGCTCATACATCATGGCAGGGCCAATGTGTCTGTGTTTAACTAATAGGCTCAGTGTCCTCAAGCAGCCACGGATGGCACGGGTTATGACGAACTGCATCAACAAGACATTCATTACCCTCAACATCCTAGCAACCAAATCACAATTACCGCGATCCACGAGTGAGCATCCAGCCCCGCTGCCACCCTCTTATTCCTCGCACACCATGTCGCCAATGCATAAATTAGCCTTCTTTTGTCACATTGGGGGGTTGGCGGGCTGAGAATTAGCTCAGTTTGTTTTGCTTGTGATGAGACGGGGTGCACTGATGGCAGATGACTGCAAAACTTCTTTACTGACAAATCAATAAAAGTCACTTTCATTTTCACTCTGTACATATGAATATGTTTGTGTGTCTGGGGATTAACCGAATGTGTTTATGTGTACATTTTATGCCTGTATGCTTGTGTATGTATGTGTGTGTGCATCCATGCAGATAGTTGTCTTGACTGACAAATGTACTTGGCCTGCGCTGTACCAGGACTCTATTGTTGCACTGTGTCCTCCCCACAGTCATTAGATCGCCATTAATCTCTCATCTGCCATTAAAACAACAACCACAGAGCTGGGCTGAACAATACAGTGGCCCTTCCTCCAGCCCCTCGACACACACTTGCAGTGAGTTTGAATTAGGCTCTCGGGGGTCACCGATTACACCCACATAATTCATCCAGATGGCTGAGTTCACAAAGAGGTTATGCGTTACTCCTCTATATGGGAAAGCTGAACATCATACATTCTCCATCCAAGTATGTCATCTATTCTTGTACTGTATTTAACAAAGAACAAGACTAGTGATATTCTATATTTTTCTTGTTGTCAACACATCCCATTAAAAGACTTAAACCAACCATGAATTGATTCTGCTAACTAGGCCTGATACAGCTTATTGCTGCGCCATATAGCTTCATTGTGGTCCAAAAAGAAGTGTTAAAACAAGGTGACACATTGTTTCACTAACAAGAACCTGGGCACTGTAGTTTGTCAATCACACAAACACCATTCTGCTGCCATAAATACCCATCAGTGTACCAAATGTGTATTAATCCACTGCTGAAAATAGTCCCCAACAAATGCAGCACTTTCTCCTGTTTGTGTGATGTTTGCTAAAAACTGCAGTTCCCAGCTGTGTTAGGAAATGATTACTCCTTTTAGAAAAATCAAACTTATTATATAT